>OU015767.1:21693607-21799632 GCA_907173295.1 Fagus sylvatica | reverse complement strand
CTACGGAGAATTGAAGCTGCTAGGTTCATAAAAAAGGGTGAAGTGGGTTCACGGAAAATGGTCGTATCGGGTACAAAGGGTGCTCGTGAACTTCGCAACCTGGTTTCATCCGTGAATTATGAAGGTAGGCAGCGTGTGAGCTGCTGATCCTTGAGGTGTGTCAGGTAATGTTGGGTATTGTGTTTTTTTATGAAGCTAAAACTATTAACTTGGAATGTGAGGGGTCTGAATGACCCCAAAAAGCGGGTGGTGTTGAAAAACTGGCTGAGGAAGTGGAAAGTTGATGTTGTCTGTCTGCAGGAAACAAAGTTAGATAAGGTGGATGGGAGGATGATTTCCAGTATATGGGGGAATCGGTTTGCTGGTTGGGAAGTTCTTGATGCTGCTCATACAGCTGGGGGTGTTCTGTTACTCTGGGATAAGCGAGTAGTTGAACGGATTGATTCCAAGGTTGGCATGTTTTCTGTATCATGTCATTGGAAAAGTTTAGGTGATGGTTTTGAATGGGTAGGTACGGGTGTGTATGGCCCGAATAGGGATGACTCCAGATCTGAACTTTGGGCTGAGTTGGTGGAAGTTCGGAATCAGTGGTCTCAGCCGTGGTGTATTTTTGGTGATTTCAATGTGGTTAGGTTCCCTAGTGAACGGAGGGGTTGTGTTAGAGTTACTCCTGCTATGGAGGAATTCTCGGATTTTATTGATGGGTTCAACTTGATAGATTTACCTTTAAATGGAGGGTTGTATTCTTGGTGCAATGGTGCAGCAAATCCTTCCATGTCCAGGATTGATAGGGTGCTGGTATCTACTGATTGGGAGGAGCACTATCCTGATGTAGTGCAGAAATTAATGCCTAAGCCTATCTCGGACCATAATCCGGTGTTATTGGAAGCTGGTGGAATGGCGAGAGGGAAGAGTTCATTTAAATTCGAGAATATGTGGCTTAAAGTCCCGGAATTTGTTGATAAAGTGCAGAAATGGTGGTCAGGATATTCTTATAGTGGTACTCCTAGCTTTGTCTTGGCTCAGAAGTTGAAGGCTTTGAAGGGTGATTTGAAAGAGTGGAATAGGCTCGAATTCGGGGATGTGGGTATTAAGAGGCAGCAGCTGGAGTGTGAGCTGCAGGCTTATGATGAGAAGGAAAGCCTCTCTAGTTTGTCTCCTGAAGAGCACATCCTGCGTGAAGTGTGTAAAGCTGAGCTTGAGAGGGTGGCTCAATTGGAGGAGGTTTCATGGAGGCAGAAGTCTAGAAGTTTGTGGTTAAAGGAAGGGGATAACAACACTAAGTTCTTTCATAAGATGGCGAACTCTCACCGGAGATATAATTATATGGATAAGGTGGAAGTTGATGGTGTGGTTTTTGAAGAGGAGTCTGAGATTCGGGAGAAAGTGGTTCATTTCTATGAATCTCTTTATCAGGAGGCTGAGACTTGGAGACCTACGGTGGATGGGTTAGAGTTTGAGATGATCACTGAGAATGAGAGCGCTGTTTTAGAGCGGCAGTTTGATAAGGAAGAGGTCCTTCAGGTGGTTAAGGATTTGCAGGGGGATAAGGCTCCTGGCCCAGATGGCTTCACTATGGCTTTCTTCCAGAAATGTTGGTCGGTACTTGAGGCGGATGTAATGGGCTTTTTTGATGAGGTGTACCATCACTGTAAGTTTGAGCGTTCCCTCAATGCTTCCTTCATTGCCTTAATCCCCAAGAAGCAGAATGCTTCAAATATTAGAGACTTCCGTCCTATTAGTCTTATAGGGAGCGTATATAAGTTGTTAGCTAAGGTGCTTGCTAACAGGTTGAAAGGTGTTTTAGATAAGCTGATTTCTGAGTCTCAAAATGCCTTTGTGGGAGGGAGGAAAATTTTAGACTCAGTATTAATTGCGAATGAGTGTTTGGATAGTCGTCTTAAAAGCCGCATTCCCGGAGTCATTTGCAAGTTGGATATTGAGAAGGCTTATGATCATGTGAATTGGTCTTGCCTTTTGCACCTTTTGGAGAGGATGGGATTTGGCAGGAGGTGGCGGCTTTGGATTGAATCTTGCATTTCTTCGGTCCAATTCTCAGTTCTGGTTAATGGGTCTCCTGAAGGATTTTTCAGTTGCTCTAGAGGGCTTCGACAGGGGGATCCTCTCTCCCCTTTATTGTTTCTCCTAGTGATGGAGGTATTGAGTAGGATGTTGAGGAAAGTGGAGGAGGAGGGTCTCATTCGAGGTTTCAGGGCGGGTAGTAATGCAGCGGAGGGTTTATGTATTTCTCATCTTCTTTATGCTGATGATACCATTCTTTTTTGTGATGCGGATTTGGACCAATTGGTTTATGTTCGGATGGTGCTCACTTGTTTTGAGGCGGTAACTGGTCTCAGGGTGAACATGGCAAAGAGTGAAATGGTTCCGGTAGGGGAGGTTCAGAATATTGCAGAGTTGGCGGATTCCTTATGTTGTCACATTGGCGGTTTACCTTTGTCTTACCTTGGTATGCCTTTGGGGGCTTCGTACAAAGCGGTGGCGGTTTGGAATCCTATCCTTGAGAAGTTGGAACGTCGTCTTTCGGGATGGCAAAAGCTGTATTTATCTAAAGGGGGCCGTTTAACCCTTTTGAAAAGTACATTATCTAGTCTTCCAACTTATTTCCTTTCCTTATTCACTATTCCTATTAGTGTTGTGCGCAGAATTGAGAAGCTGCAAAGGGACTTTCTATGGGGTGGTATGGGAGATGAGGTTAAGCATCACTTGGTGGGTTGGGATAAGGTTTGTACCCCGAAAGAAGTGGGGGGCCTTGGGGTGAGGAGTTTGATTTTGACTAATAAAGCTCTGTTGGGGAAATGGTTATGGAGGTTTGGGATGGAGGGAGATCACTTGTGGCGGCGCGTTCTAATGGCGAAGTTTGGTTCTGATTTGGGAGGTTGGCGCACTAAACCTATTCGAGGTCCGCATGGTTGTGGGCTTTGGAAAGGTATTATGTCTGGTTGGGAAGATTATTTTCAACATGTGGAATTTGTGGTTGGTCAAGGAACTCGTGTTAGCTTTTGGAAAGACAAGTGGTGTGGGGATACATCCTTGATGGTTTTGTTTCCTACCTTATTCACTTGTTCTTCCAATAGAGATGCTACAATTGCTGAAGTTTTGAGTGGTCCAAATTCTCGGGGAGTTCGGGAGTGGAATGTCACCTTTGTGCGAGATTTTAATGATTGGGAGGTTGATGTGGTAGCGGAGTTTTTCCAATTTCTTCATTCTCATATGGTTCCTAATGCTGCTCCTCCCGACGAGCTGCGGTGGAAGCAATGCAAGGATGGGGTTTTTACTTCTCGATCATATCATTATGCCTTGATTGATAGACGGGGGGTAAGGTTCCCTTGGAAAAGCATATGGCGGGTTAAGGCTCCTCCTAGGGTGGCTTTCTTTGTTTGGACTGCAACTTGGGGTCGCATTTTGACTTGTGATAATCTTATGCGGCGTGGGTATACGATGGCGGGGTGGTGTTGTATGTGTTGTTGTGATGGGGAAACTGTGGACCACTTGTTACTGCATTGCAGTGCAGTTCAGAAGCTTTGGAATTATGTCTTCCTTACTTTCCGGGTCCATTGGGTTTTGCCAAGGCAGGTGGCTGATCTGCTGTTTGGGTGGCATAACTGGTTTGGTAAGCATCATTCTCACATTTGGAATTTGATTCCATTGTGTCTAATGTGGACGGTGTGGCGGGAGAGGAATTTGAGAACTTTTGAGGATTTGTCTACCTCTCCAGATCAGCTCCTTGGCACCTTTGTGACTTCTTTATTTGATTGGACTAGGATATGGGGTTTTACTACTGCTGTAACTGTTACTGAGTTTGTCGATTCATGGCACTCAGCTTCTGTTTGATGTTTTCCTTTGTATTGCTGTTTCCTTCTTGTGCACACTTTGTGCACTAAGTTTTCTCTCTTAATAAAATCTTATTACTTATCAAAAAAAAAATATATATTCTCTGCTTATGAACTAAATCTTACTAATGGAGGTCCACGGTGGTCCTTACATTTCCATTTTAACTCTGCAGTATACAAATGTGAATATCATTTGTACATGATAAAATATAATTAGCTTTTAGGAGTGATGCGGTGAGGAGAACTTAGGTCTAGTCTAGAAGAAGGGTTTAAGAAGAAATTCCAGCAACAAACAAGATTAAGGCAAAGAAAAAGATAATAGGATTGAAGTTGGAACAATCAAATATCAATTTCTAGGCTCAAAGAGTTCAAGAAATATTCAAATATGAAATTTTATGAAATAGAGAATTAAAATGCTACCTACAATGACTCAAAAGAGGCTATGTATAATAGCCTTTAGAAACCCTAGAATCCTAGCTCTTCATCTTACATATAACAATTAGATCCTAATCATCCAACTTCATTAAAAGTCTTGTGCTAGTCACATGACCTTTTAAAATACTAAAGACATAATAATAAATAAAACATAATTGAGAAATAAAAGAAAATGGACTAATGGGCCTCTTTTCCATTGGGCTTAAATTCTCATGCATCAAAGGAGGGATTTGGGAGGGGAAGTATACCCATATATTGTGTAACCCACCATTATCATTCGGTAAAAGAACTGTTGGCCCAATGGCACATGCACCCTCTACAATTAAGCTAAATTACAAAGTACACCCTTTAACTTTGGTCAAAATTCATTTCAGTCCTCTAACTTTTAAGTCATTCAATTAAGTCCACTTTCATTTCTTTTCAATTTAGTTTTTCCGTCAGGCTTTGTCCAAATTGCACTATTAGACCCCTCCTAAATGACGCCGTTCTGATATTTAAAAATTTTTTAAATTAAAAAAATCAAGAAAACTAATAAAAGCTAAAACTAAAATATATAAAAAATAATAATAATTTTCTTTTGGGTAAATTATACTGACACCCTCAAGTTTATAGTAAAATTACATTTGGCACACCCGATTTTTAAGAAAAACACTCCACCCCCAAAATGATCAAAATTATTGACACTCCGCTCCAAAATAATTCACACTCAGCTCCAATTTTGAAGTGGAGTGTCAATTATTTTGTGAATTTTGGAGTGGAGTGTCATTTGTTGAAAATGGGGTGTAGCGAGTCTAGTTTCACCAAACATTGGGAGTGTTTGTGTAATTTACCCTTTTTTTTTCTTTAGTTTAAATCTTTCTCTCTCTGGAATTTGTGGATGAGTTGTGATCGTGGATCTTCTCCGCCGTTTTGGATCGTTGTTGGAGTCAGAGTTGGAGGACGAGGAGGAGCCATAACCATCTGCTCGATCCACATCCTCAACAGTTTAAGAACCCAGCAACTTGAACCCAACAGCGGTGACAACGTAGAAACTAGAAACCCTCTGCTCAATCTTCTCTGAGTGTTTCCATTGGTCCTTGAGTTCGTTGCTTGAATTGGTGTCTTACTTGAAGCATACCAATTCATGAAGAATGAAATGTGTCCAATGTCTGTCTTACTTGAAGCTATAATATCTTGTATATTACCATATTAATCCTTGGGTATGGAATCGCATTAAAGATTCAAAGAACTATGATGATATATTGATCAAGAAAGCCAACATTAGGTTACATCTTATTTATGCACAGCTGATCCCTTAGGTCAAATTAGTAGGCAAAGAGTTTATGAGTCCAATAGCTTTCATCCTTTCTAGATTGCTGTTATTAATGTCTTTAAAAGTTCATCAATGAGACAGATAGCATGTTTTCATAAGAAATTAGCTTTTCGAAAATGTACTCTGAGCTATATTTCAAGTGAATCAAGATAAGGTTTGGCATTATATATACTTTGAACAATTTGCTTAGTTGTTTGGCATTCCTATTTCTTATGTGCCCTTTGTTTGTTTGCCAATGTGCTATCTTTGATGATGATGTTTTGATGTATCTTTATATAATTTTGCAAGGAAATGTAAATTTGTTTGTTGTTGGACCTTTTTTTCAAGGGTTGGATATTGAGAAACATGTAGTCAGTGAAAATTTCATTTTCTGTGTAGACGATGTAAGTGTGACAGGAAAAATTCTTGGGTAAGTTATAACCCTTTTTTTGTGTGGACTAAGATATCAGGAGAATTCTTTTTCTGAAAGTACCTGAGGCACGAAAAGCATTATTGCTGTCGGAGATTGACCGAGTGGCTCATGATTTTAAGGTTCACCGAGATGAAATACATACAAAGCTTGTTCAGATAATGAGAGAAAGGTTATTAGTTCATCTGCGTGGCTTGCCCCAAATTGTTGAGGGCTGGAATAGACCTGAAGATGCTGATGCACAGCCAAGTCAGTTTGCTCGTTCCCTTACCAAGGTAACTTTCTCTGCTGGGAATTGATCATGGATAATAGTTATTACTTGACCTTGAGCAGCACCATTTTTAACTCTGTTACTTACAGTTTGAAAAATATTGCTTAATTTAGAAAGTGAAAATAGAGCATGTATGAAGTTTTGAAGAAAACAAATATCTTTAGCAACATGGTCATGTTCTTTATGCGTAATACACACATATGCCCATACTCAAGGTACTAAAGTTGCCTGTTTTTACCACTTCAATGATTTCTAGTGTGAATGTATGAGATGACAATTTGATTTAGTGTGGGGAGCAGTGATTATGCATTTGACTGTTACCATTGCTGGTCAACATGGGCAGAAGATAGAGAAAGTACCTTTGGGGAAATTTTTTGTGTAGAGTTTATTTGTGGTGCTCTGCTGAGTATGTAACATTCGAGAAAATGTTTTCCACTCTGTAGGACTTGTTTTCCGTTGAGTTGAGTTTTCTGCCGTACCTAATACCAGAAAATGTGGAAAACATTTTTTGCCAAAACAAATGGAGCATAATAGCTTGACTTTAAAAGACTCTTTGAAAAGAGAGGAGGGAGGGAAGAAATCAAAATCATGTTATTATGTGCATTTTCATGTAAAGTAGAAGATAGAATTAAGGAGTCCTTACCATACTTAGTAAAAAAAGGAGTCCTTACCTTCACCATCAGCTCACTAGTAATATTTGACCTTGTTTCTTTAAGGGAAATGCAAAGGGACCCCATGTGGTATGCTTCATTACCAAACACCCCCTATGCTACAAAATTGACTTGTTAAACTTGTGGTATTTAAAATAACACAATTGACCCTTTTGTCATAATTATTGGATGGAAAATGACTACGTGGGCAGCACACAAGCCAAAATACATGCACAGTAACTGATTCCTGCTTAACACATATGTCTGCGTAGTCATTTTCCATCCAGTAAAAGTGACAGAAGAAGTATAACAGAAGGGTCAATTGTGTTATTAATACCTCAAGGGTTTAAAAAGTCAATGTTGTAGCATAACGGTATGTATGATAATGACCCATACCTCAAGGGATCTCTTTGCATTTAAACCTTTCTTTGAATATTGATTAGGGATGGAATTTCCCTGAGACAAGCTGCTATTAATGGATAATTAAGATGCTGGTTCAATCATATCATGAACGCTAAAAAATACCAATTGAAAATAGGTTGTTGCTTCCACAGTATACACCCATAAAACCAAAATAGAAATGGAAATGTTGAAAGGTACTCTACACTTTGAGAGGGACAGATGTGATGAAATTTGCCATTGTGTTTTAATCTTGTGCTGGAAAAGGAGAGCCCATAAATAGAACAGCCTTAAGAGTTGTGAATAAATTAGCTGTTGGGAACCCAGCCAGGAGAAGAAAGACTTCTATTATTTATGGGATGTCTTGTTGGTGCATCCAGGCTCATAGGAGTATGGTCTTAAGATTCAGAATTTTACACCCAGCCCCTAGAATATGAGGTCATTGTAGATGTTTTGAATCCTATGAAAATATATTGCAAATTAGGGAGCCCAGTTTTAGTTTTGGTCCCTAAAGGATGCAATTGTGTTTTACAGTTGTGGGTCTGACCAAAAACCGAATTGCTTGATTGGGCCATCTTGCATGAAAACAAAACATTGATTCGAATTTTTTTTTCTGAGTTGTGTTTGTTTGCCCATCTAGATTTCTACTTGAAAGGGTTTCACTTCTGTGAAACAATGTACCAAATATCTGAGCTTGACTAAAGTGGGTTGGTTTCAATACTTATTTGAGTGCTATTTTTGCATCTTCTTTCTTTATCCCTGTGGTTTTCATGAAGTATTTAGCTTGATCTAAATTTTAGTGAACTGACTGGACCTGATTATATCTTCTTTTCATTTCTAGGAAGTTGGATACCTTCAACGAGTTTTATCTCGGATTTTACATGAGGTAGATGTTCAAGAAATTTTCAGGTGAGGCTCATCTATAGTATGTATTCAGTTTATTAAATCTCAGTAAAATCAGTGGGAATGATGGTCTAATTATTTTCTTGGAAATGCATTTATTATACAGAAAATTAGTGTTTGAATGTATAAATAAAATGAATATTTAATGACAATGTTGGGATTTCTGTTCCGTTCTTTTAGCTGTGATAGATTGTTACCAAGACTATTAAAGGACATTGCTTGCAGTTCAACAGAATGTTAGATAGCTTGTCAAATTTCTCTAAACTTTAAATTATAAGTTTCAAATCATTTTGCTATGTTTGGTGTGAAATAGGAATTGTTTTTCTTCCCTTTTTCATACTATAAGAATCTCTAGAGATGTTTGATGATGGAAGCATTAAATGTTTTTTCTAAATTCTATTATAGTGCTCTATTTTTCTCTGAAATTTTGACATCATCCTAGGTAAAGCTAATAGAAGAGAGATCATGCCTCTTAGTTATCCAGTAGTTTATTTTTATTTTTTTATAATATGTATCTTAGTTATCCTGTATGCTATACTTAAGAAATAAAACTTCCAAAACTATCTTATTTATAATAACAAATATTGTCTTTAAGGATGACTCCATATTCGCATAAGGTAGGTCTTGGGTTACTATCATTCAAAGTGGTTGTCAAATTCTCACGAAACATGGGAATCTTTTGCCTGCCATTCTTGCAATATCAAGATTAAATGGGGAACCAAATGAGAGAATCTGACACAATCTGGAAGGCATGGGAATGTTGTCAGGATTATGTGAACCAAATGGCTCCTTAGGGAAAAATAGTTGATTGTTAATTCCTTTTTTTTCTTTGTTATTTTTTTATTAATTGATTGTTAATTCTATATAGACAAAGAACAAAGACAAAAAGTATTACTTTGCTCAAATAGAAAAATAATAAGTTTTACTTATTTTTTGTGCTATTTTCAGGCAAGTGGTTATTATTGTTCATTCACAAGTTTCAGAAGCATTTTCACGCTTAGAGATCAGCACTCCACAAGCAAAGGATAGGTACTACTTTTTAGTTTTTATGTGAACATCAAATACAATTCTGTTTATGCTTTGGTGGGATATAGTGGTTTTAACCCTTAATTGAATTTTGTTTTTTGAGCTCCATGATGAATAGATTTTCCTATCTTATGCACCAGGCTGCATCAGGATGTTAAGCACATTCTTGGATGTATCCGATCATTGCCTTCTGATAATTTGAGTAGATCCGGTACTCCAAACTGGGGGCAACTAGATGAATTCTTGATGCAAAGATTTGGGACCAAAGCTGGTTAATAGATGTTATTATAAAGTAGCAAATTGATTGCTTCTCTGGTGAAGGCTACCAGATTTCAGTGGAGCTTTTGGGGATGTCAGAACCAATTTTCCCACTACGTGTTTGCCTTGTACAATTAAATTTTGAGGTAATAAGGTGAGGAACACATTTATACTTTTTAAATTGTCAAACAATGTATCTGTTGTATGCATTTCTTTTTTGCATTGCCACAAATGTGTATTAAATGAAGTTTACAGAAAAAAATGAAATCTAAATTTTGGCAAGTTTTTGTGTACTTTATGAGTGTTTATACTTGCAAATTGTCCATTGGACTGTTTTATTTTAAACTTAGTGCAGGTTTGTGCTTTTTCTGTTTGATAATTCGAAGATTCAAATCTAACTTTTTCTTCAAGAGACTGATTCTGAAAATCTCGAATGGTTTGTGGATTTTTGTTAATGACTTCTAGCACATAAGAGACAAAATTTAAGTCTTGACGTTAAGAACTAATTAGTTTGTGAGTTTATGCCCTTGGAAGTTTGAAATACTTTTCTCTTAAAATGAATGTTTTAACCATGAATAACTTGCTACAAAATTGAAGAGTATCAAGGATAACTATTCTGAAGAATGCTGGCATCTCTATGTTCTTGCTGATATATCATATACCTTTCTTGTGTGGTTGATTGCTTGAAGCATAAGTCCTTATTATTGGAGAGTTAAATTAAAAGGGAATAGTGTTACTAGTTATTGTTGTATGTCTAAAAGGTGATGGAGAGACCTTTGGGTCATCTTTCTGCTGTATTGGGAGGTAGTTACTGAATTTTGGTCTCTGGTTGTCTTTGGTTTGTTGGCTTCAATGGAGGTTTATCAGGTGTTGAAGTCACCTAGTTTGGATGCTCTTTTGTGCTTCATGTGGTGTTTTGAGGGTATCTGACGACTTGGTCATAATCTTTGATGTTCTCTATACTTGGGTATTGTGCCCCTTTGTGCTATTTAGTTGTGTTTATTTCACTTAAAATAATGAAACATGAAGGAAACTCATTTTGGCTTGTTTGTGTATATGGTTGTCCACTTGAAAGAAAATTGATCATGCAATGCCTATGCTATAATGACTTATGAATCGTGGCCAACATGGTAAGGAAGTTTGTTTACTGATTAGAATTTTTTCCAGGTTTCAGTTGCTTTAAGGTAGATGTATAAAACATTATCACATTCAAACGTTGCGGCAAGAAGGGTCTTCTTAGCAGAATTTTTGTACCAGTTACACTTAATATACAGTTTGTAATGATAGACCCATGATGGTTTGTTCCCCTGATTGTAGTTTTGGGCTTAGATGGAATATATTGATTTGTTTGATTTAGTTAACAAGCAATTGGCGTTGCCTTTTTTAGGTTTGCCTCTTTTCTGTTCCAGGGGCTGAGTTATATGTTTGTAACTTTATCTGCTTAGCTTACAAATGCTTTCTCAATTCATTGATTAGATTTTCCCCCTCTCCCATGTGATACATTACGTTACTGGCTCGTCTATTCACGAAAGATGGTTCACACTATATATATATATATATATTTTATCTAAGGTAGAATCATACTCTAAACATACACAATTATCAAAAAAATACTCTAAACATACACACATAGACATAGTATATATGAGGGGGAAGGGGATTGAACACACGCCCAACTAGGTGGGGAATGGAGAGTACACTTATTGAGCCAAATGCTAAATGGGCCGTTCACACTATAATTAAATTAAACTGGTAAGGTGGCTGAGCAACCACAGTTAGGAGTAAACTGGGCCAAGCGTCAAGGGGGAGAGAGAGCCGGTGTCTCTCGGTGATATTCATGAGTGGATCTGTGAATAGGTAGATTCAGATTTATTTTTCCACAAAACTCAAATGGATGTGTTCTGATTTGGTTTTTTGGAAATTAAATATTAAATTACAATTCATAAAAACTTTTAAAACATTGTTGACTTTTGTAATTCAATAATAGGTCCCATCTATAATCTATTGCAAAAGCGTACTCTCTCGTAATTTTTAAGGATTCAAAATGTTGCAGTTTGGTGAGCTCTAAAGCCAATGAAAGAAATCATCATAAAAACAGAAACGTTCACATTATATATACTAGTTTACATATGATTTCTTATTAATTCATGCATTGCACACATAATACTAGCTATTTTTTATTTTTGTTTTTGTTTTTTTAAATAATGAAATTTAAAGAGAAATGGAAGTTGATTTAATTTGCAAAGAAGTATGAAAATGGTATACATTTTTTCATGAACTCCTTTTAATTGACAAGATAGAAAATAACTGAAAAATAAAATTATTTTCCTGTATATAATGTGTAATTAATTTCTAACAAATTTGAGAAGATAATGTGTAAATGAATGAGTATTCTCTATCTCACTTTTTGTGTTCTATTTTATGCTCCACCAACTACAATATATCATGTGTCAGATTGTGTTTGATTTGTTTCTATTTTAAATCATAGTTATTTTATAAAAAAAAAAAAAACGTGGTGGTGAATTGTGATTGATAGAATATAAAGTGAAATACAAAAAGTGGGATAGAAGATTTTTATTCTATGTAAATTATACTTAAGCCTATTTGGTTGTTTAATTAGACCACTTATAATATTGAACCGAAAAATCTAGTAAATGAGTTTTGATGTACTAAGTTATTTGCCATATATATGAACATATCTATTTGAAATATATGGAAACATAAATTATGTTTTTATTTATATTAATTGGGAATCATATTCATTAATTAGAGATCTCTTAAAGAGAAGATAGAGATTAGAGACCATTATTTTGTTTTATCCTTTTTAGATAATTTGCCCTCAACGTCAACCAAATGCTCAGTGCTAATGTAAACAACACATGTTAAGATTATTCAACTAATATAAATTATTAATAGCAATTTTTTCCAACAACACGTTTTCAAACAGTTAAGACAATTATGTGCTGCTAATACTTTTTCTCTTTAAGTGTAGTATCGCTATTTTTCAGAAGTTGAGCTGCAACTTGAACTCCTTACCTATAGGAAGTGACAATTTTGAGACCTCTACAATAAGGAAGTTCCCTGAGCTGCTTTCCTTTATAACTAAATTTCCATTGAAGTTTGTTCCATTTGTAGTTTCTACTCCCTTCAATCTCTTACCCTTCTTCTCTAATCCTATGAAAGTCACTTTACCTATGATCCACTTTTGGCTCAAAGCAAAACCTCCATTCACAACTTGTGAACTAACTGATACTTTATTCCCAATTCTTCCACCATAAAATCTCACTAAACTCCATTTCCCACCCTTTCCTCCCATCTCCACCTCCTCCCCATCATCCAAGAAAACTTCTCCACTACTATTTCCACTCTTGCTAACAACCACCAAGAGTTGGAATGCAGTCTTCCGAGCTGCTTGTGTCGTCAATGCCTCTCCTTGCATCGCCAAAATGTTACCTTCCCGAACATGCACGTTTATATGATCAAATGGTGCATCAAGCTTGACATACTTTCCTGAATTAACAATCAAGGAATTGGAATAGTTAAAGAGGTCAAACCAATTTCCAGCAGGGAAGTAAGCATCAACTGAAACTGCTCCTGATGTCAATACCGGTGAGACCAAGACGCCTTTACCAATCAGAAACTGTGTATTGATTTCATAAGTTTTGATATCTTGAGGGAAAGAGAAGAAAAGGGGTCGTGCAATGGGGGTTCCTTTTATGTGTGCTTCATACATTAATGTGTAGAAGTAGGGGAGAAGCCGATAGCGAAGCCCAAGCACCTTCCTAGATATTGCAGCAACTGAATCCCAAAGGTAGAGTTCTTGACGAATAGTATACTTCTCTGAGTGATCTCTTGCGAAGGGATAAAAGGCCCCTAGCTGCATTTGGACAAAATACTGATATCAGGTGCATGGATATATTTTTTTTAGGTTTATGCATGTTTGTCTTTCTGGTTTAATTTTAAGTGTCATTTTATAGAAACGTATTTTGCAAATATTAATAGAAACTTTGGAAGCATCACTTCTTATAAAATCAACAAACAAGTAACAAAAAAAGAATAAAAAAAAGGCTATTATAAATAGTCTCTTTTCATTGTAGGCAGCTTTTTCTTATCTATTTCCATAAAATTTCGGATTTGAATATTTCTTGAGCTCTTTGAGTCTAGAAATTGATATTTGATTGTTCCTTCTTACTCCAATTTTTGCTCTGTGGAATGGAATTTCAGGAGAAGAAATTGGTGGCAGAAATCAAGAAAACAGCTAAAACTGGAAATGAGGCAAGCTTTTTCTTTTTCCTTTTTCCTGCTTTCATAATTTGCACATTTCCTTACGTCATTTGAACGTAAGCTGTGACCTGATGCTAAATTGTGACAGCTGAAACAGCTAGTATTTATCAATCTAAATGTGAATGTTAATGAATTTAACCTTGTACTATCAATGTGATACTGTTTTATGGTGTTTTAGATGTGTCCTTGTCTCCTTGATGATCTCTTCATGTTGAAGTAAAGCATCATTAAGACAAGGGTGCATGCATGGAGAGATGAGCTTTTTGCTTTGGGTTTGAGACATGACAAAGTTGCACGCTCTATAGGAGGTCACTTGAAGAAAAACGACATAGCTAATCATAAAAGTAATTCTTATATTATGAGTTTTTGACTGATCTTCCCAGTGGTTCTTTGTAGGTAAAGCTCATGTCATGTACATTAGATGATGAAATGTTTACCGCTAACTATGGTGTTTCTTAGGCCTAGTATAATCAAAAGTTATATGAATTTCGTAATGCACCACAAAATTAAGAGCCAATGGGAACAATCTAAATCAAATTATATGCTAACATCAAAATCAGAATAGCATCTAATTCATTCCTTACTCAGTATCCCTTGTTTCCATGAACTCTTTCAAAACCCCAAGAATCTTTTCCAACATGACCATTCATGTCTCTTCCAATAAAAAACCCTTTGAATCAGTTCATCCATGTAATCAAATTATATGCTAACATCAAAATCAGAATAGCATCTAATTCATTCCTTACTCAGTATCCCTTGTTTCCATGAACTCTTTCAAAACCCCAAGAATCTTTTCCAACATGACCATTCATGTCTCTTCCAATAAAAAACCCTTTGAATCAGTTCATCCATGTCCTCCTAGAATTTATGTTTAATGGATTCTTCCAATCCTATTTGAGGAGCGTACACACTAACCATATCAATTGTCTCTTCTCCTAACCTCAACTTCTTTCTCTGGATTATATCTACTTCATTTCTATTTATATATTTTCTTATATACCATAATTAATAATATCTTGTATGTTTAATTTCTCTAGGTTTTTCACCTACCCACTTCGGTCTCCCTGTTGGTACATTATATTTATTCTCCACCTAGTCATTATATTTAATACTTCCATTAGTTTCCCTGTTAAAGATCCTATATTCCAAGAGTCTATACACGAATCCTATTCTTATGGAGTAGCTTCTTTATCCACACCCGTCCATCAAAGTGTGGGAACTCTTTGCCCATTTTTCACTACACCCGAGTGTTGATGTAGCACATAGCTTATAGAGTGTTCCCTAGCCTACTTTTTCACTGCATCCGAGGTTTGATGCAGTGCATTGCCAGTAAGAGATGTGTCAACGTGTATTTATCGTGGATCCATTCATAATAAAGTGACTAAATTTTACACTGGCCATCAACCTACCACAACCCTCCTCATTTTTCCAGGTTTGGGACCAGCTGTGAACAAAATATATGATACTAAGCACAAACACTTGTGAAGTTGGTGTATGGGAAAATGAATGAAAGGAAAGAAAAAGAGAAGAAGATAATTAATTATATTGCCGTTGGAACTTATAAAAAGAAATTGTAGTGCCAATGGGGTCAACTTCAATCACATCGTTTTACCAGTTTTCTTGCCAAGGATTGTACTTTATACACAAAAATTAATCTAATTCGACTCCAATCACCTCTTTTATGTTATGGTTTTCATTTTACCAGTTTCCTGCAGAAATTTTATGTATGTCTTGGATTGTACTTTCACACCAAAATTATAGCATCTTCCTTCTCTCAATGTTATCTCTTTGAAAAATCCAGGCTGCCACCAGAATCTTGGCTCGTCAACTTGTTCGGCTACGTCAACAGATAACTAATTTGCAAGGGAGCCGTGCCCAAATCAGAGGCGTGGCAACTCATACACAGGTCACTGTTATTCCTGGAAAAACCTAGTGTTTAAAATGATTGGAATTTGTGTACTTTTCTTTCATTTTGATAAACATTGGTCTCTTTTTCTACAGGCACTGTATGCCAGCACTTCGATTTCTACTGGAATGAAGGGTGCAACTAAAGCAATGGTGGCAATGAACAAGGTATGTGCCAGGGGTTGTGATGGAAATCATTTGTTATTATCAACAGCCCTAAAATTTCCCAATCCTACATAGGAGATATACCATACCATTCATAAAAATTGATATTTCCATGGTTAGCTGTTCAGTCAAGCTTCCATTATGGAAAGATAAGTACATGAAATGATCCACACAGAGAGATTTGTTCTTGATGGGCATAAATGATTTGTCTTTGGCATAGACACTTATAAACTGAAACTCATTGTAATACTCAACACCTTAATATGTTTTCCATAAGGATGTTGCTTTGTATAGCATCTAGTGCTAATGTTGAAAGACTATCCAACCTGAGGTATCCTTTGTTTATAGTTTGGAAGTAATATTATCACTTTCTGCTTCTCTTTTTCAGCAAATGGCACCAGCAAAACAAGCTAAGGTGATTCAAGAATTTCAGAAGCAGTCAGCACAAATGGACATGACGGTAACACTCTCATTTCTTTCTTTCATTTTTTCCCCACTATCCTTTTAATGAATAACTCATGATGGTTATGATAATTTCAGTTTCTTCAGAAGATTTTTTATAGTTTCACCATTTTACTCCTTGCCACAATTCTTGTCTATTCATGATAGTAGTGTCCCCAGACAAAGGAAAGCATTATTTTCTGCAGCTTGAACTGTGGGTTGATTGAATTTTTTATCCAGTTCATGCTAGGCCAGAGATTCCTACTGATTTTCTGTAAAGAAAAATGTTTACATATGGTCCTTGGATTGAGTTTTGAGACATCATTGCAGAGCATTTTCTTCCATAGTTGGTATCTGCTTTCATTCTATAATATATGTTTTTCATTTTCTATTGTCATTTTTCCAGATAGAGATGATGTCAGAGTCTATTGATGAAACTTTAGACAAAGATGAGGCTGAAGAGGAAACAGAGGAGCTGACTAACCAGGTAAATTATTGACAGCCTGATTTTTTTAGTTTCTTTAATTTTCTTTTCTTCTTATTGGGGCCATTGTATTCCCTTCTCCATTGTGTATCTAATTTTTATATCCTTTCTGTAGGTTCTTGATGAGATTGGTGTGGATATTGCATCCCAGGTACCATGCTTTGAGATTTTCCCCAATTGCATTAATTACCTTACTTGTTTTTTTGTGGTTGTTCTGAACAATGTAAACTTAACAACTCTTTTACTTATCAAAAAAAAAAACTTAACAACTGTTTGGTTCTGGTACAAATTAACAGTTATCTTCAGCTCCAAAAGGCCGGATTGCATCAAGGAATGTTGAAAATGTTGTTCCTAGGTATGTGTACTCTTAATAAATAAATAAAAACTTTAAACTGCTTAAAGTATTGGCACCATAAGTTTGAATTATGTTGGAGCATTGACTTACTGCCAAAAATGTTACTGTGAATCTGTGATTGCTTATATCATCAATTTCAATGTTTGAATTACGAAATTTTGAGTTTAAAAAAGCCAGTCACCAGTTAATGAGTGAGAGGTGTTCGATTATCTAGCTTGTTATGGCCTCTAGGCTGTATTTTCTACCTTTCAAAATCCTACAGTACATTCGTGAGATGTTAAATAATACCTATCATGTCTCTGCACATAAATGTAGAAGATTTTTCTCACCTAATACCCATAATGGTTGACGGGTAGATCCTACGCTTCCCAGGGTTTTTGGTGGAGCCACACTTGACAATGTTTTGTGGTTTCGGTGGTGGAGTGTAGGTTGTATGGAGGATTTGGTTGTGGGGTTGGGTGGTGGAGGATGGTTGTGGTCAGGGGATATTATTGGCGAGTTGTGGCACTGGCAATGCATGTGGTGCTAGTGACTAGGTTTTGTATAGGGTTAAATCAGCGGAGTTAGCTCATGATTTTATCTAAAAATTATATCTTGAAACGTGATTTCAATGCGGCCCCATTTTCCTAAATAGTTTGGAGCACTCTATGAAAATTGCAATTTTCTTTTTTACCAAAAGATCCAAGCTTAACTTATATGGCCAGGAGCCAGAAATTTGTTAGAATTCTCCCCTAGATAAAGAATGTTTTAATGTGCCTTGAATAGTGCTTTATATCCTAATCTATTTCTTCTATATGCAGGTCCGAATCTCTTGATGTTGAAAATCTTGAGAAGAGGTTAGCCTCTCTTCGACGCATCTGATCTTGGAAAGCAGAGTGATACTACATAGTGTTGTTATTAGAGTAAATAAAAACATGGCCTGAGGATTTATATATGTACTTGAGCAATTTTTTTTTTTTTTGGGTTGGGATCTTAGAGTTACTGATATTGGACTTTCCTATGTAAAATTATTGGAAAATTATGACACATTTCTCTTCTCCTTTACACTGTCAAATTTCTTGATGAAATAGATGAGGGAGCTAAGAGCTTCTCTCTCTAGAATCCATTTCTCTTTTTTTAGTGAATTAGTGACTGGTTTTATCAAATATCCACCATATTTTGTAGTTTGAGAAATGGTTCTTATGAACGACCAGTGTCAAAGGATGATGTATTGTGATCCCTCCTAAGGCTGAAGATGATCTTGATGTGCTGGGATGGGCTGGTATAAGTGGGGACAAGCCTCCTTGCTTAGAAAGTAGATAAAGTAGTAAGAAAAGGGACTTGAGTTTTCTTTGCCAAGGAAGGGAAGCTGTTTGGGTGTGAGGAACTCGACTTCTTGGAAAGGAACCGGAGCTCCATGAGCAAGTTTGGGCATGAGGATGTAGAGACATTGAAACCAGCAACTAGTGAGCCTTGTGAAAATTCTAATGGAAATGGTGCTGGATCTACTTCCAGCCAAGTTTCAAAAACAAAAAATCTGACAAAGGTGTTGTTGATGAGTTCAAAAAAATTCATCTTGGAATGGGTGTTGGTGAGTGTGAGTCTAAAGTTAAGGTTGGTAGTGGAAAAGACGAGGTTCGTGCAAGTGAAAATGAAGAAGACCAAGAGGGTTACAACAACAGTGAGTAATGTTGTTGTTGTGGTAGTGAGGAGGTTTGCTCCATTATAAGATATGAAGATGGAGATGAAGAAGGTTTGCTCCATTTTGATGCTTCTGTCCAAGAGATGGAACATGAAAGTCAGTCCAACCTGTTGAAATTATAGGGAAAGATAGCAATATAGAGATGCAGAGAAATATAAAATATGTAGAGAAGAGATGTAGAGGGAGAGATTAGGGTTTTACGTGATTCGACACTAACTTTGAAAAGATCTATAATATATAATTATAATGAAAAACTTTGAGATTTTACTTGCAAAAAGTTTGAAAGATTAGAAACTTTTTTAAATGAAATGAAAAATATAGAATTATAATAAAAATGCACAATCAAATTTACCTTAATTTCATGTTGTTGTAATCAATAGAATATTCCGTAACCTTTTATGCAATGAGCTATAAAATTGAAAAGGACTTCTTGTAGACCATCAACATCATATCTTCTACCATTTTTTTTTTTAAATAGTAATACCGCCTTATATATAGGAAAGGGTCTAAGCAACGGTTAAAATGACATTTTTTTTTTTTTTAACCTTGGGTGTCCGGATCAAAGTTCCGTAGATATGCGTACCTCGACTAATCCCAGTAGGACACGTAAGTCGTAATACCCTACTAGTCACGTGTATCAAGATAGGTGCAAGACTTTGCCCCCTTAGAGTCAGCTGAAATGGAATATTATGGCATTAAAGATTCGCAAATATTAGCTTTTAGAGGGACATTTCAAGTTTGATCCATGAAAGGCAAAACAATCGGCCCATAAACAGCCACATATGAGATGTATTATAATGTAGACCTAAATGCATCTATCTATACTATAATGTAAAATCGAAACTTTTTGACTTTTGGTTGAC
Organism: Fagus sylvatica; assembly: GCA_907173295.1. Classification (NCBI taxonomy): domain Eukaryota; kingdom Viridiplantae; phylum Streptophyta; class Magnoliopsida; order Fagales; family Fagaceae; genus Fagus; species Fagus sylvatica. The sequence continues at coordinate 21,779,940 of OU015767.1, read as the reverse complement.
CTCATCATGTTGCGCCACATAAGCTTTTGAAATCTCACAATTTTACACCTCATTATTTTAATATATATTTTCTAATTGAATTTAAATTTTATTCTATTATTAAACCTTCCATTAGAATTTTGACACATCATATTTTCTTTAATATAAGAATATATTATTCCATATATAAAACACAATCATAATTAATGTCTAATACTAACATATATTCCATATATAAACACAATATAAATATCTTTTAATAATAATCATAATTATCAATTTTCATCAAGATTTTTAGAGTTCTTTTTTTTTTTTTTCTTATGTATTTCATTTAATTTTGTTGCTGGCAATGGAGAAAGATGGATGGATTTGTTATAATGAAACCATGTGAGCTTGAAATGAGTTATGAAAATTATTTAGGTTTGATCATATAATCATGTGTCCATGTATTTATTTGTCCTTCTTCTTATTTTAAGTATCCTTTATTTTATTTTTGGATAGAAACATGATCCATATGGTAAATATAAACATGAATCGTGTTTTATAAAAATTGGACTATATTCAACTTATGCCAAAAGAAAAATTACATTATATTAAATTTTAATTATCCTATGGTAAATACTTTCTTAATTATTTTTTTAAACAAAAAAGTATGATTTATCCTAAATCCGATTCGTAAAGTTTCTTTATTGATCTTGCCTACAATATTTTGAACTACAAAATAAATATATATATATATATTCAACAAAAAAAGTAAAAGGAATCAAAATTAATTTAGATTTTATTTTCAATAATTTTCCTGTGCATCGCATAGGTTTGTGACTAGTTGTTACTTATACTAGAAGCGTGGACCTTTCTCATTGATCCGGGTGGTTGTAATTTAAAATCACCCCATTCAATGAATTCAGCTTAAAAGGCAAAAATATGGGGTTGTAGATTAGCTTTTATTAGGTAGCATTTATTGGCATTTCTCATTTGCAATGTAAGTTAGAAAAACACGTTATAAATGGACATATAAAATCATCCTTATATATCAAAAATGTGGATCTTTCATTGATATGTGCAGTTTGTAATTTAAAAACACCCCATTACAATGCATTCGGCTTGCAAACTATGGACTTGTAGATTCGCTATTTGGGCGGAGTCAGAAATTTTTTTTTTAGGGTCGACTGGAATTGGACTAGGTTAGAACTGAGATTTGTGATTGAAATTCAAACTAAGTTAGGATTAGGACTATTTAAAAAAATAAATAAAAATAGCTATAAAATTTAGCTAAAAAAAAAAATTGATTGGGCAATGTTGTGAATGGCTCCGCCATTGGGTGCAATATAAAGAGTAATTATTCAGTACTTTAGGTTTGTAGCCAAACTCTGTTGGATTAGAAATCCGATTAGTAGATGAATTAATAGTGGTAGAATAAATGGAAATTACTTTAATGGAGGAAAAAAAGTTAATTAAAAAAAGAAAAGAAAAAAAGAATAAGGTTGATTTAGCTTCATTGGAGAAGAGGTGATGATGACTTGGTTTCATGGAATGAGGACTGAATTAATTATTTGTCATTGGTATTATATATTAGTATTAGTTCTATATACTAGTATAGATTAGTTCTAAAGATGATAGTATGTGAGTGAGTAGTATGTATGATCATGAATGAATATGTGGTTAAGAACCTTGGACTAATCAATTAACCATTCGGCCGGACTTTGCTTAGAAACTACTAGGACGTGGCAAGAATAATGGAATTTTATTTACATCTTGTTTAATATTAAGAATACAAACTACTTATAATATTATTGATACCAACATTGTTGGTATTGATTTTTTTAGCCCGCAAAGGAGTAGTTAATTACAAGACATTAATTATATTATTGTTATGTTTTATTGTAATTATGTTTAAACATATGTTTACCATAATACTTGAATGAATCATTTTTTTTATTTGCAAAACAACTTTACAATGTAAGAGACTTATTAGAGATAGAAAACAAAATATATTGTATTTGAGCTTATTACTGCTGCATTGGTAATTGTGGTAAATAATATATCTAATTACAAAATTTTGTTGATACACTAATAAAACTTTGCTCAATTATGGTATAATATTGGAACAAAAAAGCCTTTTGAAATGAGGTTCAGTTATTATTATTATTATTATTCACTTGCCATTAAGGATAAAAAAAAAAACTAACTTGAAAAAACTAAAAACAATTTTTGTTCAAAACAAGTCAGATGAGGCACTAGAAAGCTTACATTTAAGTCAGGTGAAGCAGTAGAAAGTTTGAGTTTCTTCTTCTCTGACACCAATCATCAGATGGTGGGTTTCTCATTAATTCCTTTATATTTAGGAGGTCATTCAAAACACCAGCTTTTCAAATATATGTATATATTTTTTATTTTAAGCTTTACTATTAGAATATTAAGAATATAAATGTCGTAGTAGCAAACACGATTAGATATTGTGGGGTCTCACAAAAAGAAGTAATGTGGAGTAATAGTCTAATGAAATATTAATATTGATAGTCGTTATGCGACATAATATCGACATTGTGGTGTTGATTTTACACTCTCATATAAATGGTTGATTAATTCGAGAGTTTAATTTCAATTAAAACAACAAAAGTTCAAGAGAACGTTAAAATTCTCTTTTTAGTTTTTATCATGGAAAGTGAAACTAGAAAGATTTTATCATGCTTATGTTTGGAATCTTATTGTTCTATTTATTTTTAAACATAGGTTCAATTTAATATTTGTATGACTTATCTTGTTATTTGAATAGCAGTTTAAAAGTAGGAGACCTATTAGAGATTGAAGAAAAAAAAAATGTTTGTATTCGTTTTTGTTGCAGATATTTGTGGAAATGTGTTCAAGATAGTATTTGAAGGGGGGAGAATCCAATTTCGTTTTTAAATTATTTTTCTTCATTCCACTTCTTATAATTTTGGAACTACCATATGAGAATGGGTGAAGTTTAAGAAAAAAAACCTTGGTATGAGAATAATGTTTACTTAAAATATTTATTGTTGCCTATATGTTTATGAACATGCATGTTTATGATTTTATATGTTTATAAAAATGTTCGAAGGGTTTCTTTTTTATGTGTGTAAATATTGGAGTTATCTCATTGATTAAACCTTTTTCTATAACTTTTTAAATGTTTTATTTTTTATTTGTTAACCTTTTATTTGTGTTTTATTTTAATCGTTACCGTCAAGTGAGAGATGAAAAAAAATCTAACATGACTAACGAAAATATTAAAATAATGAACAAAATTATGACGTGGAGACCATTTGGAATTGAAAAAAAAAAAACCATAAAGTTACAAACGGTGCTTTTGATCACATTCTTCTCCTTTGCATGGATTTCCACACTTGTATTGTCAAAAGAACCCATTCCCAAAAAGAATTCGTATTTCACAACAAACTTTGCATGAATCAAAAGGTGTTGGAGGCATTTCAGCAAAAGCGAGTGAATCTCAGATCAATGAGAAAGATCGATATGACTTCTTGGTTAGGATCATCATCTAATGCCAAGCCAGTCAAGGTAACTGAAAAAGAAAAAGAAAAAAAGGTTACTTTTTTAGAACTTGATGATGTAATGGTGAAGTGAGGAACAAACCAACATGAGGAGTTTGTTTTGTTTGATCCCAATTGAAGACTAGGAAAGGGGGAAAAAAAAAGAGGCATATATGGGCCAAGGATAAATTCTGAACCGCCGAGGATTTTGTTTTTGGATTCCCAATTGATGACTAGGATATATAATAAAAAATAAAAACTAAAAAGCAGATTTGGACAAGAGGATATTAAAATAGATAAGAGTGATAAACAAGGGAAAATGTTTATTGCTAATCATTTTTGCCATCCATCACTTGAGGGATTAAATTGAAACACGAATAAAAGGGTTAGGGACCATTTTAATATATGGAGCAAACGTTGATGATCAAAAGTGTAATTAATCCAAACCTTATCAATAGAAAAATATTTTTTTAGGGTTAAATCCACTATTGGCCTTTAACGTTTACAAAGTTTGCACGTTTGGTCCAAAATTGAAATGCATGCAATTGATCCATAACGTTTCAAAATCGTGCATCGTTAGTCCTTCTGTTAGATTCTATTACTTTTATATGTAAGTGACTAACAGAATGATAATGTGACATTACAAGACCTTGTATTTTATTATTTTCCTATTACATGTTGGCATTTTGACACATAACCCACTCAATTAAAGCGTGGTGACTCATAGTGACATTAGAGACTTTGGAGTAAATAAAAACATGCTAGAGGATTCATATATTTACTCTAGCAATCTCTTTCTTTTTTTTTTGGTTGGAGGGGGTTGGGATCTTAGAGTTCCTGATATTGAACTTTTTAATGTAAAATTATTGGACAGTTTTAAGACATCCTCTTCTTCTTTACTTTATGTCAAACTTTCTTGATGAATGGGATTATTGATTAATTGTTGATTTATTTTTTTTTAATTTATTGAAGACATATTTAGAGCGAGAAATTTGCTAGAAATCTCCCCTAGATAAAGAATGCTTTAATGTGCCTTGCTTATTTGAATAGTGCTTTATATCCTAATCTATTTCTTCTATATGCAGGTGATGTTGAGAATCTTGAGAAGAGGTTAGCCTCTCTTCGACGCATCTGATCTTGGAAAGCACAGTGACACTACTACATAGTGTTATTAGAGTAAATAAAAAAAATGGCCAGAGGATCATATATTTACTTTAGCATTTTTTTTTTTTTTTTTGGGTTGGGATCTTAGAGTTACTGATATTGGACTTTCCTATGTAAAATAATTGGAAAATTATTACACATTTCTCTTTTCCGTTCTCTCTCTAGAATCCATTTCTCTTTTTTTAGTGACTTAGTACTGGTTTTATCAAATTTCCACCATATTGTAGTTTGAGAAACGGTTCTTATGAACGGCCAGTGTCAACGTGGCTAAAGGATGATGTATCGATCCCTCCTGAGGCTGAAGATGCTCTTGAGGTGCTAGGATGGGCTGGTATAAGTAGGGATAACTAAAGCCTCCTTGCTTAGAAAGTAGAAAAAGAAGAGGGAAGACTTGGATTGGTGTCTTTAGATATGTAGCAAGAAGGGGCTTGAGTTTTCTTTGCCAAGGAAGGGAAGCTGTTTGTGTGTGAGGAACTCGAGTTCTTGGAAAAGAACCAGAGCCCCATGAACAAGTTTGGGCATAAGGATGTAGAGAGATTGAAACCAGCAACGAGTGAGCCTTGTGAAAATTCTAATGGAAATGGTGCTGGATCTACTTCCAGCCAAGTGTTAAAAACAAAAAAATCTAACAAAGGTGTTGATGAGTTCAAAAAAGTTCGTTTTGGAATGGGTGAGGGTGAGTGTGAGTGTGAGTCTAAAGTTAAGGTTGGTAGTGGAAAATACCAGGTTTGTGTTGGGAAAGTGCCTCAAATTCCTATTATGAATTGAAGAACTAATTGAGTTTCCTTGATGGAGAAGGAAAACCAATTAGGTTATTTTTGGTTTCCTTAGTGTGGAAGAAAATGTGAGTCTTTGGTGTGAAAGAAAAAATTATTTCTTGGTGTGCAAAAAAAGTCTATTCCTTGTCAAAGAATTAATATATTCCTTATCAACTAAGGAATATAATTGAAGTCGTATAAATAGACAGTGTTGCAAAGGATTCAATGGCTTGGAGCCCTAGAGGGTCCTCCCCTATAAGGAGAGAAGAAGAAAGAGCACCATGAGAAAAGTACAACTTGAAGGTGGCTTGAGTCCTAGGGGGTTCTCCTACATAGAGAGAGGAGGAGAAAGAGCACTACGTGAAGAGTGCGGCTACAAGAAGGCTTGGAGCCCCAGGGGATCCTCCCCTATAGGGAGAGAAGAAGAAAGAGCACTATGAGAAGAGTGCAGCTTGAAAGAAGCTTTTGCCTAGGGTTCATCCCCTATAAAGAAAGAAGAAAAATTATGGAGCGTAAAATCAAGAGAGAAAAAAGAGAGATTTTCACTTGGGAGTTTGTTGAGTACTAATTCCTAAAGAGATATTATTTTATTTGGTGAGTACCTTAGTGAAGATACTAAGATCGTCCACACATGGCGCATTGCTTGGATCTACATTCCTACAATGGCCCCTGCAGTTCTCTTTTGTTGACGAGAAAAAATAAAGCGTGAAATTGTTTTAGTAATATTTTTATTTTTAAAGTTATTTTTGCTGAATACGTCACATGTTTTAGTATGATATTTTTGCAAGAGATAATTGAAAATGTAAGAAAGTAACATATTTTCCAGGCAAAAGCATCATTAGTGCAAACCGCAAAAGAATACCCATGTCCTGCAATCTAAGCCAAAATCTCTAACCTGGGTATCAAAGTAATAAAAACAGAAGGGAGGAAATCACCTCATATAGTTCATCTGATATAAGCGCCTTCAAGTGAGCAAATGGAACTCTTGCGTTCAAGTCAACATTTCCATTTGTCAATGGGTTTCCCATCACATATCCCTGGCCCCAATTTAAAGCAAAGTTGATTTTTATATGAGGTAAAAAGCCCAAGTATAAAAGTCATTCATGAACAAGAATGAAATGAATGCTTGAACATGTACCTTGATATTCATTCGCGGTTCCTGACCAATTTCATTACCTACAACAAAATGACACGGCCAATTACCATCCTAAAATGTTTTAATGTGGTCCAATATGTATCAAAATGAATGTTTTTTTTTTCCTGTTTATTGTGTAAGTTACCATCAGATATTTCTTGAACAACGATTGGGATAATTAGTCCTGAATAAGAATCTCCCATGACGTACAATGTATTTGAGAGGAACTTGGGGTGAACCATAAGCCACTGTATCAGTATCACAACTCAAAAATGAAATAAATTGTCAATTTAGCTTGCATTGGCCGATCGAATGGCGATTACCGTTTTTATAACTGTATCACACTAATTCCCATTTACCAAATAATTAGTAGTGTAATTATTATATAATTTTGGATCACCTTCCGTAGAAATTCATAGATTTCTGCTGCAGATAATGTATCAGTAATATTGTATCCTTCCCAACTTTTTGCATAAGAAAATCCAGTGCCAACCGGTGCATCCAAAAATATAATATTTTCTAATGTTGCTCTTTCTATAGAAGTGGCAATATGCCAATGGATATCCAAGACACCTACTCTATTGTTACTCAGAATCAAACTTCTATAGAAAGAGCAACATTAGAAAGTAAAAAAGGGGAGATTGTCCAATAAGAAAATTCATATCACAACATAATTCATGAACTTAACATTTAACATTAGGATGTTGCAGTTGCTGAAAAGATACAAAATGACAACTATATATATTTCAATTTGTTTAAGTACTTTCACAAACAAGATTACTCCATTTCCAAATTCAAATGCAATAAATTCTCAAGGGTAATTAAAACCCAAAGTATAGCATCAGAAAAGCATGCTAATGCTGCAGGTGCAAAATTACAGAAGATAAATTCGCATAACTCAAAAAAAAAAAAACTTAGTATAAACAATTACTTGATTTCTTTTTATCCAGTACATATCACAATGAGATATCAGTAATGGGAAAAAAAGATAAACCTCGACTACAGTTTGGGGAGGGGATGCTGGGGTTTCAGTTGGGGTTTGAAGGAGAGAGACATTGGAGGCAACAATGGAGGCGGCGGTGGCGGGTGGAGAGGGTGAACGCATGGAGAGGGCAGTGGCGTCATGGTGGAGGGGGCAGTGGCGTGGAGGAGAAGGCAGTGGCTTGGAGGCTAGGGGATTTCAACGTGAGAGAGAGGCATTTGTGTTTTGTATTTTTAATTTTATTTATTTAACTAATCTGACTGTAAAATTATTGTTTTAAGGGTTGATGTGGCGATATGCCATGTTAGCGCCATGTCAGTTTGTAAGCATTTGGTTGTAAAATAAATTGTATCCCTAGCATTTTCCCTCATTAAATAATAGGTAGTCAATTCAAATCAACATATTACTATTACTTACAAAATAAAATAAATAAATAAAAAATCCACATATTACTAAAGCTCAAATTCTTCCATAAAATTTATCAATAGAGAAAAAATAAAAAATAAAAAAAATCCAATAATAAAAAATGCAAGTGTGATCACTAATTAGCAAGTATAAAATTCCAACACCTTTTATGTTTGGTTCAAAGTTCAATTCAGTGGGGGTTTCCCTGGCTCTAGGGTTTAGTCCCATCTAACCCTAGCCATCACATGGAATTCTTTACTTTGTCTTGTACAATCCTTGTTTCCTCTATGACTTTCACTATTGCGGATGTCTCTACGTGTACCGTACTAGTTTTTCATGGATGAACTCACGAATCTTTGGGATCGGTTGTCTCTCACAACAAAGGGGGATGACAGGGTTGACTTAAATGGCTCTCGAGGCTTGGCTGGCGAATTACTAGCCACAAAGTTCTTAACAAAACGAGTTTTGAACATTGAGGCGGTGATGCGCATGTTCAAACCCCTATGAAGGGCGATACATGGTTTTAAAGGTCGTGACATGGGCAGGAATGGGGTGTTGTTTATCTTTAAGGCTAAATTACAAGTTACACCCTTTAACTTTGGTCAAAATTCAAATGAGTCCTCTAAGTTTTGACCATGTCAATTCAATCCTTTAACTTTAGATTTGTTTCAATTCCTTTCCTCTGTTAACACTTCGTCAAAATTGAACTACTAAAGCTACGTTGTTTTCATTTTCTTTCCAATTTTACCCTTAACTCTATTTTTTTCTTTCTATGTTTTCTCTCTCTTCCTATTCTTGTACGCTCTTTTCGTATAAAGATGTCATAAGCTTTGTAATTTTACAGAGTCCTCCTGTGATCAGCACATCATATAGTGAAACAACATGAATGAATCCCGAGTGCTTCATTTTATCAAACAATGGAAGGGCCTTATCTACTCTAGAGTCTATACTCCCTTACAAACCCATGAATCAAAACGCAAAAAGTCTTGTGATTCAGAAGATGCTTTTTGACCAATAGCGACATAAACACGTTCTCATCTTAAGCGAAGGCAAGCGCTCAGTAGATGAATATCATATTGTGGTCTTCCATTCTCAATCAACTCAAAGACCTTATCTACCTCACCCATAGGAAAATGTTTGCAGGATAGTTCTACTTAATTTTAATCTTTATAGAAAGGCCCATTATTCATAATACCCATTTCAGGATATTTGCTCTTTCGTCGATCTCCACCACCCCAAATATTTGTTCCTTCGTCGATCTCGACCCTCAAGCTTGTTGATTTTGGATCTCTGAGTTTTAAACAAAGAATGAAGAGGGGATTTAGAGGAAAGGGGACAAAGGAAGAGAGAGAAAAAAAAAGAAAAAAAGAGAGGTAAGGATAAAATTGGAAAAAATAAAAACAGTGTAGCTTTAATAGTTCAATTTTGACGGAGTGTTAACAGAGAAAAGGAATTGAAATAGATCTAAAGTTAGAGGACTGAATTGACATGGTGAATACTTAGAAGACTAAATTGAACTTTGACCAAAATTAGAGGATCTAACTTGTAATTTAGCCTATCTTTAATAATGTGCTGGATATGGAACGGGTACTCGCAAATGGACCTTGGTCCTTTGATAAGTATCTCATCCTCTTCCAGTGAATTGATGATGATACGTCATTCTCCCAAGTGCGTTTTGATTCTTGTTATTTTTAGGTTCAGATTCATGATCTTCCTACCAGGTATATGAATGTAGTTACTTGTGATAAGATTGGGCGAACACTGGGGAAGGTTGAACAAGTTAAGGAGCTCAAAGAGGGGCGTGGGGGAGGCAATTTTATGCGGGTCCGAATTCTAGTCAATGTGTCACAACCACTTTGTCATGGTCGAAAATTTTGGCTCGATGGTGATTAGGATATTTGGGTGTCTTTTAAATATGAACGACTCCCAATATTTTGCTATTGGTGCGGCCTTCTCTGTCATGACGATAGAGATTGTGAACTCTGGCTAAAAAGCAGGGGTACTTTATCTCTTAATACTCAACAATATGGCTCGTGGCTTCGTGGGGAGGTGAATCGTTTTTTGCGAAGGAAGGAGGATAGTTATCGGGTGCCACCACGAGAATCTTTTACCCTGGCGCTCGAGGTCGGCACTAATTAAGCCAGAAACACAGACTGAAAGCACAAACAAGGCAAGCATGGGTTTTACGGCTTCTTCCAAGCTGGAAACGTCCAAATTGACTTTCTCTGATCATTTAAGGGAAATAGACCGTGCGTTGGGGCTAGAATCGGGGGAATTATTGGATACGCTAGAGTTGCCAAATGAGGATGTCAGTTTTCAAAATTCAATAGGCGGTGTTGGCAAGATGGATAGTGACGTGGCTGTTCCTACTTCCACTTTCCTTTTTGGGCCTAATTCTACTAGGCCGCGTTTAGATCCCACTTTGGTAGTTTCGGCCAAGTCTAAGAAGCCTAGTGGGGGTACATGGAAGCGGCTTACTCGAGGGCCCTTGGGGTTTAAGGATCATGATCCTTATCCTCAACAACTCAAACGAGCCCAAGCTGACCTGCTTGCTCTGGAGCCTACGAAATCGTTTAAGAAGTTCAAGAATACTGGAGATGTTTCACTTAGCAATGCTATGAAGATATCGGCGGCGGTTGTTGAGCAACCCCGCCGGACACCATGAGTTACCTCTTTTTGAACTGTCGTGGGCTTGGGAACCCATTGACAATTCAAGAACTCACCGTTATGGTGAGACAAAAAGACCCACTGGTTTTGTTTCTATCCAAAACGAAACTAGATGTTAACAGGTTGGAAATTCTTCGATGTTCCTAGGGGTTTGGGGGCAAATTAGTAGTTCCAAGCCGGGGGTAGATTGGGGGACTTGCTTTGTTTTGGAAAAGGGAGTTGTATGTGTCTATATCCTCTTATTCTCATCATCACATAAATGCGATTATTGATCAGCTTGGCACTCATTCTTGGCGATTCACCAGGTTCAATGACTCTCCAACGCGGGCTAGACAAAGGGCTGCATGGGACATCCTTAGAGTATTGAACACACACCATCAACTCCTATGGTTATGTGGTGGTGATTTCAATGAACTGTTATGGGGTTATGAAAAATAAGGGAGGGTGGCCCATCCCGAACACCAAATGGTTAAGTTTCGTAAGGTTGTAAATGACTGCGGTCTTTTGGATTTGGGGTTCTCCGAGCCGCAATTTACATGGTGGAATAAGCGTGACGGTGATGCTAGAGTCTTGGAATGACTAGACCGGTGCTTGGCAAATTCGGATTGGCTTCTTCACGTCTCTACTTGTCGGGTTCAACATCTTCATGGTGTGTTCTCTGACCATTGTCCATTGTTGATTGAGTTAAACACAGTGGCTATTTAATAAAATGTCATTGTGCCACTCTTATTCATGACTTCTTCTTCTTCTTCTTTTTTTGTTAATTACACTAACACTACCTCAAGGTATAAAGGAATGATAATAAACCACAAACTTGTGCCAAAATGACAACCCCACCATTTAGGTTTGATATAAAACTGTCATGAGTTTTTTAGTTATTAATCTTAACAGAATATTTCGTTTTTTAAAAGACTCTCTCTATCTTTTCTAGTAAGAAGTTTGATAAAAGAAATCTTTTAAAAAAATGTAATTTTTCATCAAGATTAGTAATGGAAAGACTCATGACAGTTTTATGTCAAACCTAAAGGGTGTAGGTGTCATTTCAGCTCAAGTTTAGGGTTTATTAACGTTCGACAATACCTTGAGGGAGGGTAATATAATTTACCATTTTTTCATGTTTCTCTTTTTGCCCATCTCTCTCTCTCTCTCTCTCTCTCTCTCTCTCTCTCTCTCTCTCTCTCTCTCTCTCTTCCCTAAAGCCCTCAAAACGATCGAACCCATTCGACACTATCACATAACTCCTCATTTGATCTACAAGTGCAAACCCTTTCCAAAAAGATGACAAACCAACCATTCCTCTGATCAACCACCGTGGTTGCGACTCTTCTCGCCGATTTGGGAGACAAAAGTGCAAATCGCGAGGTGTTATTCTATTACTGGTCTGGGCAAGAAAACTTAAGTAGGTGTGATGTGGTTCCTTCAGATATGGGTGATGTTTTCTACAATTTGGTGATTTGGGTGATTAGTCATGATTTCAGTTTGGAGTTGGTTGGGCGGTTTAGTTATGATTTCGTATGGAGTTTGGTTTTGTTTTGTTGATTGAGTAAAAAATAAAAATAAAACATTTCAAAACATATAACATGAATGTGTTTCATATTTAAAAACTATACAAAAACTAGTTTCAAAAAAAAAAAAAATCCCCATTTTTTAAAAACATATTTTTAAAATGGTAAACCAAACAAAGTCTTATTTCCAAGTTTGTCACTATCTATTTATCATAGTTTTAAAAATCGAACCGATTTGACCGTGAACCAAACCTTAGTCTGGTTCAATTTTTCTTAAAATCTGAAATTCTTCAAAGAATTAGAAAAAAATCGAGAATTGGAGGTTCAACCGACAAAACTAAGAATCATACTGGTTCGGCCAATTCAACCAAAATCATCTTTTTGTTTAATTTATAGTGAGATTTATTGCTGCCTCCTTCTTTTTTTTTCCTGATTGCCAGCAATTGTTTCCTCATTTATGATGTTTTTTTTTTTTTTTTTTAAATATTTTTTTTTTTAATTTGACTATTGCTTTCTCGTTTTTTTGCTTGATAAATGGTGTTGACCCTAGATTTTCCTAAAATCGTCTGAACCCCATAGACCGACAACTCATACAAAAAAGTCATACATCATGTGGACAATTCCAACGTTGAAACATGTGTATATGATAATAATGTGGATATACATCTCGTGTCAATTATATATACTACTTTTTTGATAATAATTATATATACTACTTAAAATAAAAAGTTGATGAGAAGTTTATCAATCTGATTCTAGGATATCTCTAAATGATATGAATTTTCCCATTTTAATTGATTATGAAGCTATAAATTAGATTTGATTTCATTAATTTTACCCAAATTGCTTCCTATGTGAAGGATATTAGCCATGTTACTTTATCTCGCTTGCTTACTTCTACAATTAACTTTTGATGTCCAATTTTGATGAGATTCATGTTAATAAGCCTTTATGTTTTACAATCTTTTTGGCTTTGTTTATTAATTAATACATCTCATTCACACTAAACATTCATACTCTTTCATTAATATGTAATCCATAGAAGATATTAAAGTACATAACCCATTTATGGCATATAAATAATTACAATTATTGACTGAAAATCTGTTCAGCTATTCACAATCTTACCCAAAGTGCATAATTCATTGAACATTTATACAATCACATTTAGATTGTATCCAATTTGGATTTGTTTATGCAAAAAAGCTAATTAATAAATATGATCAGCTAATAAACTTGTTGTAGAACATATAATTTATTGTAGAACACATTATTAAAAAAAGGGAAAAGTACACTTTACCCACCTGTGGTTTGTCTCATTTACACTTTGCTTACCCGTGATTTCAAACTTGACACTTTACCCACTTGAGTTTTTTTATTTATTTTTTTTTTATTTTTATTTTTTTATATATCCTCTCAATACCGTTAAAATTAACAAAATTAAAACAAAAGAAAATAAACACCAACGGTTCTCATCTTCTCTCTCACGTTCGAGTTATTATTTTCTTTTGTTTAAACGCACAGTTTTATTTTTGGTGATTTTGTGATTGGTTTTTGTGCGTGATGTACAGAGTTTTCAAGGGTTGAAGATGAGTATGCGGAGAAGCTTGGGTTTGAGAAAGTTTCCAAACAAGTTATTGGAAACATGCTTTTCAAGCACAAAAAGACTGGTGCCGAGGTCATGTCGGTATTGAATGACGACGAGAACAAGGTCTTCGGCATTGTCTTTCGCACGCCACCGTAAGTAAACTCATAATGCGAATTTTAATTAATGCGAATTTTAATTAGTATTGTATTTTGATGTAATGACGAATTTCTATTCAGAAACATTCAATAGGAGTTTAAATGTTTGGCACTACTAGCAAAATTGCTCGTAACTCGTAAGAGTTTAAAATGAATGTGCAAATACAATTTTCTTAAAGGAATAAGATGAGCAATTGAGCAGTAAGAATGGGATTTATTGTCAAATTAGTCATTTCCAAGGCTCCTGCTTTTCAAAAGAGTGGGTATTCGGTCTACGTGAATATGAGACTCAAAAGGGTTTTAAAGTTTAGGTTTAGCTTTTTAAAAAAAATCATTCCTCTGCCGTTAACATTAACAAAATGCCGCTAAAATTAACAAAATTAAGACAAAAAAAATAATAATAACTCAAACGTGAGAGAGAAGATGAGAGCCGTGAGTTTTTATTTTCTTTTGTTTTAATTTTGTTAATGTTAACAGCAATGAGAAGATATGTAACAGAAGTTAAAAAATAATATCTCAAGTGGACAAAGTGTCAAGTTTGAAACTACAGGTAGGCAAAGTGTAAATGAGCCAAACCATAGGTGGATAAAGTGTACTTTCCCCTAAAAAAATAATAATAATAATAAAAAAAAACATATTATTTAATACAAACTATTAAAAATCTAAAATATTTATGAATATCAAGTAAATTATAAAAGCATAAAGATTTGACCAATATTTGTGGCTGTACTGCAATAAAAAAAATACTAATTGGAAAAGAGGAAAAAAAGAGTCAAATTACTATCTTGATTCTTGAACGATATGCCAGACTTCAATTTTGTCTTTAAACTAATAATTTTAGAAATAGGTCAATGTTATCTTTGTATCCGTTTACCATCAAAGTTAAATCATATATCTTTTTAAATCTGGTATTATTAATACTGAAGCTAATTGTTATTTGAGTTATTCTCGATTTAAAAAGTAATTCATAGAAAATCCATCATTTTTCAAAAGCAAAAGTGAGGTAAGAGTAGTGTGGGCACAAATTAAATATAATTTTTTACGTGTTTTATTTTAATTTTTCAAATTAAATTCAATCATTTGATTAAATTGCTTGAATTGATTGAATTTGATTAAATTGCTTAATATAGTATGAATAATGTCAACCCTATCTCACTGGTTCGACCCTGCTTCCCAATGGTCACTAGGAATTCCCTAGCTAACCAAGGCAAAGCCAATTGGTCATATGCTAATAGGGTGTTGGCCATTAGGATTGCGTGTGCTCGAAATGATGTGATGGTTGCATTTAATTAAAAAAAATATAACCTATATGTAAAATGGTAATTTTAAATAATTTCACTAGTGACACAATCGATAAATTAAGAGAATCCTCTAAAAACAAAAACAAAAATAGGGATATTATCATATTATTGTAGAGTATAGAGTCATTGAGATTGAGTTGTATTGAATAGATACGAAAGAAGAAAAAAAAGTGGGAAAGGAAAAAACAAGAGTAACCAAGGCAAAGCTTTGAATGTAAACTATTAATTATATATATATATATATATTAAGCAACAAAGATACACCTATCAAAAAAAAAACGTGAACAACTTAATTATTAAAACAACTACTTCTAAAAGTCAAACCATTACTGGTTGAAGAATATTATGCTAGCTACAATATTAGAATATTAATGGTGAAATTTAACAAATTCATTGCTTATACAAAACAATTCTTGACGCAAGTACCTTTGAAATAACTACATGTCCCTATAAAAATAAATCTGATAAGCAGTCAGTCACATTTAGACAACAAAGATTTAGATAGAAGAACATTCACAAGCCAATTGCTAAGTTTCCTATTCATGTGTCACCACTTGTACTTGTTTCTTCTTGACATCCATAATATGCTACATTAGTGATGTCGAATGGAGCCTCAACTATTAGCAAAAGTTTCTCTATGAATTTGAGTATAGAGCTTTGTAAACAAGGACAAAGATTCAGGGTGGAGAGAGTGGGAGCTTCATTGTTCTTCTATAAAGCTTTCTCAATTAGCTATCTTGTACCAGAATGTAGGACATGGCTCAAATCCTTGCTTAACAATTTTCCCAGATTATAAACTGTGCTTCTCCGATTAGTTGAGACTGCATAAGTTTTACAAACAAGGTCATTGATACAGGATGAAGAAGGGGAGAAAATAGAAAAAATAAAATTAGAGCATAGATTGACAAATAAAAATATTTCCAACTATAGGTTTATTATGCCAAATCCAAAGGAAAATTTTATTTTGAAACCAAAATCATTCTATTAAATTAACAATACTGGGCAAAGTAATCTTCTACTGCCCTTTTCTAGAAAAGAACATTAGAACTTGCAATTTTTAAGCTCTTCTAAACTCCATCCCAAGATCAATTTGGTATTTTGATTCCCCAGCCATCAATTCTAGCAAATTTTCATTAAGGAATACAATATATTAAATTTCGTAATTTTTTTTGTTTGTTTGTTTGTATGCTGGACGTACCATTTTTAATATGAATAATATGGAAAAAGAAAGGCTGGGCTAGACCTCTTTACTCCCTGTAAATTTCAACTTGTTGACTATGATTTTAAACTAAGATAACCAACATATAATGATGTTGAGCATTTTTATAGTAATCTATTTATAAATTAAAGCAAAAGACGTTGTCATCTTTCTGCCATTTGGCATCTAAGGCAACGTCTTCTGCTTGACACGTGGTGTCTTAGGTGACATATGAATAAAATAAACTAAATTAAATATCTACTACCCTATAATAAAACTACACTATTAATAAATTAAATACCCATTACCCAATTAAATGCTCATATTTAATAAATTAAATAGTCTTATTAATTAATTCAGATATAAATAGATATATTCCAGCCAAATCTGTTAAACAAAATATATGTTATTTCAAATATGCATTTAAGTTACAACTTAGACATTTGCCCTAATGGTCATTCCTTTTTCCAAAAAGTTCCACCCTTTTGTGAGTACTTGGGTTCGATTCCTGGGTTTGTATCAATTTATATTATATTTTCTTTTTGTTTGCCTCTAATTTATTTACTATTGTATAATTATTTTCTAATATTTAATATTTAAGTGGAAATAAGAGCTTAGGCAAGATAAAGTTTACATAAGTATTGCCTTCATTATCGTCTTTTCTTAGGTTAAGTTTATATGTGTTTGCTATGTTGATAATTGCATATTTGAAAATTATATTTTATTTCTTTAAAGAGTAAAGATTTGTTTAGATTATAAACTGCTACAATTAAGTTGAGTCTTTTTCCAAGTTGAATGCTAAATAGCTATTAATATTTGCAGATACGTCGAAAAGTGATACTTTAACTATATATGTGGTTTGGCCATAAAAGTTTCGTTTCCTTTTTGCTTTAAAAATTAAATCAATGATGATAGTCATTGTATGACAATATACATTTGTGAAAAATGAAAAGGAGCATGAGGCACAATCTCATGTTTTTAAAATATTCATTTGAATTATTATATAAAATTCTTTTGTGAGTTATATGATTCTGGTTATAATTATGTAAAAGGATATTCTTCTGTCATGAGATACCTTAATGAATTAATCTTAAAGGGTGGAGTAAAACTTGTCTCATTGTTATTAGCAATCTTAATTGATTCTGATCATATGGTTTTTTTTTTTTTTTCATGCATATGCACTAACCGAGTTGGTCTTGAAGAGAGTGGAAGATATATTTAGGATGAGTTTTTCTACGCAATATGCAATATGTATATTTTACATTTGAAGTATTTTTGCTTGGTTAAGTTGTAGTCCTCTATTTTTCGCAACCAAAAATGTGTTTTTTTGTTAATACTATTTAACTGCATATAAAATTTAGTTTGACTTGATCTTTTTATTTTTATACAATTGGATATATTCGAAGTATTTTTGCTTGGTTAAGTTGTAGTCCTCTATTTTTGCAACCAAAAAGACTTTATTTATTTATTTATTATAATTTCTGATACTATCTAACTTCATATAAAATATAGTTTGACTTGATCATTTTATTTTTATACAATTCGATATGCTAAATAACTTGACAACTATCTGTTTAATATATTTTTGGGGGGTAAGTGTTAAGTATATATTATTTTCCAACACTCATATTAGAATTGATGAGATAACATTCAAATTATCTGAGATTTAGAACATCAATGGACTATCATTTAGAGAAAACCAAAAGAAGCAATTGTGTTGATTTTTTTATTTATTTTTTTTAGGGGTAGAGGGAATAACATCTTAACATTTTTTTTCTATGTGTTAAATTTTCCTAAGAGATATGTGTTAGACTTAAGATGACATTGTCATTTTTATCTCCGTTCACGAATTTGTTATATGATGGACTTCTAAGGTTACAGATATTGTTTATGTGATTATTAATAAGTGATAAATTGCCCAAAAAAAGATGAAAAGAGAAACAAAAGAAAGTCAAAAAAGGTAAAGATGGGATAATTAAATATGTGACAAATTATATTATTTATTTGTACTATCAAAGTGTTGTAAGTTAAACAAAAATGAGAAACCTCTGAACATTTAGAATCTCTATATGGAACAATTGAGGTTTACCAAAGTGATTGAAATTCATAAACGATGTGAAGTGAGTTTTTTTTTTTTTTTTGCTAAGTGAATACAACCCTGAGATATAAACTCCAATTGAAGGGAATTGATGCAACTAGGTTAGAAAATTATTGTTAGTTATCTTTATAGACTTAGTATAATACATTTGATGAAATATAATAAAAATCAATATAATACATTTGATGAGATATAATAAAAATGATAATTTCTATTTTTAAGCGCAAAGAAAAATTATTTACATTTTCTATTTTACACTTTTCTTTTCTTTTCTTTCTTTCTTTATTTTTATTGTTATTATTTTTTTCTTCTTCTTAGTTAAGTTGCTTTGTTAGAAACATATTTTTAGAAAAATAATGAAAAAGAACCGCGTATTGCGCGGGTTATAGCCTAGTAATATAGAAATTTTTAACAATAATTATGTAATGATCTTGTTCTACTTCTTAGATAATACAGAAATGCTAACTGAAAGAAGAAGAATAAATAATTACTTGTACTAGATGAGACATGTGTTGGAATTAGAATAGAATTCGTGAGTTATGTCACGGGTTATTTAGGCTTCTAGTTAGGTTAGGCATTATGATAATTATCCCGTGACTTAGAGTATTCTTATCAGACTCCTCAAAATTTTAGTCAAATAGGTTCTAAAAAATCTATTTTTTCTAGTTTAGCTAAAACACAATTACATTAGACTCCCTATTTTAATTTTACTATTCTATTTTTTAATATATTTTTATTATTTTATTTTTATTTATTTATTTTTTTCACAACTCCCAAAATACCTTCTTTCCCATTTTCCTCCTCCCTCTCCCTCTGTTCCCGTTGTATATTCTCCCCCTCTCCCCCTCCCTTTTTTTTTTTTTTCACCACTCACATACCACATTTTTTTTTTCTTTTTTCTTTTTTTTTTCCCCACCACCCACGTACCCCCTCCCTTTCTTTTTACTTCTCCCCCACCACAGACATACATCCCCCTCATTTTCTTTCTTTTTTCTTTCTTTCTCTCATTTTCTTTTTTCTCACCTCTGTTAGTATTTCTTTCTCTCATTTCCTTCTGTTAGTATTTCTCTTTCTTTCTCTCATTTTCTTTTTTCTTTTTCTTTTCTTTTCTCTTTCCTTCTTTCTCACCTGATTTCCTCAAGATTGGTCAACTGGAGCTGCTGGTCTTCCTCTCCCTGGTGAGCACTGTTATTCTTGGCGCCAACTAGAGGGAGAAAATGCAGAAGATAGAATGCAAGAGAGAGAAAAAAAAAGATTATTTAATGCCTTAGCGGATGAACAGTTGCTCCTTGAGTTGGGTGAGTTACTGTTTATCAGCTTCAGACTTTCGGTCGAATGGGGAGACTGCTGTGAGGTGTTTTGGTGAATTTTTTGCTGTATTTAGACTTTTTATACGGTTTGAGTCTTCTAATGTGAGTGCTCTCACGGGTAGCATTTTGTTTGTTTTCTTGTCTTTGTAACCTGAATTGGTTAATATAAGTATACTTGGCAATCTCTTTCCCGAGATATGTCAATTACATAAATATTGTGAAATTCTTCTTGGTATCAGAGCAAACACAAACTCTCGGGCACTTGGTCTCACGGCCGCCACAACCCACTGCGCTGCGCTACTGCCCTCCACCAGCTGAGTCGCACTTTCCCGACGACAACCCCAAGCCTCACCACCGTAACCCATTCAACCACCAACCCAACCCGAAACCAAAAACCCACCCAATCCGAAACCAAAACCCACAAATACCCACAGTAAAACCCCACTCACCTCGACATCGCCAGAGTAGAATCGCGCCGCCACCATCCTCGCAACGCCACCAGCTCGTGCCGACAGCCCCCCTCTCACAAACCCTTGCACCGATGCCCTTGATCTCGCCCATCTTGCGCCTCCGCCACTTCGCATCAGCCCTCAGTCACCATCTCTTCTATTTCTCCTATTCTTGGAAGGAAGAGGCGTGAGAAGCTTCAAATTTCAAAAGAAAGAAAGAGAGAGAAGGTGGCGTGGGGATGGGAGCTGATGGTGCTCTAAAAAGTCGCCTTGGGTTGTCTGTGTCTTTGAGAGAAAAGAGAAGATAAAAAAATAATAAATAAATAATAAAAATAATAATAATTTAAAATTAGCGTGAGACAATGTTTTGCCATTGTCAAAAGGATGGCAGTGGGTGTCACTTCTTTTGAAATTTTTTCCCAAATAGCTGAAGGGGCAGGTGCTTCGGTCCATTCAACCAAAAAAAAAAAAAACAAAACAAAACAAAACTTTGCCAGAAAAGCTAAAAAAAGAAAAAGAAAAAAAATCAGAGCAAATGGGCTGCTGGACTATGAAGCATGGCATCTATGTCTTTTGGTTTCTGTTTTGGACTTTTGGGGTTCATCTAGTGTCAGATTGGCGTGTGAGAGTTTGGGGCTACCAGTCTCTTTGGTGGCATTATTGGTGGTGGGTCAGCCAAGCTACTGGCTGCTTGTTATATGTGAGGTACTTCTTTGTAATTTCAATAACTAGTTGGGGCTACCAGGGTGTTGGTAGCATCATTTGCTGTTGGGACAGTCGTGTTGCTAACTGTTGTTTTACCGTAACAATTCTATTTGTGCACTATGTGTTTCTTTGGGAACTATGGGGGATTCAAGTGGAACAAATACCGTCCCTTCTTCATCTTCTGATGTGTCTCTTTCTCATCATGCACCGGCTCAGCGTATTACTAGTGTATTGTTGAATGGCCAAAATTTTGTGGCTTGGAGCCGATCTCTTGGTCTTTATCTTGGTGGTAAGGGAAAGTCAGGCTGGCTTTTGGGTATTGAGAAGCAACCAGCCACCACTGATCCAAAGCGTATTCAATGTGTAAGATACTATAGACATGTAAATGTTTGAGTAATCAGCCACACAGAAATCATGTGCTGTGTTGTATTTATATTGATAATGCAATACAGCATATAGTGTTTGAGTGGAACTCTTATTTACAGAGATTGAGTTCTAATCACTATCTATCTACAAGGATGAGGTAAGATGAGATTATCCAAGACCCAAGGTATGTTGATCTACTAGCTGTAAGATCTTTGTGTTTATCTGTTTGTGTTACTGTGAGTTATCCTTAACACCCTCCCTCAAGCCCAATGGTAGAGGAACAACATTGAGCTTGGTTCGTAAAGGAGCAAAACGGGCCATGGACAGGGGCTTAGTGAAGATGTCAGCCAGTTGGTCTTTATTGCAGAGAAAGCGAATGTCAATAGTGCGAGAAGCAACCATGTCTCGGACAAAATGAAAATCAATTTCGACATGCTTAGTTAGAGCATGAAAAACTAGATTAGAGGACAAGTATGTGGCACCAATGTTGTCACACCATATTATAGGTGGAGATTGAAGTGAGATGCCAACTTCTTTTAGAAGAGTTGTAAACCATTTAATCTCAGCTGCTGCATTGGCAAGTGCTTTATACTCAGCTTCCGTGCTTGATCGGGCAACTGTAGCTTGTTTCTTGCAGCTCCAAGAAACTAAGTTAGACCCCAGAAAAATACAATAACCACCAGTAGACCGGCGATCATCACGATCACCAGCCCAGTCTACATCTGTAAAACCTTGAAGATCAGTGGTGGAAGAAGGTTGAATGTAAAGACCAAAATGAATGGTTTGTTTCAAGTAGCGGAGGAGATGTTTGACGGATTGCCAGTGTAGTATAGTGGGATTGTGCATGAACTGAGACAGCTTATTGATAGAGAACGCAATGTCAGGTCTTGTGATGGAAAGGTATTGGAGTACACCAACAATGCTGCGATAGAGTGTGGGGTCATCACAGGGATCACCATAAAAAACAGAGAGGTGAGTAGAGGAGGCCATGGGTGAGCTCACAGGTTTAGCTTCAAACATTTTAGTATGGGTTAAAATGTCTAGAATATATTTCTTCTGAGACAGTGATGCAGGAGCATCTAAGCTAGTGTTTTCATTTCTGTTTTAGGCTTGTAATTAGTTTTGAGACAACCTTGTACTTGTTGACTCAAAAGCTTAACAACCTAGTACTTGGTCTTTTCTTGTTAACCACTTAGAATTAAGCCATGTGCAGCCAATAGGAAGGCTTGGCTGAGTTGGTTAGTTTGTTAGGGGTTGTTAATAATTCAGCCAATGGGCTTTTAGCATAGGATAGCCAATCATAGGGCTGCATCCAGCAGCCAATCAGATTGTACCTGAGGCATGCTATATAATGCATGGCCTTGCCTTTGTAAATTTAGTTTTAGATTTGATATTTTGTGAATGAGAATTACTTAGCCTTTTGTGCTATTTCTTTTAGAGATGGACTTCTCTATGCAGAGGCTTTATGCTGCCTAGTTACTACTCAAATTAACTCACACTCCAACCCCATTCCTAAACACAAACCCTTCTACCCGAGAGCCTACATCATTTGGTATCAGAGCTTGAGATCCTTAGAGTCTCTGTTTTGCGCATTTTCTTTGTTCTTTATCTCTCTAGAATCATCCAAGAACCAATTATCCTAAGCCTAAACACTTACCCCAGCCTGAATCAAGATGGCAGGAGAGAAGTTGAAGAAGCTTAAGAAACCAATTCAAGGAATGGCTCCAGAAGTTGAAGCCAAGTTCAATGCAGCCAATGAAGAGGAATTTCCAAAGAGGTGTGCTTGGAAAATTGAGATGGAAACGATGAGGAGACAGCTTGCTGTCTTGACCGAGCAGTTTCAAAAGTATAAACCACCCCAAGATCCAGAATTTAAACATGTATTCCAACAACAAAGGAGAGCACCCGAGAGGCAGCAGCAGCTACAAGCTTCTCCTTTCATGGGTTATCACCGAGAGTTTGGGCAGCAGTGGGAAGGAAAGGATCAAAATCAGAGATATGAATCAAAGTATGAGCAGAAATGGAAAGGTAGTGTCAAGATTGACGTGCCAGAATTTTCTGGTGTGTTAATTCCTGATGACTTAATAGATTGGATCAATCATGTGGAATGTGTCTTTGAATACCATGACATTCCAAACCACAAGAAGGTGAAGCTTGTGGGCACCAAGCTCAAAGGGAGAGCATCAGCTTGGTGGGAGCAGATCCAAATGCAACGAGTCAGATTTGGTAAGAAGAAAATTCAAGATTGGAACAAGATGAAGACAAAGCTTCAAGAACAGTTTATGCCTTTCAACTATCTACAAACCCAGTTTGAAAGGAGGACATTGCAATACCAAGTCTTGGCAGAAGCTTTGGCAGTACCAACAAGCCTGAGCAGCAACCTTGGAAAATCCAAGAATGCACAGCCTGTTCAATCAGCCCACACCTCCAACAATGTTGCAACCAAAACATCATTTGTTGGTAAACCAAAGAACTCCAACCTTTCTTGTAAACACTATAAGTATGGTGAAGAGAGTCACAAGTCCATTGAGTGCAAGAAGCCAGCTTTGCAAGCCAAAAATAAGACCTTGATGACAAAAACAATGGAAGAAGAAAGTGATGCAGCCACTGGCAGCAACATTCCAATAATGCAACTGGATATGCAACAATCCAATGCAGCAATTGGCAGCAACATTCTAGCACAGCAGCGTTCCAGTACAGTGAAGGAATGATGAAAGGCATCTTGATGATTGAAGAAAATCAAGAGGAGGACTACCTTCAAGAACCCGTTTATGATCAATATCAAGAACCAGAGGAAGTGAGTGAAGGTATCTTGATGATTGAAGAAATTGTAGAACAACCACCTGTTTATGACATAGAGGTTGAAGCTGAAATTGGTGATGACCAAGCAGAAGGCATAACATTGGAAGGTATGATGACCTTTAAACCTGTGTCTAATCAGTTTGTGCTTGAAAATATGGATGCTACAACAAAGATTTTGCAAGTTTCTAAGGAAGAAATGGAGGAAAAGAATAGGCTTGCAAGCAAAATCTCTCACACAACTTGCAGCAGTGAAGACAAAGCTTGTGACTTGTTGATTGAGGGGAGTCATTGTAGCTTGCACAAGAGAGAACACCATTATACATTACGACCAAAGAAGGACACAAGCAAGTCCAAGCCCATGGTCAAGATAAAGAAGATAAGCTAAGAAAGACTCGGCTTGAAACACTTGGGGCCAAATACTTAGCATGCACCTGAGATCATTTGAGGCCAAATGCTTTTTAAGAGGGAGAGTATGATGCAGGAGCATCTAAGCTAGTGTTTTCATTTCTGTTTTAGGCTTGTAATTAGTTTTGAGACAACCTTGTACTTGTTGTCTCAAAAGCTTAACAACCTAGTACTTGGTCTTTTCTTGTTAACCACTTAGAATTAAGCCATGTGCAGCCAATAGGAAGGCTTGGCTGAGTTGGTTAGTTTGTTAGGGGTTGTTAATAATTCAGCCAATGGGCTTTTAGCATAGGATAGCCAATCATAGGGCTGCATCCAGCAGCCAATCAGATTGTACCTGAGGCATGCTATATAATGCATGGCCTTGCCTTTGTAAATTTAGTTTTGAGATTTGATATTTCGTGAATGAGAATTACTTAGCCTTTTGTGCTATTTCTTTTAGAGATGGACTTCTCTATGCAGAGGCTTTATGCTGCCTAGTTACTACTCAAATTAACTCACACTCCAACCCCATTCCTAAACACAAACCCTTCTACCCAAGAGCCTACATCAGACAGTAAAACACCTGGAGTGCAAGGAACAACTTCAATACCCAAAAAATAATTCAAGCCACCTAAATCCTTCACTGCAAATTCAGACTCAAGTTGATGAAGAAGAGAATCAATAGCAGAGGCTTGTGAACTTGTGATAATAATATCATCAACATAAATAAGAAAATACATAGTGTAATCCATGTGATGATAAATTAGCAAAGAAGAGTCAAACCGTGAGGCAGTGAAGCCAAAACTAAGCAACCAGGTGGTCAATCATGAAAACCAAGCTCTCGGAGCTTGTTTAAGGCCATAAAGTGCCTTGTGAAGCTTGCAGACATGGTTGGGAAATTGGGGATGATTAAATCCTAGAGGTTGGGTCATGTAGACCTCCTCGGATAAACACCCATGGAGAAAAGCATTTTGCACATCAAGTTGTCTCACAAACCAATTTTTAGAGAGTGCAAGAGATAAAACAGTGCGTACCGTTGTGGGTTTGACAATTGGACTGAAGGTCTCAGTGTAGTCGATCCTGGGTTGCTGGTGAAAGCCTTTTGCAACTAAGCGGGCTTTGTAGCGTTCGATCAAACCATCAACTCAACATTTAACACGAAACACCCATTTACAGCCGACTAGATTATGAGCTTGAGTACTTGGAACAAGAGTCCTTGTCTGATTCTTGAGGAGAGCATCAAATTCGGTGTTCATGGCTTCATGCCATTGTTGACACCCCATTTTGCAACCATTAATTTTACCTTTTTACACTTTAATGCATAAAGGGTAAAATGATAATTTCACAAGCTTGAAAATTCAAAGTTGGTCCATAAATTTAAAATCATATTTTAAGTGATCAAAATTGAATTAAGAATGAGAGTGCATTTTTCGGATTGGAAATTGGATCAAAAACCAAGATTTTATTAAGGAAATAAATTTGATTGGTTGAAATAATATTTACCATAAGCTCACATGCATAGGATTACTTGTTAATTAATTTGATTGGTCCTCTAAAGGATTAAATTAAAATCAATTAATAAATAATTCCTATTGGTTTAGAACACCTTAAAATGGTAAGTATTCATACACAAGATATTCATCAAAGGATAATTCTTAAATTGGTTTATTTTTAACTAATGGGATAATTATTTTGACCAATAATTATCCTATTAATTATTAATAAATTAATTAAAATCAAGAAATCTCAAATTCAGCCAAAGAAAGACTTCTAAATCCACTAGAAGTTGACTAAAGGTGAAAAAACCCAGAATTATCCAAAGCCCAATTCGGATTTGGATTCCAGCCTGTATACTGATCAGTATTTCAACCATAACTTTTGACTCAATTATCTGATTGAGTTGATTCAAATTGGGATGGAAAGCTGACATGATGGGCTACAAATATGTGTTAATGACCATCTCCAAATTCAAATGTTTAGAGGGTCAAAATGGGCCCGCAATTAGAGCCTAAAAATCAATCAGAATTTCGGGATCTTCATGAAGTATATCCAATTTCCAAAACCCTAATGCACTCCCATGAGTTCCAAAACGTGGGTAGGTTCATTTTAGGGCTACCATATAAATAGAAAATATTCTCATTTTAACAAGGGGTGGGAAAAATTAGTCAAAGCAATCCTAAGCAAAATTCAAGAGAATTTTTGCAAAGGGTTAGACTTTGGAATAAGAACACAAGTGTGTTCTTATATTCAAGTCCAGAGATTACAAAAGCCATTTTTGTAATCTCTATTTCCAATCCTTCAATTCCATTTTTAATCTCTTTTAACCAAATTTAACGGTTTTTCTCAAGAATCAATTTTCAGGACTGGTGGTATTCTTAATCAAAAGGCCACATCCCATCACAATCAAATTCAATTCGGGACACTCATTCAAAAGGTTGCATCCCAAAAGGTATAATCTTCTCTTGTTTTAATTTAATGCAGCAACTTTAATTGTGTAGAATGCATGATTAGTTTTAATTTCAATTGCTTGATTAATTTTTAATGTACAATTGTTAGATTGCATTGTTTTTGGTTTTTGTTTTATGAATGATGCAAATCTGATTTTTCTAACATATTTTACTAAAATTACAGCAACTTTAAATTTTATTTTTCTTGTGAGATGTGTGCCTAAATGATTTTAATTACTTGATGATTAATCACTATTTAATTTTTCTTTGCATGTACTGTATGATGATATGAGTCAAAGCAAGTTGGTTTGTTTACTGAGTCGTGAACTATAGATTAGGGAATCCTTAGAGACTGACTTAGGTCAGGTTGGGTGGGTGCCTAACACCTTCCCACTCAATCCCCTAACTCCCGAACCCTAATCTTAGAGGAAGTTAGATTAGTCCATGTATCCTTTTACTTCTATTTTCTAGAATGTATTTAGGACACAAAGCCTTGTAATTTTATTTTTCCTTAGATTGAATCTAGGGCAAAATCATGTAATTTGTTTATTTCCCAAAACATTGTATTATTTATTTTATCAATGTATAAAATATTGTACTTTTTTCTTAGCTTTTTGTACAAAAGTTAGGTAACGACTCCATTGTAAATTCCCCTAGTGATTAGGATGGAAAACAGTGAAAGTCTCCATTTGGAGAATCATGTTTAGGCCTTTACATTGGGTAAAGGGTCGTGGTTCTCACAGCCATTGTGGATCCTTCACAGCTGAGGAATAGCATGTAGGCTCAGAGAGAGAGGAAGCAGTCTCGGCAAGAAAGGCATGGGGAAGGGGATAACGCACGGTACCATCATGGAACTGTTTGGGTTTGAAGATGTTGGCTTTTGATCGGGTTACCATGGGATGGGATGGTGCAATCGGAGTAGGGGATTGGGAAGTAAGGGTTGGAGTGGATGCTGGGTGGGACGACGCTGTTGGGGAGAGAATAGGGACGGCTGGACTAACTGGGGAAGAAGGAGAGGAAATTAGGTGAGGGGATGGGTTATTGGGTCGGGCTTGGTGTGGTAGAGTGGGTTTTATAAGGAGAGGGAGGCCTGGAGGTGTGGGAGTGGGTTGGGTCGGTTCAATGGGTATTGGAGGCCCATTTTGAAAGGGGAAAACAGTTTCCTCAAAGATGACATCACGAGATATGTAGATTCGGCTTGAGGGGTGGTGAAGACATTTATAACCTTTGTGAAAAGGACTATAGCCGAGAAAAACACAACAGATAGAGCGAGGTTGGAGTTTATGTTTGTTGTAGGGACGTAAGTTTGGCCAACAAGCACACCCAAAAACTTTGAGGAAGGGATAATTGGGTTTGGTATGGAAAAGAGTTTCATAGGAAGTGTTGTAATTTAGGAGTGAAGTAGGAAGATGGTTTATTAGCTAACAGGCAGTGGAAAAAGCATCATCCCAGTATTGGAGGGGAACATGGGCATGGGAGAGGAGTGCAAGACCAGTTTCAACGATATGACAGTATTTACGTTCAATAGCACCATTTTGTTGATGGGTATGAGGACAGGATAGGCGATGTGTGATGCCAAGAGAATTAAAAAATTTGGGGAGAGTGCGAAATTCGCCTCCTCAACCGGATTGGACATATTTGATTTTGCAATCAAAAAGTCGTTCAACCCTTTTTTGAAACGTAACAAAAATGGAAAAAACATCACTTTTGCATATCATAGGAAAAAGCTAGAGATATTGACTATAAGCATCTAAAAATGAGACATAATATTTAAATCCATTAGTCGAAGTAATAGGGGATGGACCTCATACATCAGTGTAAATTAATTCTAGAGGATTGTTTACACGAGTAGGGGATGGGGAAAAAGATAACTGTTTGCTTTTTGAAGAGAGACAGGCAGGACAAGACATATGTCCATTATTGTTCCTAACAATTGGAAGACTAAATTTGGAAAGAATCCTAGACACGACTTTGAAAGCTGGATGTCCCAATCTGGAATGCCAACGATCAATGGAAGCACATTCACCAATGAGAGCAAGTGGATTGGTGGATGGGGATGACGTGGTGAACGCATAAAGACCATGTTTACTCGGACCTGTGTGGAGGAGTTTCTTTGTTAGCCGGTCCTTGACAAGAAAATAAGAAGGATGAAATTCCATAAAGGTGTTAGTGTCACAAGTGAATTTTTGAACATATATAAGATTTTTTGTAATTTTAGGAACATGTAAAACATTTTTTAAAAGGAAGGAAGAGTGTGGAGTGGAAAGTGTAGTAGTACCAGTGTGTGCAACAGAGAGCCCCTTACCATTGCCAACCCATATTTGATCTGAGCCTAAGTATTCCTTAGAGTGAACATTAAGATTTGCAAGATTTGATGTGAGATGGTGGGTTGCACCTGTGTCAGTGTACCAATTTGGGTCATTAGGAGCTTGTTGAGTACTAAAATAGGCTTGCATAACAGCAGATCTCTCACTGTAATAACTGTTGTCGAAGCGATGATAACAATGAAGAGCAACATGGTCAGCACGATTGCACACTTGACAAACTGGGCGAGCATCAGTGGGAGAATTCCTACCACACCCCCTGCCACGATTAGATTTGAAGGAGGGAGAGGTGGAGTGACCACGACCAGTGGATGGGGAGGAGTGATTGCATCCTCCTCGACCACTACGTGAAGAAGTGCCTCTGGAAGCAAAATTGGCACTGGTAGTCTCAAGAGAAACTGGGGCTTGACTCTATTCAAGCCGAATCTCATGATTAAGGAGATGCCCATAGAGATAATCAAGAGTGATTGGCTCAGTTTGCTGTTGAACGAAGGTGACAAATGAGTCATATTCAGGTCCAAGGCTAGCTAAAAGAAAAGAAACCAACTGAAATTCAGGCAAAGGTTGGTCAATGGCAGCCAATATATCAGCCAAACCGGTGAAGGTATGGAAGAAATCGGCAACGGAGGTGCTTCCTTTTCGGAGAGTAGAGAGCTGGTAATAGATCTGCATAAGGCGAGCCTGAGATTGAGCAGTGAACATGCGTTCAAGAGTTGCCTAGAGGTCTCGGGAAGTGGTACACTTGACCACATGTGCGATCACTTTTTCAGAAAGTGAAGAGATTAACGCACTAAGCACGATCTGATCCTGAAGTTGCCATTGAGTGAACTCCAGATTAACAAGAGTCGTGGAGGCATCAGCTGCCGTTGCAGCATGGGATAAGAACCATCCACAAACTTGAATAGGTGTTGCCCACGAAGATAGGGGACAACCTGAGCTTTCCAGAGAAGGTAATTCTCACGGGTAAGTTTTATTGTGATAAGATGGTGTACTATTGTAAGGTGGGTGGAATGGGGTTCGGGGTTAGAGGTGAGAGAAGATTGGGCGATGGATGAAGGCATAGTGTTTGATAAAATGCAGCTGAGAAAAGAATGGTGGAAAAAAAAAAGGTGACGTGAGTCTTATAGCTCTGATACCATGTAGAGATACTATAGACATGTAAATGTTTGAGTAATCAGCCACACAGAAATCATGTATGCTGTGTTGTATTTATATTGATAATGCAATACAACATATAGTGTTTGAGTGGAACTCTTATTTACAGAGATTGAGTTCTAATCACTATCTATCTACAAGCATGAGGTAAGATGAGATTATCCAAGACCCAAGGTACGTTGATCTACTACCTGTGAGATCTTTGTGTTTATCTGTTTGTGTTGCTGTGAGTTATCCTTAACACAATGGGATATGGATAATTGCACCATCTTGGGTTGGCTTTTTAATTCTATGGATGAGCGTACCTACAACACTTTTATGTATCACGATACAGTCAATGGTTTTTGGACTGCCTTATGTCAGATGTATGCCCATGCTCATAATGATGCTCGCATTTGTGAGTTATATCAAGATGTCTATCACACATTTCAGGCAGCCTTGGGGCTATTAGTGGCAGATTTTTTTGGGTACTTACAATCCCATTGGGAGGAGTTGGCACAATATGAACCTTTGAGTGATTTTCCAGCAGATGCTGCTTCTATTATGGCCTCCCGACTTAATTGACAACACACATATCAATTTTTATTGGGTTTAAAACCTGAATTTGAGACTCTCTGCACTCAGATTTTGAACACATCTCCAATGCCATCTTTGTATGAAGCATATGCTACTATTGACAATGATGAGCGTCGTCGTCGCTTGGGCCCCCTACCTTTAATCCTACCCTTTCACCTCCAGTGATTGCTGACCAGATGGCATTTGCTGCTAACTTTGGTCCTTGTCCACCTAGAGGTGCCCTATTTGTCATCATTGTGGGATCGCTGGCCATCTTAAAGCCCAATGCTTCAAACTTCATCCTGAGTTGAGGCACACTCTTCCGAGAAAATGGCCTCCTAGCTTTAATTCTCCTCGCACTGCCACCATAGCTGAGACTCATGAGAACTCTACTGCCATTTCAGACTTTAGCAGGCTTCAAGCTCAGATTGGCCAACTTTAGACTCAGCTTGGCTCTTTGACTGCTCATACCCATGATATACATATAGCTCCAACTGCCACCATTGCTACAAGTACTCCTACTGCTTTTCATTTTAGGACTGAAGAACCTACTTGGGTTTTGGATTCAGGAGCCAATGATCATATGACTGGTGAGTCGTCTTTGTTTTCTTCACCACTTATTCCTATTACACAATCTGTTAGTCTTGTAGATAGCTTCACTTCCCACATTAGCCATAAGGGTGATGTGATTCTGTCATCTGATATTATGTTGTCATATGTTCTTCATGTTCACAATTTTGCATTTAATCTCTTATCTGTTAGTCGTCTTACTAAGAGTCTCAACTGTGCTGTTATTTTCTTACACAATCATTGTTTGCTTCAAGACTTGAATTCGAGGAAGATTTTTGGCAAGGGATATGAGCGCGATGGACTATATTATTTTGAGGAGCCTCCACCTACTAAATCCAATTTTCAAGCGTCAGTTTTGCCTCAACCTAGTTGTTATCTTTTTTCTTTAAAAACTTTGAACTTATTGCATGCTCGTTTAGGACATGTCAATTTTTAGTATTTGTGTCTGTTTTTTCATTCTTTAATAAAAGCTTGTAAGGATCATAAATTTTAGTGTGTGGTTTGTGAGCTTTCTAAACATACTCGTACTAGTTATATTCCTCGAATGCATCGTACTCCTAGCCTTTTTGATCTTATTCATTCTGATGTATGGGGTCCTTCTCCTGTGATGGCTTTTTCTGGACATCATTATTATATGACGTTTATTGATGATCATTTTACATGTACGTGGGTTTACTTGCTTAAAAGGAAATCTGATGTGCTTCCACTTTTTACTCAATTTTTACAAATGATCAAAACTCAATATAATATTATTGTTCGTGCCATCCGTTATGACAATGGAGGTGAATATATTTCTAATGATTTTCGTTCCCAACTTAATCAGAAAGGTATCTTACAGCAAGTTACTTGTCCTCACACTTCAGAACAGAATGGTGTTGCTGAACGTAAAAATCGTCATATCATGTCTATTGTTCGTTGTCTCCTTTGTGGTATGCATGTACCTAAGTCTTATTGGCATATGGCGGTTCTTACTGCAGTTTACCTCATGAATCGCACTCCTAGTTGGGTTTTACATAGTATGGCTCCTCTTCAACTCCTTAAGCCTGAATGTACTTTGTTTTCAATTCTGCCTCGTGTGTTTGGATGCACTTGTTTTGTCCAAGACTATAGCCCACACCATACCAAATTGGATAATAAGTCTATTAGATGCATCTTCTTAGGTTACTTAGCTATGTCCAAAGCCTATAGGTGTTATGATCCTGTGTCTTGTCACTTATATCATTCTCTTAATGTGACATTTTTTGAGAATATTCCTTTCTATGGCTCTATCTCTCCATTGCAGGTATTTGATCCTTCTTCTTCCAAAGTGAATACCTCTCCTCTTGCTCGACCCGTTCCCATTTTTGACTAAATGGCTCCCGAACCTTCTTCTCCACCAGTCACGAGTTCTCATCCTCCCCTACAAGTGTATACTCGTCACCCTCGGCCTCCCTTGCCAGATTCTTCGTTGGACCTAGGTTCAGGTATGTCTTCTACCCCTCTAGTCTCCACACCACCTCCACCCACCTCACGTTATCCTTCTCGTGTTCGTCGACCCCCTTCCTGGTTTGGTTGGCTTTGCGGTATTAATCACCCTATCTCCCAGTATGTCTCTTATCTTGGTCTTTCAAATTCTTATCGGGCCTTTATTGGGAAAATTGAGTCTGTCTCTATTCCTCGATTTGTGTCTAAGGCTCTTCAGAATCCCAAGTGGGTTGCCGCCATGCAAGCAGAAATGGATGCCTTACAGGCTAATCAAACATGGGAGCTTGTCCCTTTGCCTTTTGATGAGAAAAACAATGGGGTGTAAGTGGGTCTTTACTGTGAAGTATCTGGCTGATGGTTCTGTTGATCGGTCTAAGGGTCGCCTAGTAGCCAAAGGTTTTACCCAAGTTCCCAGTAAAGATTTTGGTGCTACCTTTGCTCTTGTTGCTAAGTTGACTTCTGTTCGTCTATTTGTGTCCTTGGCGGCCTCTCATTCTTGGCCACTTCATCAACTCGATGTCAAGAATGCATTTCTCCATGGAGATTTACTTGAAACTATCTATATGGATCCTCCTTCGGTTTTTTGAGTTGAGGGGGGGTATGCAGGGAAGGTGTGTCATCTTCATAAGTCTCTATATGGGCTGAAACAATCACCTAGGGCTTGGTTCAGCCGTTTTACTGATGTTATATTATCTATGGAGTTTATCCGCTGTCACTCTGATCACACCTGTTTTATTCTTCGTCGCCCTGATGGTTGTTGCATCATCCTCTTGGTATATGTGGATGACATTATTCTCACTGGAGATGATACCCAAGGTATTGCTCAAGTCAAACAGGATCTTGGTAAAATATTTTATGTAAAGGATTTAGGTCCCCTTAAATATTTCCTTGGCATTGAGGTTGCTCGCTCTCGTCATGGCATGTCTCTCTCTCAAAGAAAGTACACTCTGGACCTTCTTCAGGATACTGGTATGTTAGGATGTCGACCAGCTTCTACCCCCATGGATCCCAATCTTAAACTATCTGCTAAATCTGGATAATTACTTTCTAATCCATCTATGTATCAACGTCTGGTCGGTCGTCTAATTTATTTGACAAATACTAGACCAAATTTGACATTCGCAGTGAGTGTTGTCAATCAGTTTATGCATGCTCCCCGCACTGCTCACATGGATGCAGTTCATCATATTTTAAGGTATCTTAAAAGGAGTCTCGGCCTTGGTTTATTCTACCCCGCTGGTCACCAATCAGGACTTTCATGCTTTACTGATGCTGACTATGCCGGA
The DNA here is from genome assembly GCA_907173295.1 of Fagus sylvatica. Lineage (NCBI taxonomy): Eukaryota > Viridiplantae > Streptophyta > Magnoliopsida > Fagales > Fagaceae > Fagus > Fagus sylvatica. Next base: position 21,745,673 of record OU015767.1, on the reverse strand, counting down.
TCTCAAACTAATAGACGCTCCACCACTGGACTCAGTACTTTCTATGGTAATCATCTTATCTCATGGAGAAGTAAGAAACAGGCCTTTGTTTCTAGATCTTTGGCTCAGGCTAAGTATCATGCTTTGGCCCAAGGCATGTGTGAAATTCTTTGGATTCGGTCTATACTTAATGAGTTAGGCTTTACAGAAAAAGGTTCATCTCAGTTGTTTTGTGATAATAAGTCTGCTATTATGCTTGGTTTAGATTCTGTTTTGCATGAACGATCCAAACATATAGAAGTGGATATACACTTTATTCAAGAAAAGGTTCAGTATGGTATTATCATTCCATCCTTTGTATCTTCCTTAGAACAGACCACCGATTTATTCACTAAACCTGTGGGCCCTTCTCTACTCCAGTCATCTATTATCAAGTTGGGCTTGTGACATCTTTGCTCCAGCTTAAGGGGGAGTGTTGGAATTAGAATAGAATCCGTGACTTATGTCACGAGTTATTTACGCTTCTAGTTAGGTTAGGCATTATGATAATTATCCCGTGACTTATGTCACGGGTAGCATTTTGTTTGTTTTCTTGTCTTTGTAACCTGAATTTGTTAATATAAGTATACTTGGCAATCACTTTTCTGAGATATGTCAATTACATAAATATTGTGAAATTCTTCTACATGTAGTACCAGAACCCAGAGCTAATTTGGTTTAGTTTCCTGTACTTTGCAAGTAAATGGTTAACTGTACACGAAGCCACGAACTCAGCAAATAGCATGGGTAATTGAACTAAAAGAGAAAAAATTAATCACTAAACAGAAAAATCCTTTATGCACAGACAGAAAGGTTATGTTTGAAACAATAGAAAACGATTTAAAATTTAATTTTTAAATTACTTGCAAAAATCAAAATTTCTCAAATTGAAGATTTTAGAAAAGGTCTTTGATGACATTATTAAACCTAATTAACATGCGCTTTATCTGAGTCATCACTAGTTCATCTTATACCCTACCCAGCATGCATTTGGTAAAGCTAATCATAATGCAGATATCATATCTGCATTATGACGCATTTATGTCAATTAGCCCAAATTTTGACACATTAAACATAATGCAGATATCATCCTAATATTTGCATTCTTATTTCATATGGGAATTTTCTATATAGTGCTCTAGTCACCTGCCAATGGTGGGCTATGTAAGTTTGCTTTTTTTTTTTTGGAAAGTCGGACCAAGTAATTAACAAGGGACCAATGGAAATTCTCTTTAGTTCTTTCTAACTTTGAAGAAGTGTTTTAAGAAGATAAATGACAATCTTGAAAAGCTTCTTTTTCTTTGCTAGCTGTTTGTAGAGGCCCATTTTTTTAGTCCACGGTGGACCAAATCCAACACCTCAGTGATCCACCAGGGGTCCAAAGCCCAATGACACCAGTGATCCACGGTAGACAAAAAATCAAGAAAAATGGCCCAAGAGCCATCCACAGAGCCCAAAGCCCAAAAGAGGAGAGGGAAGCCCAGCCCACCTGGTCATCAAATTCAGGTCTGCTGCACCAAAGAATCCTGAAATAATTTGAAAAGGAGAGGGAAAATGGCTCTCAAGCACCATTTTTTCCCTCCTCTCTTGGCACGGTGCTCGAGGCACTAAAGGGAGACATTTCCAAGGAAGAATCACATTTCCAAAGCTAAATCATTACATTAAGAGTTGGTCTTCTTCATTAACCATCAGACATGGTAAATACTCAGAAGAAGATGATCCACCACAGCACTGACCAAGAACAAGAAAAGATGAAGGAAGCTGGTCCTCCACGCTACCCAGTGGTCCACGGCGAATTACCCAGCGGTCCACAGAAAATTCAGTCACAGAACGATCTGCGGCGGCGGCACCAGCTGCAGCAGATGACGAAGGAGATGATATAAGGTCCGAAAAGACCAAGAAATCTCCCATGGCCGCCTAAATCACCACCAGCTGAAGTGAACAATGATGAAAGGCAAGCTGGTCATCTCCTTTAACCACTGGTCACGGTGGACTTCGTCACAAAGTAGTCCACGGCAGCACCAGCTGGAACAAAATGATAATCAAGGCTAAAAAAGACTTGAGAAATTTGCCATGGCCACCACAACTCAAGGGCAACGACCACCACAGCCCAGCACTCCAGTGGTCCGTGCTCCTCCACATCATGGAACTTAGGAAGCAAGGTTTGGAGGTAGGGGAACCAATTTACTCAAGTTTCATTTGATCTGCCGTAACAGAAAAGGTATCAATTTGCTGGGGAATGATACCAAAAATGGTAAGATCAAATCTAATTAATGCAAAACGTATGTGGGTCAAGTCACCTTAATTGTTTCAGACCATTACCGAGCATTATATGCTCGTCACTTCCTCCCTCATTAATGGCCTGAAATCCGCCGTTCACCGCAGATCAAGTCAGATCTGCGGCGGATGAAAACCATCAGCTCAGCCCCAAAAATTAAACCTTGTCAAATCTCAGCCCCTCTATCTCTTGGTTAAACAATGATTCTCATGATGAGGAGGATAACAAATAAAACCATTAGATACAAACACCATTATAAATAAGGGTGAGAAGAAGGAATAGGGGTTGGTCTTTGGCTGATCAGAAAATCCTTAGACTGAAATTTCTCCATTAGAGCTGACTTCAAAAACTCCAGAAATACAAAACCAACAGCAGTCCACAGGACACTTCCCGTAGGTCCACGGTAGACTAAAAAGCACTTTTAGTTTGCCACAACAGAAAACTCCCATCAAACACTTAACCCAACACTTAGTACTGACTCATGTACGTTTTGCACAGTAAATGGTTCTCTTCCTACTCCCCAAATCTCTTAAGTTCCATGATTATTGTGTTTCTTTGATCTGCTCCTCCTTTCTTGCAAGCCACAGGAGAAGTCAAGTGCACTATGCTCAGTCTCTTGATCCACGGCACTGGTCTTTGATTTCCATTACTTGTCATGTTTACTGTAGTTTCTACCACTGAATGTGCAAGTTTGTAATGTATTCTCCCATGTGTTGTTCTCTCTATGTTGTAATTATTGAATGTTCTGGTGGAAGTGAAGTTCAAAATTATTAGTTTATTTTGATCTGCGGCATTAGCTTCATTAGTCCATCGTAAACCCCTACGTGAGCATTGCAGCCTGGTGGACTGAAGAATACTAGAGGGAAATGCACCATTAGCCTCTAAGTGATCTACCACACTTGGAGTAGAGTTTTGGGCTCAACATCCCCCCCACACACAAACTCAGCCCGTGTTTAGCCCGTCCACGGATTAATATGTGGCCCATCTGGTGCAGAAATTTTGTGCATCCACATTTTGGCGACTCCACTGGGGAGTTGAGTTGCAAATCTTCCCTCATTCCATCATTTTGAAGCTGATCCACAGCACTTGAGGGCTACAACCATGCCGCCTAAAAGGTCTACCAGACAAAACTTAGTAGCTAACTCCCATGCTGAAGTGGAATCTCAAGGCCACAGCCACGCCATGGGAGAGACACACGCCCAGGGTGGTGGACAGATGCACGGGGGAGAAAATCCCTTCGTTGGTGGACAAGCTCATGGTGGCGAACAAGTCCTTGGTGGTGGAGAAATCCCTGTTGGTGGACCACAGCAAATGGCATTGATGTTCGAAATGATCAAGGGGATGCAGCAGAACTAAGTTGAACTTGCTGAATCCTTAAGACAGCTGAAAGAAGCCAACGCCAACAAAGAGGACCACCAAAACAAGAATGACAACCGCAACCATGAAGAGAGGGAGTCTCACAACAAAAATGACACACCATTTGTCACCATGTCCGACGTGGCAGACTTAGTCAAGCAAGAAAGAGAAAGGCCCCCGAAGGAGCTTAGACACTTTGTGAGGAGACCCCCTTATCCCATCGAGCTCTTGAAAGAGCCATACCCGGAGAAATATGACACACCCGTCTTTGCATTATTTGACGGAAGAAAAGGGAGCGCCATGGAACACATCAGCAAGTTTCTGGATTCCATGGGACCCTTTGCTGCACATGGTGATCTTTGTCTGCGGGAGTTCTCGAAATCTCTGGTGGATAGAGCATACACTTGGTACACAGTGTTGCCTGCTGAGTCCATCAGAACGTGGGAAGACATGGTAGAAAGCTTCTGCAGCAAATATTTCCACGTTGAAGAAAAAATTACTCTTGTCAACTTGCACAGCACTAAGCAGCAGATTGGGGAAGACCTGGTGAAGTACATCCACCGCTTCCGCGACGTGTCCTTGGATTGTCATGTGAAGTATCAAGGGAGAGAACTAGTAGAGGTATGCATTGACAATATGCTACCTGAATTTCGTGCCCACTTGGAGAACTTGGACATCACACGGTTCGCCCCTCTACTCCAAAAAGCAAGAAAAACCGCCATTTCAGTCAAGCCTCAAGTTGAAAAGAGCAGGGACAAGAAGAGTCTACCGCAGACTCTCACTGTATCCACCGCAACCGCACCCAGTGGTACCAAACGAAAGAATCCAACAGACAAAGCCTATGAGGAGCCACCTCCACTACCTTTCACGGCTGAAGAAATGATGGCCATCTTTGATAAGTGGGTTCAAGATCAAGTGATCAAGCTTCCAAAGATCAGCAAGCAGCCCACTGCAGAAGAGCAGAAGGATCCCAAGTATTGCCGCTACCATAGATACGTAAATCACCCCACGGTGGATTGCCGAACCCTCAGATGGGAGGTCAACCGCAAAATCCAAAATGGTACTTTATTGCTCTCAGAAGAACAGCAGAAGGTCCATCAAACACCCTTTCCTAACTACAACAAGGGTAAGGGCAAGGCTGTAGTATCAGTAGTAATCCACAGGAACGTGAGTGATATGGAAGCAGAGGAGTCTGCCGCAGCAAGCTCCTCTCTGGTACCAACAGCTGTTAGGACTCTACAAAAGAGTCCAAAGTTTAAGTCATTGTTCAACCAGCTGGGATTCGGACCTGAGGCAAGAAATGCAGCAACAGAAGCACTCATCACAATAGCGGCAAAATCAGGAGCCACTTGTTTTACGGTAGAAGCTCATGCCAGCCGTGCTTTCTTGGAAACCACAAATGCCATAACCTTCACGAGTGAAGATATGGAGGTTCAATACCCGGACCATAGACGCCCGCTCTATCTATCTGCGGTAATAAAAGATGTTCAAGTCAGACGTGCTCTGGTGGACACTGGTTCTTGCTTAAACCTCATTCCATTAAGCACTCTTCAAGCTGTCAATCTGCCACAGCAGAAGATCCAAGGCTCGCCCATGGAAGTAACCGGATTTGGGGGAGTAATCGAGTATACAATGGGGCATGTACAGCTTGTATTGAGAGTGGGGCCGATTGTGGCACTCACACGATTCCATGTAGTGAATGCGGAAACTCCTTACCATGTGCTCCTCGGCAGACCTTGGCTGCACAAGCATAAATTGGTGTCATCCACTTACCACCAATGTGTCAAGGGGAGACTCAATGGCAAACCAATCCGCATAGCTGCAAATTCATGTCCCTTCGATCAGACTGAAGCTCACTTTGTTGAAGCAGCCCTTTATGATGACTTAGCATCCACGGGAGAACCATCCATTGTGAGACCATGTGGAACACCACTCCCTGCATGGGAAGATATTAAGGATGATCTCGAAGTTGATCTACAGGAGCTGCTTGAACGAAAGAAGAAAAGGAAGGAATGCGAAGTTGAACATTCGAGTCCACCACAATGCGTGTGTGTCCAACTCCACAATGGACGCATTGTCTATCGCTTATAAAGGTGCGTGGGGCCTAATTGCCCACAGCAAGAGGGTCCCACACCTGAAAAGGGTGGTCTGCAGGCCTCATGCCACTTGATACAACAGACTGAAAATTTTGGAAAAGTCGTGGTAGATCAACTACAGTCTACAGCAATGAACTCTGAAGAAGTTACGGTAGACCATGTACAGTCTACGGTAATGAATCCCCAAGAAGTTGCGATGGGCCAGACAAAGTCTATGGCAATTAACTCGGAAAGACCTGCGGTGGATCGGATGGAGTCCATGGTAGTAAATTCCAATGAGGTTCTGGAGGATCGAGCAGAGTCTGCCACAATGAGTCCTGAAGGATCTACGGTGGATCATTCACGGTCCACGGTAATGAATTCCGAAGAAGAGGATACGGTAGACTAGACAAAGCCTACGACAACGAAAAGAGAAAAGTCTACCACAGCTGAACCAAACCTAGCTTCAAAAGAAGAACTTGAGGTAATTAACTAAAGCAATGATCCTAGTGTTAGCAAGCCTATATCAATTAGCAAGTCTTTGTCTGCCAAAGAAAGAAAATGCTTGATTGATCTGCTGCATGAATATAAAGATGTGTTTGCTTGGGATTATCATGAGATGTCGGGGATAATCTCAGGGTTAGTGGCTCATTCTTTGAATGTGGAACCCGGTACCAGACCTGTGGTACAGCCCATGAGGACCTTCCATACGGAAGTGGAGGCACAAATCACACAAGAGGTGAAAAAACTACTTGCTGCTGGTTTTATTCAAACCCATTCCAGCATCCACGGTGGCTGTCAAACATTGTACAGGTTAAGAAGAAGAACGGGCAGATCAGATGCTGTGTTGATTTTCAGAATCTTAATAAAGCATGTCCAAAGGATGAGTTTCCTCTTCCAAACATGGACTTGTTGATAGATTCAGCCGCCGGTCATGCCATGTTTTCCTTCATGGACGGATTTAGTGGCTACAATCAAATCCGCATGTCCACCAGAGATGCTGAAAAGACTGCTTTCCGCACACCAATCGGCAATTTTTATTACACCGTCATGCCCTTCGGTCTCAAAAATGCCGGTGCTACCTACCAAAGGACTATGACAGCCATGTTCCATGATATGATGCACAAAGAAATTGAGGATTACGTGGATGACATAGTGGTGAAGTCCAAGAAAAGGGAGGATCATCTTGGAATCTTGAAGAAGGTGTTTGACAGATGCCGACTTTACAAACTCAAGATGAACCCCCTTAAATGTGCCTTTGGGGTGTCTGCCTGGAAAGTTTCCTGGGCTTCTTGGTCCACAACCGTGGAATTGATGTTGATCCAGCCAAGGCATCTGCCATAGCAACCATGAAGGCACCAACCTCTCACAAAGGAATTGAAGAGCTTTTTAGGGAGATTGTCCTACATTAGGAGATTCATCCCTGGTTTGGCAGCAGTGACAGCCGTGTTCACACCCTTGATGAAGAAAGGAGTTCCCTTTGTTTGGTCCACGGCATACCAGCAAGCCTTTGAGAAAATCCAGTTGATTATGACTAAGCTCCCCACCGTATGTGCTCCAGTCCCTGGCAGACCACTGCGTTTGTACTTGGCTTCTAATACCAAAACAATTGGAGGCTTAGTGGCCTAAGAAGATGAAGATGGGACCGAGAAGCCAATCTACTATGTCAGCCTTGCACTTAGAGATGCTGAGACAAGATACTCGGGGGCTGAACGGGCATGTTTAGCCTTGATATATGCATCACAGCGTCTACGACATTACTTCTTGGCCCACAAAATTCAGTTGATGACTAAGTCTCATCCAATTAGAAGTCTACTGCATAGACCAATCCTATCTGGCAGATTAGCTCAGTGGCTCTTGCAATTGTCTCAATACGAGATAATCACTGAGACGCCTACAGCGATCAAGAGCCAAGCCATAGCAGACCTCCTTGCACAATTCCCAGGGGAAGATAGCTCATCAATCTCCCATGAAGTACCCGGGGAAATAGGAGAAGCACTATTGGCAGATCTGGTAGACTCAACATGGACGCTGAAATTTGATGGCTCTTCAACATCTAACTCAAGTGGGGCTGGAATTGTGTTGATAAGAGAAGATGGAGAGACTATAGCTAAGTCTTTCAAGCTTGATTTCTCATGCTCCAACAACGCCTCAGAGTATGAAGCCTACATAACTGGGCTGGCCATCGCCCATGAAATGGGAATAAAACATCTACGGGTGATTGGGGACTCCAACCTTATAATCTGCCAGACCAAAGGTGAGTTCTCCCTCAAGGAACCATCATTAGCACTGTACCGGGCCTTGGCTCAGAAATTAGAAGAGAAGTTTGACACTTTTGAAATCTCTCATGCCATGAGATGTGAGAACCGGTACGCCGATGCTCTCGCAACCTTGGGTTCCCAAGTTTCATTTGAAGGGTCAAAGGTAGATGTCACAATTGATAAGAGGAGTATGCCTATCACTGATCTACTGAGAGAGAAATTCAAGGAACAAAACCTTGATGCTGAGGACTGGCGGACGCCCATAAGAGCCAAGCTTATGTCACCTGAAGGTGTGGCAGACCTGAAAATGCTCAAAGACTATATGTTGATTGCTGGTGACCTCTACCGTAGACTGCCTGAAGGAGTTTTAGCAAGATGCATGAACCTCCAAGAAGCAGCAAAGAAGTTGATAGAAGTCCACGAGAGGTGCTGTGAACTCAGGGATGGTGTAAGCCTCTACCGCAGACTTCAGCGCCTGGGTTACTTCTGGCCCAGCATGAGTAAAGAGGCAGCCAGTCTACAGGAACAGTGCTCATTCTGTCAACACCAGCATGAATCCAATCAAATTTATGCAACATTCGTTTCGAGTGATTGGCGCACCCCTTTTTTCGAATATTTCATTAAGAATGTCCTACCGCAGACTAGCCAAGCAGCAACCAGACTCAAGAAGTTAGCCACAAGGTACTTTGTGGAAGGAGGCATATTGTTTCCGAAAGGGGTTCCACGGTGACCCCTTAAGATGCCTCAGTCTGGCAGAATCTCAGACCGTGATGAAAGAAGCCCATTCCGGAGAGTGTGGAGAACATCAAGGCAAGAAGAGATTATACCAGCTGCTGTTGACTCTTGGCTATTATTGGCCAACCATGAAGAAAGATACGGCAGACTTTGTGAAATCTTGTCACACTTGCCAACTTCAAGCTAATCTCATTCACACGCATCCAACTAGTCTGCAGAACATGGCAACACCATGGCCTTTCCACACTTGGGGGCTAGACCTCATTGGACCCATCAATCCATCTTCTGGTGGATACATCTGGATCTTAGTGGCCACCGAATACTTCTCAAAGTGGGTTGAAGTTGTCCCTCTTCGCAAGGCAACTGGTGCAACCGTGGCTAATTTCATCCGTGAGCATATTATCACAAGGTTTGGCATCCCTCACAAGATCATTAGTGACAATGGTACTCCTTTTGTTAACAAAAATGTTAGAGAAGTTTTGGAGCATTATCGAATCAAGCACCGCAGATCTACGCTTATTACCCTCAAGGCAATGGACAAGCGGAGGCAACTAATCGCATGTTGTTGCGTATTTTGAGTAAAATGGTTTTTGACTACGGAAAAGGCTGGAGTTCTCATTTGGCAGACACATTATGGGCCTACCGTGGATCAACCAAAACAACAACAGGCTTCACCCCATTTTCCCTAGTCTACGACACTGATGCTATTTCCCCCCACAGAATTATTAGTGTCTAGCCCAAGAATTTTGCATGGGATGGACCTGGAAGCTGATGTTGATATTTGTGCTGAAACAAGAGTGGCAAAATTGGAAGGATTGGAAGAAGCAAGAGAGCTCGCCCAAGTCCGTAGTCTGCGGTACCACCAGAAGCTTGCTGATGCTTATGAGAAAACGCTCCAGACCAGAATTTTTACTAAGGGTCAAATGGTGCTGAAAACGGTGGATCACGTGAGAAGAGGTCTCCCCTTGCCGTCTAAATTTGCACCAAATTGAGAGGGGCCATACTTAATCCGCGAAGCGTATGATAGCGGCTACTATAAGCTATCCACCGCAGATGACACGACCCTGGTGGATCCCATCAATGGAAAATGGCTGAAGCGTTATTACTCGTAAGACCACCACTCTTATTAGCCAAGTATTTTAAATCTTTTTGGAACAATTTGAACCGTGTTGTACTATTAACGAATCATGCAATGTCTATATCTTGCCAAGAAATCAAAGAATTATCACATGCTCAAGATTTTTCTTACAAAAAGGCAATAGATTAGATATATCATGATTAAATAAAGTACAAACATTCAAAGAAGACCAAAACCTGGTCATTTGTCCAAAAAAAAAAAAAGAAGAGACCAAAACTTGGTCATTTGTCCAAAAGAAAGGCCAAAACCTAGCCACCACAGAACATACATACAAATATTTCAAAATAAAACTAGAACATAGTCATAACAAAAGGATAAGCATAAGAGCTACAAAAGTCAATCGAGGAGGCTGTCAAGGAATGATCCACCGCGTTCAGACCTGGGAACCATCCTTCCCGTAGACATCATTGCATCCTGATAGGTAGTCAACTCAGCCAAGGAATCCTGTAGAAGGGCAATCTGGTGCTGAAGTGCTTTTATCTCATCCGCAAGCCTTTTGCCAAATAAACATTGGGTCGTCTGCCGTAGACGCTCCATCATAAACCCCAAATCAAAGCTAACATCCATAAGGTCGTGGATCACACTCCTCCATGCAAGGATTTGGGTTTTGGTCACGTCTTCAAGGCTAGACTTGCCCATGGCAGCCAACACGCTACCAAGCAGGGACAACATGGGTCCACCAAGCCCAATGCTGAGCTTGAAGCCTTTAGTAAAATCACCGTGTCCCGCAGACAGCCGCGACAAATAAGGCGAACAATCATTGGGAACCCAGAAATCACCGAAGGGCACCAAAGGCTCGTTGAAAGACCAAAAGTACTTCTCGGGGTGAGGATTGGGTGCCTTCGCATCAAACTCTTTCAAGAAGTCAGCAACTTCACCGGACAAGCTGCCAACACCAATACTTGAACCGGCTTCAATAGTAGGCCTTCGTGGTGGACTAACAATAGTGACCTCACCAGTGATTCCTACTTCATCAATATCTTCCGACACATGCACAGCATTATCCACGCCTACAAAAAGGAAGAAACAAAAATCAATCAAGCAAATCAGCAATAAAATTGCAACAAGCAAACGCATGATGAGATTAAGTCTATGGAACGACTACCGTGACTTAATCAAATAAAAAAAAAAATCTTCCATAAGACAACAACCAAGTCCATGGAACAGAAAATCTTTCATAGGACGACAACCAAGTCCATGAGACCAGAAATCCTCCATAGGGCAACGACCAAGTCCATGGAAAAGGAAACTTCCATAAGACAACAATCAAGTCTATGGCAAAAAACATATACATATATGTATCCATAGGACCAAGGTTATTAAAATCGGGATTCTACCTTGAATCGTTGGGAGGGTTTCGCAAATCGAATCGTAGAATCGAATCGTGAATCGTAAGATTCTACTTTCCGTAAATAAAAAATATATAAATAATTATAATTCATAACATAGGTTAAAGAATCATTGAAAAATAAATAAGTTTTGGCATAAAATTTATAAAATGCAATAAGTCATCAATTACTAAATACCAAATGACAAATTTCAAACTTCAAACTTTCAAGTTCCAAGTTTTAATACCACATAACCACAAACATACATAATGTTCCAAATAATACCACTACATAAATCAAAATATTTCCCAACCATTTTCCACAATGGTGATTTTGTGACAAAAGTAATACATTACTTATTATTCAATGTGAATAACCAAGATCATCATTGATTTGATGAATGTTGTCCTCTAATGGGAGACTTTCACCATAAATGTCGTTGCTTCCATCTAAATCATCCATAATGTGTGGACTACTAAGTACTAAAATGGGCGGGTTTCTCTTAAAAAAAAAGAAAAAGGGCGAGCTACTTTTTATAAAAAAAAAAAGGGCAGGCTACTAACATACTAAAAAGTAAAAATCAGCCCAATACAAGCTAAATTTTCATTGGAGGCCCAAAAAAAAAAAAAAAAAAAACCTGAATAAACCTTGTACAGTAGAATCGTATAGAATTGGAAGCAAATCGGGATTCTAAAGATTCTAAGATTCAAATCGGGATTCTATTAAGATTCTACCACCTTTAAGATTTAGTTAAGATTCGAATTGTTTTCATAATGTTGAATTGTAAAATCGTAAGATTTTAAGATTCGAATCGGGATTTTAATAACCTTGCATAGGACAACAATCAAGTCTATGGTAACAAAAAGAAAAAGATTTCTCCATGAGACAATAATCAAGTCCATGGAACAGAAACTCTCCTCAAGACGACAACCAAGTCCATGGAACAGAAACTTTCCATAGGACGACAACCAAGTCCATGGAACAGAATTTTCCATAGGACGACAACCAAGTCCATGGAAACAGAGATTTTTTCCATCAAGACGACAACCAAGTCTATGGAAGCAGAAATTACCCACAAGGCAACAATCAAGTCTAGGGGAATAAAATATTTCATAAGACAACACCCAAGTCTATGAAGTCAAAATATTTCATAAGACAACAACCAAGTCTATGAAGTCAAAATATTTCATAAGACAACAACCAAGTCTATGAAGTCAAAGTATTTCAAGTGACAATAGCCAAGTCCATAGAACAAAAAATTTTCATAAGACGACAACCAAGTCCATGAAAGATACAAATTTTCAAGAAAATGACAATCAAATCTACGGGAATAGAAATTCCCACATGAAACGGAGCTTTTCCCCCATACATAACACTCAACCACTAAAAGAAAAAAGAGGTCAGAAATTCGAACTCACCCATGTTTTCCAAGTGGTCACTACCAGCGAGTGTGTCTGCCACAGAAGCACCAGTATCCTCAGTTGGAACGTCAGGGTCTGCGGCACCAACTCTCCGGTCCACCACGGGCTCACTTTCTACAAAACCTTGTACACGGGTTTCCTCAAGCATAAGGGCACCACCAACAACTGGAGGAGTCTCACTGGTAAGGTGACTGGCTGATATAACAAAGCCACCTGCCGGGACGACTCTAAGGCTAGGGGTAACACCAAAGAGAGAAATCCCCTCCATGATGTGAGCTATAGAAACATCAGGACCTGCGGCAGATCAGTACACAATATGCAAGATATGCGTGAGTGTGTTCCTTATCTACACCACTCAAAGAAATGATGAAAGAATTAGGCATACCTGTAATTCTGCCGGTTAAAACTGTCTGCAGCACCGAGAAAGATATGGGGTCAGCATCAGCATCCACCGTGCTGTCATCATCACGTCCCTGGCTGACATGAGGAACAATGGCTAAGTCTTCCTCCATTGAGTCAGCTGGCCCTATACTTGAATCGTCATCTTCAGGCATGTCATCATCTACGGTGGACTCCGCAGACACAATCTGTTCTTCAGGCACAGAGTCCGGAACACTATCAAAGAAGGAACCATTGGAGGAAGAATGATCCTCTCCCGTGGACTTAGCGCCAATTCCGGGACCGTCTGCTGCACTCTTTCCTAAATCTTCTGCTTAATCCACGGCAGTAACCCTTGGAGCATCCTCCTCCGGGGGACTTGCAACAACATCATCCTCAGCTACATCCAAATCCTGGAGAAGAAACAAGTAACAAAGTCAGAAAACATGAATACAACTTCAGAGAAAATACAAAGAAAAGAAGAGGAGGTGACCTCTACAACAACCACACCACCACCAGATCCACCGGAACCATGTGTCACCTGCCACAGACTAAAACATGAGAAAACACAAGGAAAAGATGAAATGAAGCCTAAAGAAAGGAGAGAAGAGCAACAAAAGACTCACCTTGGGACCACTCTTGCTCCTCGTACGACCAGCTGCACCAAGAGGAAACAAAGGAGCAATGAACTTCTTCTTCTTGGGAGGCGAGGGAGTTGACACCGCAGATGGTTCTTCCTCATCCGGAGATGAAGAAGAGACACTTGTCTTCTTCTGACCCCTCGGTGGACGGGAGGCAACACTCTTTTTGCCTGCCTGCTTAGGAGGACTTACACTTTTGGGCTTTGAAGGAGCAGCAGTGGACTCAGCAGGTTCTTCCACAGGAGCCGTGACAGACTCCTTTGGAGCAAGTGATACTGAGGCGGTGGAATTACTTTTCTTCCCAGCTTTTGTCTTTTTAAAAGGACCCTCGGTGGACTCAGTGGGTTCTTCCAAGGGAGCCGTGGTGGACTCTTCTGCAGTAGATGGCACCGAGGGGATGGATTTACTTTCTTTCCCAGCCATTGTCTTCCTTTTGGGAGGAGCGACGGCAGACTTGGTTGATTCTTGCACAAAGGCCGTGGTGGACTCCTTTGCAGCAGACGAAACTAGAAGGGGAGGCTTATCTTGCTTCACAGCCTTTGCTTTTTTGGGAGGAGCTTTCTTAGAAGAAGAAACAGTAGGAGCTGGCTTTTTGGGTGTTTTCTCAATGGCTAGGTCCGCGGGGGCATCCCTCTTGCTCCCCTTACCACGCTTCGAAAGCATTATAAGACGGTCCTCCACAACATTGACGGAATCCTTCCAGCCTTCTGGCAGATGTATGGTATAGGCAATCCAGCCTCCTCTGACACTATCCCACTCCGCGAACCCAAGTTTTTGGCTATTGGCATAGGATATGGCAGACTGGGAGGGCGAAGTGAGATAAGGATTGGAAACCAACGGCTTGCGGTGGACTGACATAGGAGTTTTGTCACTCCTACCAGCAATCACAAAGTCCACCATGGACTGAGTAAACCGTTGCCAATAAGCACCCATTGACGGAGTGTTGAAGCCGAACCTATGTCCACCAGGAATCAATACACGGGTAGTCTCACCTCCCCAACGAGCAAATGTACGGCTCTTGAGGAAGGCTGTCAAATCAGCAACACAACTTGTAGTCTCTTGTGGACCAATGGGTATGCCTTGATCAAGCCCAAACTGTCTTTGTACCTGCTGTGGACAGTAGGGGATGAAAGAAACACCTGTGGCAGATAAAATAGGCAGAAAACTCGGGTTCACGGTAGACAGGTATGATAAACCCCGATAATCATCAACTTTCAAATCACGAATTAATGGCAGCGGCTGGTAAAACTTTCTGAAAATGGGAACACAAGTAAAACCGGGGTAGTCATCCCCATATGGTCTAAACAACACGTTCTCCTCATGATCCAAAGCGTCCACCAGATCGTGATCACGGGTCTTTAGACCCACCCAGCGGTAGACCAAGGGTAAGTTATCCCTAAAGCTTGGAAAGTGGTCTAAGAACTCCCGTGGCAGATCAGAAAATCTACCCCAAGCGGCAGACTTATCTCTTGCAGCAAAAATATAACTAATCGAATGTTCCCAAAAGAACGTTTGCAATGCTGAAGTATTGAAAGCAGCAGACAAGATATAACAAGAATCACCCTCAACCTCGCAATCATGGAGTAAGTCCAGTTGCGAATACAGGTGACCCAAGAATAAGGGTACGAGGGGAAAACAATGTCCCACAGATATTCTAATAGCCAAAGGAATAAAAACAGTATTTATTGAGTAGCAAGGGAAATTGCCAAAGGTACACTTACTTAGCCAATATAATATGAAGGCAACACGGCGAACTGGAGCATCCTTGTGGTTGATGAAGAATGAAGGTCAACCACTCAGTCTGGTGGATGACTGTTTCTTCAGAACAGTTGCAGTCTCCTCCTCCGCCGCAGACAGCTTGATATTTGACAACGAATGCTCACCAAGGATGGGGAGCATCCAATGGTTAGCCACATCCTCTAGAGTGGGTGTGAGCTCCCCCCAAGAGAAAAATAAGGTGTGCGTTGAAGGGCACCATCTCCTCAACAACTCACGCAATGACTCAGTATCTCTAAACATGTTGCAGCTCCTAGAGATCAAAATGGACCAATGGACTTCAGCGTCCACCAGACTATCCCAAAAATCAGAATCAAGGATTTCACGGTCCACCCAGTGAGACCAATCCTTGGAGGCAGCACAGAGGAAATCAAAATTGATGGGGGTTGCCTGAAGGTCTCCCTTTTGAATCAAAAGCTCAGAGATTTCATCAAGATTTAGGACCCAAGCTTGATCCACCGTGGGTTCCAGCCCTGACACCGTCCAATCCCAATCCTCCACAGGGAAAGAAAAATCCACGGACCTAGGAGGAAATAAAGGGGAACTCGCGTACCACGGGTCAATCAAAGGGAAAGTAAACCCTTCCCGTAGATCCTCGGCCTCGCCGGAGACGGAGGAAGGAGCTGCCGGCACGGATTCGCCTGGAACGGGCGGAGGAACCATTGGAGCATCCACCATTGCCTCGGTGGACGTCGCTGGTACCAACGAAGGAGCCTCCAACCCCTCGCCTGAACTGGGTTGAAGGGGAGGACCCGCCGGAGTTGCGAAGGTAGAAGCCATGAGTGCCGTGAACAACCAACAAGAAAAGAAAAGAAAATTTTTTCTGTAATGGGGAAGAAAAGAGAAATCGGGGGATAGACTCTTTAGCTTTCCTTCCTTTCTTCTCCAAGACCCAATAAATAATGAAGCTTGCAATAAATGCTCAAGAGGCTGGTGGTTGGGGCTGCTATTCCCGAAATCCTAAATGGATTTAATGATGGCCATGATGAGGAATGCTAGGGAGAGGGGAAGTTAAAGAGAATATCAATTCTAGTAACGGACATTCCCCATCTGCCACAATCCCATGAAATGAGGAACCCACATACAAAAGAAAAAGAGTGGGAAAAGAAATACTACAACGTGCATGAGTGCATATATATTCCACGGACTACTCACCCGAACCACACATCACGTGTGATTCGGGCTCGGGGGGCTAAATTTAGAGGCTCATTTTTTCAGTCCACGGTGGACCAAATCCAACACCTCAGTGATCCACCAGGGGTCTAAGGCCCAACGACACCAGTGATCCACGGTAGACAAAAAATGAAGAAAAATGGCCCAAGAGCCATCCACAGAGCCCAAAGCCCAAAAGAGGAGAGGGAAGCCCAGCCCACCTGGTCATCAAATTCAGGTCTGCTGCACCAAAGAATCCTGAAATAATTTGAAAAGGAGAGGGAAAATGGCTCTCAAGCACCATTTTTTCCCTCCTCTCTTGGCACGGTGCTCGAGGCGCTAAAGGGAGACATTTCCAAGGAAGAATCACATTTCCAAAGCTAAATCATTACATTAAGAGTTGGTCTTCTTCATTAACCATCAGACATGGTAAATACTCAGAAGAAGATGATCCACGACAGCACTGACCAAGAACAAGAAAAGATGAAGGAAGCTGGTCCTCCACGCTACCCAGTGGTCCACGGCGAATTACCCAGCGGTCCACAGCAAATTCAGTCACAGAACGATCTGCGGCAGCGGCACCAGCTGCAGCAGATGACGAAGGAGATGATATAAGGTCCGAAAAGACCAAGAAATCTCCTATGGCCGCCTAAATCACCACCAGCTGAAGTGAGCAATGATGAAAGGCAAGCTGGTCATCTCTTTTGACCACTGGTCATGGTGGACTTCGTCACAAAGTAGTCCACGGCAACACCAGTTGGAACAAAATGATAATCAAGGCTAAAAAAGACTTGAGAAATCTGCCATGGCCACCACAACTCAAGGGCAACGACCACCACAGCCCAGCACTCCGATGGTCCGTGCTCCTCCACATCATGGAACTTAGGAAGTAAGGTTTGGAGGTAGGGGAACCAATTTACTCAAGTTTCATTTGATTTGCCACAACAGAAAAGGTATCAATTTGCTGGGGAATGATACCAAAAATGGTAAGATTAAATCTAATTAATGCAAAACGTATATGGGTCAAGTCACCTTAATTGTTTCAGACCATTACCGAGCATTAAATGCTCGTCACTTCCTCCCTCATTAATGGCCTGAAATCCGCCGTTCACTGCAGATCAAATCAGATCTGCGGCGAATGAAAACCATCAGCTCAGCCCCAAAAATTAAACCTTGTCAAATCTCAGCCCCTCTATCTCTTGGTTAAACAATGATTCTCATGATGAGGAGGATAACAAATAAAACCATTAGATACAAACACCATTATAAATAGGGGTGAGAAGAAAGAATAGGGGTTGGTCTTTGGCTGATCAGAAAATCCTTAGACTGAAATTTCTCCATTAGAGCTGACTTCAAAAACTCCAGAAATACAAAACCAACAGCAGTCCACGGGACACTTCCTGTAGGTCCACGGTAGACTAAAAAGCACTTTTAGTCTGCCACAACAGAAAACTCCCATCAAACACTTAACCCAACACTTAGTACTGACTCATGTACGTTTTGCACAGTAAATGGTTCTCTTCCTACTCCCCAAATCTCTTAAGTTCCATGATTATTGTGTTTCTTTGATCTGCTCCTCCTTTCTTGCAAGCCACAGGAGAAGTCAAGTGCACTATGCTCAGTCTCTTAATCCACGGCACTGGTCTTTGATTTCCATTACTTGTCATGTTTACTGTAGTTTCTACCACTGAATGTGCAAGTTTGTAATGTATTCTCCCATGTGTTATTCTCTCTATGTTGTAATTATTGAATGTTCTGGTGGAAGTGAAGTTCAAAATTATTTGTTTATTTTGATCTGCGGCATTAGCTTCATTAGTCCACCGTAAACCCCTACGTGAGCATTGCAGCCTGGTGGACTGAAGAATACTAGAGGGAAATGCACCATTAGCCTCTAAGTGATCTACCACACTTGGAGTAAAGTTTTGGGCTCAACATCCCCCACACACACAAACTCAGCCCGTGTTTAGCCCGTCCACGGATTAATACGTGGCCCATCTGGTGCAGAAATTTTGTGCATCCACACTGTTTTTCCTCACTTTTCTAGCAAAAAACGAGAGGGACTCAAATTTCTTAAAGTGGCGTCTCTAAATTTTTTCATGGTTTCCCTACGATTTTAAATGTGTTTTTCCCGGTTCATTTTATTTAGTTCTGAAAGCAACTTCATTATTTAGAAAGAGAGTGCGCAGATTTTTGCATCTATTTCGTTTGGTCCTAGACATCTAAAATGTTGGGAAAAAAATAAATAGGAGCATGCCAGATAGTGAACCTAAGAAGGCTTCAGATCATTTTTTTTTTTTTATTGATATATAAGAAGGCATCAGATCATCGATATTTGAAGGACCAATTTGAGAAAATTGGACATTGGCAATATTAATATGTAAAAAGGGAAGACTTACTTCCTTGGCAAGTTCAGAATCCTCGCTCACTGAAATTCCCAAATCTGCCCTCAGAGCTCTCCTATGTAAAGTGTGGATTGTTTCTTACACTTTATTTCCTGAAAGAAAAGTTGAAAACAGAAGGGGGTGAAAGATTAGGCCTGTGTGAATACTCTAATGTTCCATGCACATGGTAAAGAGTTAGAAAAAATGAAGAAATGGGTGGGAGCAGAAGCCCAGAGTCTGCCTTAAACATTAAACAAGGAATGTGAATTTCTAACCATTAAACAAGGGATGAGCTATATTCAAGCAAGCCAAAGAATAGTCAGAATACAATAGATACTAATATGCCAGCAGCCAAAAATGACTATTTTGTACCGATTTCTTGAACCCCTTA
The DNA here is from genome assembly GCA_907173295.1 of Fagus sylvatica. Classification (NCBI taxonomy): domain Eukaryota; kingdom Viridiplantae; phylum Streptophyta; class Magnoliopsida; order Fagales; family Fagaceae; genus Fagus; species Fagus sylvatica. The sequence continues at coordinate 21,726,344 of OU015767.1, read as the reverse complement.
AAAATTAAAACTACTCTAATGACTTCTAATGTCACTTTTGATTAAACACAAGATCCTCTCTTCACTATGAATGACTCCCCTGTGGACTCTAGCATTGCGTTGAAGCCATACACAATAAATGAAGACAACCCAAGCTTACTAGCAGACAATAGTTCTGAAACATTTGCCTTCAAGGAATGAATACCTCAGCACAAGACAGAATTCCAATCATTCAACTGCTTGCTGACCAAATGCAACCTTAACACATACTGCCACAGCCTTTTAGTATAAGAACAGTCATAAAAGATATGAAGGCATGCTTGGGAATAACAGCAGAAAACCAAACCAAACCCCACCAATCAACAACTGGATGCTTTTCCATAATCTTATTCCAAGCTGATCTACACTAACAAACATCAAAAATCAAAAGCAGCTATTTATTTACTTCCTAAGCATGATAAGGAGCAAATAATTAACCTCGCATATATAGTTCTAATTCCTAACACAAAAAAGAGCTACCAAAGTCTTTCATGCATAGGATAAGCAAAAATAAGTATGCATTTGTCAATTGAACAAACAAAACAGAAGTTAGGGAAAAATATATAATGTACCATATTTTAGGAGGCATTATATGATAACTGGTTGGCTTTATCGTCCCCACTTTCCTTTATGAAAGGTAGTGTCAGGCTCATGCTTATTTCTTTCCACAACTGAATCTGTGACCATGCAGATGGGGTTTTCTCTCTAAGATTGATCTTCCTTTTCATCCCACATAAGTAAAAAAACAAAAGGTATTACTCAGTGAACAAAGCTCCCACTTTTGCGGAGTCTAGGAGAGGTGATTGGTAGGTAACCTTACCCTCATTGTTTTGGAGAGGCTGATTCTTGAACTGAACTGTTGGTCTTATGCTATTTGTAAAATCCAGAAGAACTTGTCTTTGATCTGAATCATGAGTGACAACCAGTTTATCTTAAGATGAGCTAGATTTGACCTGAAGTTGACAGATCATTTGAAGTATAGAGAGTACCAGAGTTCCAATTAATGTGACATTGTAAATTGATTTTAGGAAGTCCAGCCACAACAACTTTGATGGTAATCCTCCAAATTTTCCTACAGAGAAGAGTACTCTTTTACACAAATATCAAATCTACAAATTATAATTGTGCAAGAAACTTCTTAATATCACATAGCCCAGTCCACTCGAAATTAGGGATCTCAAAAAATTCAAATCTTAACTCCACAAGACTACAACATAGAAAACCAACAATAATGCTAAATCAAATTGCATTACCTCTTAAGTCCTTCCTGAGCTCCATCTACTCCCAATGAGTAAATTCATGAGATGCACAACTGAATAATTATCAAAGAAATAAATCAGAGCTGTTAGCAAGGTCAAGACAATTACGTAAAGCTAAATCATAAAATTAATAATGCAAAGAAGATATATTTAGTTTAGGACATGATCCTGGATGTTTTAGATAGTTTCGAAGGTGCCACTAACACCTCTTGTTTTAGACAGTTTCAAAGGTGCCACTAATTCCTCTTGTTGTCCCAATTATGGTGCCATATGACCACTCCCTTCTTAAGCAATATATGCTTACCCTTAAGGAATATAGTTTTGAGTTCAGCATGCAATAATAATCAACATGAAGCTACGAAGAGAATAAAAAAAAATAGCATAAGACCATTTTTTCAATATTTGCAGGTAAGATTATTTTGTAGTACTAAACATGCACTCTACTGCAACTTCTAGGATCACTGCCAGATAAAAAATTTCTAACAATGTGCCATGAATCGTTTCTCATTACCCTTCTTCCTTTGCAGATTTTGTAATAACAAAAAATGAAGGCCTCTTGTCTTTTGAATAAATTTAATCTTTATTTAAAGTGTACTCAGTGCTCTAACTTCGTAAGTAATTGCTTAAGATACAGAACCAAGATAAGAATATGGCTGATGCAGGACAATATGTGGAAAATGGGATAAATGGAAAATAATGATAGAAACAGAACAAATCCTAGGAATTACCACCTAGAATCTGCCTGCAAAACCCTTGGCATCACCACCTAAGGGGTGTCTGGCATTCACCACCAAACAAAGAATAGAGACATATCTCTAATCATAAACTTTTATTCATATTATTTAATGGTTCTCTTACACTTTTGCTGGAGCCTCTTTTTAATAGGCCTCTAAGTTACATCAATAAGGAAATCTCTAATCAGCCATAATTACATCTAACCACAACAAAAGCTAAATTCAAAATTCAAAATTCAAAATAGAAATCCAAAAAACAATATGCAATAAATTATGCCGCATCAATGGCCCAATTTTAAAGAAATTTCTTTTTCAATAGTTAAGTACAGGTTCAGATCAATCCAACAATTTCTCAAGTGTTAACTCTTTGTTCTGTTAAAATAGCTATTCAAATGAATGATGCTTACCAACATATGTAGCTGCCCATTAACTTGACAACACCAATACCATTTGTAATGCTTTATGATCAAATGGGCTGCAGCTATTCCATGTTCTGTCAATTCTGTGTAGGAGCTGAAGAAACAAAAGAATTTTTTGCTCTCTTGGCACTAACAGCTAAAATGGAAACAGCTCTCCAAATAAAAATGATAAACACCTTCACATTTTTCTCTGCCAAACCCCTTTAAAAAACTCCCCACACTGCCCCTTGAGCTCACCTCTAACATCTCAATTTAGGAAAGATCCAACAGCTTTCTCAACAAGCTTCACGTTAAAAACAAAATCTGAAGGGCTTGCTTGAGCAGGATATGAGTGGGCAACAAGTGAAATCTCTGTTTGAAGGACTTTAATTCTTGCTTGGGTGAGATATTGCTATGTCATGTCATTAATCAATTAACAAAATCAATAAAATAATTATTCAAAAAAAAAAATCCCTACTTTTGTGTTTTCTTCATCTTCTACAATTTGTAAGGTCAATCATATCAAATCTTCCATGGATGAGAGATGAAATGTCAATTGAGAAAGTTATGTTTGCATTTTGTTTTTGTTTTTGTTTTTTTACTGATCTGATGTTTGCTATTACTCATTTTATACAGTTAATGTTATCGAGATTCTAGACTTGCCTCCACTACTCCAAATCCTTTACTGCCAATCCATAATCATCTGGGGAGAACCATTGATATCCAAACCAAATTGGCTGCTTCTGAACATTCCAAGTTGCAGAAAGTTCCTATCGAGTTTGATTATTCAAGCCTACATTCTCCAAGTGTGAAAGGAAAGTCAGCAACACCACATTTGCCCATTCAAAACATCAGTCCAATGAGAAAATCGCTCCAATGAAAGAAGGGTAACAATAAACCACCCCTTGTTCCAGTGCATGAGAACTACATGCTTAAGAGGCAGAATAATGGCAAAGGAGTCAAGGCTACTTCGGACGATTAGATCAAAGTAAAAAAATGCAAACATACCTTTTTAAGTTGACCTTTCATCTCTCATCCGTGAACGATTTGAAGAGATTGACTTCAAATGATCTATCATTTTTGTGTAAAAATTCTTTAAAAAGATTGTAGAAGATGAAGAAAACCCAAAATTTAGAATTATTTTTTGATGAGTCTGGAACTGGAATGGTGGAATGTAGTCCAAATTTAGGGAACTCTATGTGATAGAGTATCCTAAGTACTCTAGAGGATCTTGATCCTAAACTTTTACCTGCTCAATGGAAAAAGAGTCCGAATTCTTTTCATGTGTGAGAAGTTGATGGTGGGTCTCATAATGGAATTAGAAGTGTGGTGAAGGGGTAAATGGAATCTTATCAGCAATTTGTTGTAAATTTTGGTAAATTTGAATTTAAGGAATTTTGTAACTAATTTCTTTGGTTCAACAACGTTGCATTATCATCTTCTCATGTAACTTTAGTAGGTGCTTTCAGTGAACTCCACGGAAGTCCATGATTATTTCTGTTAGTAATGCTCTGATGTTATTTTATGGCATACATCTACTTATACAAATCAATTTTATATATATTAATCATCAGAAAATTGAAATATAACAAAAGCATCTGTTTATACAAATCAATTTTATCATTGGATATTAATCATCAGAAAAATTAAATTTAACAAAAGCATCTGTTTATACTAATCAATTTTATCTTTGGATATTAAACATTCAGAAAAAGTGAAATATAACAAAAGCATCTATTTATACAAATCAATTTTGCCACTAACACAAGCTATTTCCATACTCTTGAAATCACCTCCAGTTCCTATAGCGAATAATCGTGATATCGAGTCATTCACATTCAAACAACGAAAAGATTCGGAATGAATAATTTACAGATATGCATAAAGGCAATTGCCTAGTTTCCCATTCATGTGTCACTGCTTGACATTGTTTCTTCTTGACATCCATGACATGCTACATTCATGATATTGAATGGAGCCTCATCTGTCAGCATTTGTTTCATCCATGAATATAGTGCTCTATAAACAAGGTCAATGATTCAGTACGAAGATTAAAGGAGCTTCGTTATTCCGCCGTATGGAGCTTTGCCTATGGAGCTTTATCAATTAGCTATCTTGTATCAGCATGTAAGTCAAAGCTATTTGAGGTACATCTCTGCTCAACAATTTTCACCAGTAAAAAATGTGCTTCTCCAATAGGTTTAGACTGCAAAATTTTACAAACAAGGTTAGTGATTCAGGACAAAGAAGGGGAGAAAATAGAAAAACATATTTATGAGCAAATTGATTGTGTTTACTGCTGCAACTCCAGCAGAAACTTTTACTTTGAAACCAAAATGATTCTATTAATTGACAATAATGGACAAACTACTCTTCTATTTCCCTTTTCTAGAAAACTACATTGTGACACTCTACGTGTAAGCTCTTCTAAACTCTGTTTAAAGATCAATCTGGTGTTTTAATTCCCCACCCACCAGTTGTAGCAATTCTCAATAAGGAGTAGAGTACACGATATCGAATATTGTAGTAAATTTTTCTTTATGCTGGATGTAAGACAATTTTTGCAATTAAACCTTATATGAACTTGAGCCCAAAAGCAAACCAATAATATTTGGTACAAATTTACAAAATGGACGTGATTCAGATAAATCCGTAATTCAAGATGACTGAAAAGAAGAGTTTGATAAAGTTGAAATTGGGAAAACAAAATGGAAAAAGAAGGTTGGACTAGACCTCTTAATCCGCAATTCAACTATTGCATGCACAACAGGACATAACCATATGTAAACGGGTTATATAAAAGCTAAAGCTGATTATGCATAAGTCACTTTGCTAGAAGGGATTGCCCGGTTTAGATATATGCTAAAGCTGATTATGAAATTTATAAATTTACACTTAAGCCAATCCAAAATGATTTGAAACATAGATGACCACATGGTAGGATGATGTTGAGCAATTTTTATAGTAATAATGTAGAAATTAAAAATGATAGTTACACATTTATATTGTTCTATTTTAGGTAATAAGCTAACAGCAAAACACCTCATGAGAAAAGAAGAAGAAGAACATATAGTTACCTATCCTAGATAAGATATGCAGTACTAGCACACCCAGTGTTTATAAGTGGCAGATTGTGCACGAACTCCGCAAAAAGTATGGACAATTGGGCTGCAACAAAAAAGATGTGGTAACTAAACATCAAAGATCTTTATGAACGGTCACATAAATACATGCTCAAGACACTTCAAGTCAAGAGAGAAAAATGCAAACCTTCAATGTAAACATAATGACAGTTACAAAACACAGGACACTAAGGCTATAAAGAATGGAATTGGAGGCCATCTTTCAGATCATCATCACTACGAAACTCGCCACTGTAGCACACAACACCATTCTCCATGCTTATAACTTCAAACACAGGTTGTGCTATTGGCTTAATGTTGTCAGTGATCTGAATCATGATTGACAACCATACCAACAGATTAGTGTAGAGAAAGATAGAAGAAACTGAACAGCAGCTTGCCAAATAGAGAACCTAATAAGGCATCAGATCGATAATTGAAGGAAAAATTCGGGGCAATATTAATACGTACAAAGGGAAGACTTACTTCCTTGGTAGTTCAGAATCCTTGCTCATATGTCCAAGTGCTCGCCCTAGGAGCTCCCTTGTAAAGTGGGTATTGTTTCTTGTGGCTGGATAGAGGGGTTATTCATGGTAACAAGCATCAATTAGAAGTAACAAAAACAATGATAAGAATAAAATACTTTGATCACAATGGACAACAATGATAACAATCTAAAATAACCATCTCGTGTAACCTCTAGTTCAAGGAGAAATATAACACGTTAAAAGAAATTTCAAATTCTAATCATTATACAAGGGATGAGCTATATCCAAGTAGCAGCAATATCTAATTCCTAAGCATGATAAGGAGCATTGGAGGAACCCAGCACACATGCACAGACACACACACATAGAGCTATTAAAGACTTTTATGCATAGGAAAAGCAGAAATAAGTATTGACTTGACAATCACACAGACAAAACGGAGTTCAGAGAAAAATATATCATATACCATATTTCGAGAGGCATTTTCTTCCCCATTTTCATTTGTGAGTGGTCATCTTAGGCTCATGCTTATTTCCTTCCTCAACTGCATCTGTGAGCTCTCCCTGATGGAGTTTTCTCTTTGAGATTGATCTTGATCTTCCTCATCCATTGTAAATTAATTGTTGGTATGGTTTGTGGTAATCTTGTTGGTCTTATGCTATTTGTAAAAATAAAAGGACTTTGTCAATAATTATCTCAAGATTTTAATCATAGAATGCACCTAGGAGATAACCTAGATGTGACCTGCAGTTGACATATCATTCAAAGCATAGAGAGAGTACCAGAGTTCCAATTATATGACATTGTCAATGATTTTAGGATGTCCAGCCACAACTTTGAGGGCACTACAAATTTCCTACAGAGAAAAGTACTCTTTTACACAAGTATCAAATGTATAAATTATCGTTTTGTAGCAACTTATTAATATCACATAGCCCAATCCTCTAGAAATCAGGCATCTCAAAACTCCAATTATAACTCCACAGTACAGAGAACCAACAATAATGCAAAATCAAATTGCATTACCTCACAAACCACAGAACTACAGAAGTCCTTCCTGAGCTCTATCTACTCCCAGTAAATAAAACTGTTGAGATGCACAAATGAATAGTTACCAAACAAATAAATTGGAGCTGTTTGCAAGGTCAAAACAACCGTGTAAAGTTAAATCTTAAAGTTATTAATGACTTGATCCCAAGTGCTATAGTCCGTTTAGAGGTGCTGCTTACACCTCCTATTGTCCTACTTATGGTGCCATAAATATAGCAACTTCTAGTTACTATTTTTTTAGGTCATGAATGGTTCTTCATTATCCATTTTCCTCTGCAGATTTTGTAATTAAACAAATGAAGGCTTATTTCCTATTCCGTTAATTTTTTTTTTTCTGTTTAGAATGTTTACATTGCTCCTAGCACCTTGCAAATAAGTGGCTGACTGTGCACAAACTCAGTAATAGTATGGGCAACAGAACTGCAAAAGAAAGATGTGATGACTAAACAACAAAGGTTTTGTGCACATAATCAAAATAAATATATGTTCAAGTTGAGAATAATAACCTTCAATGTAAGTCTGATGATGGGGAGGAATCAGACGACATTTAAGGCTACAAAGGACGAAACTGGAGGCCAATTTTTCAAATCATCATCACCATAAATCTCAACACTATAGAGCACAACACCATTTTCCGTTTTTTGTGCAACTAGCTTAATGAGCCTCCTCTATGATCTGAGTCGTGAGTGACAACCATAGCAACAGATTAATGCAGAGAAAGATAGAAGAAGTTTAGACAATCGTGTGCCAAATAGGGCACCTAATAAAGCATCAGACCAATTTTTGAAAGACAAATTTGAGAAGATTTGGTCATTGGAAATAATATGAAAAAAGGAAAGACTTACTTCCTTGGCTGTTCAAAATCCTTGCTTGCATCCCTAAGTGCTCGCTGAACTTCCTTGTAAATGGGGACTGTTTCTTGTCGCTGGGAGGAATAAATCAGCCCTAATGAGCTGATCTTTGATTTGCCGCACCCAAGCATCCGGTATAACTGTTTGGTAATTCTGTTTACCAATATCAGTTTCTATGGGTTCTTTCTTATCAACCTTGCTTGAAAGTTAGAGTCGATTTTTGCTCACATTTTTTCTTGGAGGCAGAATTGCAAAAGATGAGGGGATCAGAAGCCCAATGTCTGCCGTAGAGGGGTTATTCAAGGTAACAAACATCAATTAGAAGTTTGAAGAAGGCTTAATTATATAGTACTTTAATCCGACTAGAGTCATAGACAACAATGACATTGATCTAATATGAACCTTAATAGTCTAATCTCTAATTCAAGGAGATATAACATGTTAAATTTTTTTTGAAATTCTAACCATTAAACAAGGGATGAGCTATATTCAATCAATCCAAAGTATAGTCAGAATTTTTTTTTTTTTTTGGGTGACTAGTAGGACAGACTTTTTATTTTTTGGATGAATGAGATAAATTAAAAATAAACCAAGCAAAGATATTACAAAAGAGTTCAACCTTGACAGAACACAAGCAGCAAACAGCTACAGAACATAGAAACAGTTAACATAGCTACTTTAAACCAGAACACTACACAAACAACAAATATCTGCAAAACTCAGAAACAATCAATACATCTACTCTAAAAAAGATACTGATATACCCCAGCAGCCAAAAATGACTATTTTGTACCGATTTCTTGAATCCCTTAAAACTACTCTAATGATGTCTAATGTCATTTTTTGTTAAACACAAGATTTTCTCTTCTCTATGAATGAGTCCCTTGCAGAATCTAGCATTGCGTTGAAGTCATACACGATAAATGAAAGCAGCCCAAGCTAACTAGCAAACAATAGTTCTGAAACATTTTGCCTTTCAAGGAAAGAATACCTCAGCACAAGACAAAATTTCAATCATTCAGCTGCTTGCTTACCAAACACAACCTTAATACATACTGCCACAGCCTTTTAGTATAAGAACAGTCATAAAAGATGTGATCTCTGGACTGTAGCTTTCTCCTGTAGAACACACAAACGAGACCATAATTGTATCCCCATTTAGCAACCCTGTCACAAGTGAGAAGTTTATCCATGACAGTTAGCCAACAAATGAAGGCATGCTTGGAAATAACAGTTAGCAAACAAAAGCTAAATCTTAAATTTACTAATGCAAAGAATATATATTTAGCAAAAGACCATTTTGTCAATATTTGCAGAGTTGCAGGTAGGATTATTTGTAGCTCTTTAGTTTTCAGCTGTAACAGAAACAGTACTGCAAGGACTGGATGTTGTCGTTATCCTATATAGATCATCTTCATATCGAGCTCTTCCACCATTTAAATCAACTTCTTCTTCATGTTCTTTCGTGAATCCCCCTCATCAATGTGTATCAGCCCCATCTTCCACATCATTACTGTTGTCGATCCCACATCGCCGGGGTGCCCCTAGGTTGTGCACTTTATAAGTTATGGGCAATCCTCCACTTACAAGAGCTCTTTTGAGTGGAGTTCCATTTGTCTTTCTCTTGGTATCACGCCAAGGTTGTTGGGTTCCCCCGTTTAGTTCCGGCAGTTTCACGTTGGGGGGGAGTGTTGTCGAGTACAGGGTGCCCCTAGATTGTGCCTTTATAAGTCATGGGCATCCTCAGTTACAAGAGCCTTTTGAGTGGAGTTAGGCCCATTTGTCTTTCTTCATTACTGTCCTGAATCTTGTACACATCATCTTTGTCATTGATTTTCTTCCAGGATTCATTTTTTCTGGAAAACATCATCCATATATAACTTAGGTTAGATTATTCCACGCTGAGCTACACTAACAAACATCAAAATCAAAAACAGCTATTTATTTACTTCCTAAGCATGATAAGGAGCAAAAAAATAACATAGCATATATAGTTCTAATTCCTAACACAAAACAGTGCTACCAAAGACTTTCAGGCGTAGGATAAGCAAAAATAAGTATGCATTTGTCAACTGAACAAACAAAACAGAAGTTAGGAGAAAAATATATCATGTACCATATTTTGAGAGGCATTATCTGATAACTGGTCAGCTTTGTCTTCCCCACTTTCCTTTATGAAAGGTAGTGTCAGGCTCATGCCTATTTCTTTCCACAACTCAATCTGTGACCGCACAGATGGGCTTTTCTCTTTGAGAATGATCTTCCTTCTTCATCCCTCTTAATTAAAAAAACAAAAGGTTGTACTAAGTTTACAAAGCTCCCACTTTAGAGGAATTTAGGAGAGGTGATTGGTAGGAAACCTTACCCTCTTTGTTTTAGAGAGGCTGATTCTCGAACTCAAACTTGTTGGTCTCATATATGCTATTTGTAAAATCCAGAGAACTTTTCTTTTATCTGAATCATGAGTGACAACCAGATTATCTTAAGATGAGCTAGATTTGAAGTGAAGTTGACAAATCATTTGAAGTATAGAGAGTACCAGAGTTCCAATTAATGTGACATTGTTAATTGATTTTAGGAAGTCCAGCCGCAACAACTTTAAGGCTAATCCTCCAAATTTCCTACAGAGAGGAGTAATACTTTACACAAATATCAAATCTACAAATTATAATTGTGCAGAAACTTCTAATATCACACCCAGTCCACTCGTAATTAGGGATCCCGAAAAACTCAAATTTTAACTCCACAGGACCACAACATAAAAAACCAACAATAATGCTAAATCAAATTGCATTACCTAACAAACAACTTAAGTCCTTCCTGAGCTCCATCTGCTCATCAAATTGCATTACCTAACTAACCACTCAAGTCCTTCCTGAGCTCCATCTGCTCCCAATGAGTAAACTCGTGAGATGCATAAATGAAATTATCAAAGAAATAAATTGGAGCTGTTTACAAGGTCAAGACAACTATGTAAAGCTAAATCTTAAATTTATTAATGCAATGAAGATATAATTAGTATAGGACATGATCCTGGATGATTTAGACAGTTTCAAAGGTACCACTAACACCTCTTGTCGTCCCAATTATGGTGCCATATGACCACTCCCTCCTAAGCAAGAAATGCTTACCCATAAGGAATATAGTTTTGAGTTCAGCATGCAATAATAATCAACATGAAGCCACGAGAGAATAAAACAAATAGCATAAAACCATTTTGTCAATATTTGCAGGTAAGATTATTTTATAGTACTAAACATGCACTCTACTGCAACTTCTAGGATCACTGCCCAATAAAAAATTTCTAACAATGTGCCATGAATCATTTCTCATTACTCTTCTTCCTCTGCAGATTTTGTAATAACAAAAAATGAAGGTCTATTGTCTTTTCACTAAATTTAATCTATAGTTAGAGTGTATTCACTGCTCTAACTCGTAAGTAATTGCTTAAGATACAGAATCAATAGAAGAGTATGGCTTAATTTTAAAGAACTTTTTTTTCAATAGTTAAGTACAGGTTCAGATCAATCCAACAATTTCTAAGGTGTTAACTCTTTGTTCTGTTACCAACCTAGCGGCCCATTAACTTGACGACAACAATATCATTCTTAATGCTTTATGATTGAACATGGGCTGCAGCTACATGAATAAATCATTGAGCCTCCTGAGATCAGTGTCAAAACCAAAGAACAATTAATAACCTACACTAGGAAGAGGATAATATCCAATATAAGAATTTGAATATCAAATTAAGGTTTTGCATCTGAATGCCTCGAGGAGTACTGGAATGCCATTATCATTTGTCTTCAGTATTCCAGGGCTTTATAAAATAAATACTATGATTAGCAATCATTTCCATCTCAATTTTATAATGATGATTTCTGCATAAATTTTCACAAATCACATCACTCTCAAAACTTGGGTTGTTAAAGAATCCTTGCATACACATTAAACTACATTACCTAAAAAATTATAGAAGCCCTTTTCTGAGTTCGTCTCCTCCAATTATGGAAACCTGAGAGAACATGAGATAATAATAATTTTCAATTCCAGATATGGGAGTTGTTTGCAAAAGAACATGGGATAAGCACTATCGTGAATAAAGCACAAACTAATCCCAAAGTTGAGCAATAAAATCAAATTGTTAGTCTCTCTTTGGATGTCATAAATTCATAACCATGTCAAATTGGTGGAAGTTGTGTAGTATTTTGCAAAGCGCATGGCATTTTGCATTATTTAAAAAGGCAAGATATAATGAGATTTAGGGTGCTGCAAGTTTGGAAAACACCCGCAGAAAAAAAGAAGAAAAAGAACTTGATGAAATGAAACGATCAATATTAAAGAATAAGGGTGTATGCAAATAATAAAAACCTCATGAATTCTTCAATAAGAAGATTATGCTTTGCAACAATTTCTATGATTAAGTGCATATAATCTTTCAATGCCAAGAATAGAGGGGAGAAAGTGAGAGGAAATAGATTTCCTATTTTTAATCTTTCATACTTTCTCATTCAAAAATACAAATAATGAAGTTGATGAAATTATTTTACAGAAGATATTTGGGATAATCATTTTGTTCATTCTTTCACATTCAAAAATACAAATAATGGCAAGATATTTGGTATAATCATTTTGTTCATTCATAAGTGAAAAACTTTCTGCTTTATCAACAACCAAATTGAGCAATTTCATCAACACCAATCAAATGATAAAAAAAAAATATAAGAGGTAAATAAAAAAATCAACATTCAATCCACCTGTACGTAAATATTTTCATTTAAAAAAAAAAATGAATTGATGACTGATAAGATTAAAAATTCATCGTATTTGAATGGGATTTAAGATCCAACTACACTTACTTAGTTTTCAGCTGTAACAGAAACAGTACTGCAGGGACTGGATGTTGTCGGTATATCGTATAAAGATCATCTTCATGTCGAACTCTTCCACCATTTAAATTAACTTCACTGCCACAATCATGTAATATGCTCCATAGGATCAAAACAAGGAATTGAAATCAAGACCAAAAAAATATTACAATAAGAATACTTGATATATTAGGAAAAAAACACGAACCCGAAAGAGTGGCTAGGGAGTCAGCAGGGAGGGATTGATCGTTCTGTTTCTGAGGCGAGATTAAAAGAAAACCTGGGAAAGGGAGAGTTGGAAGTCATTGAATGACATTGACTTTATTTTAATTCATTAAAAAAATAAAAATAAAAACTTTACTTGTAGCTAAAATTCATGATCACACACACAATTTCAATAAAACCAATCACTGCCACAATCATGTAATATGGTTTTAATGACTATAATCATTAATCAAAACATCATTGATATAAGAGGGATAAAGTAGCAATATAGAGAGAGATTTAAAGGTAATGTTGATTAAAATAAAAAGTGAATCTGACCTCCTGCCTGCTTCTTCATCTTCAAAGTCTCTGTGTTCTTCAACACCTTGCTCTTACAACTCAGTCTCATAATATGTATCCGTCTTCTTCTTCTTCTTCTTCTCTATAAAATCAAGAGATTTAAAGGTTAGATTAGTGTACATACCCAAAATCAAGAAAATCCGGAAGACCCATATCATATAATATAATATTAAACCATAAATAAACAAGAAAAATCAAATTTAATAAAAAAATCCGTACCAATAACAGATGAGGCCAACAAAGAATATATTTAATTGCTATTTATAAAAATAAAAGAAGAAATAGTTACCTCTGAATGTCAATCACAGGGAATTAGACCGGGTCTTTCCACATACGTCTGATAACTAAAGGTATTTGGGAAATCAGAAATCTGGGGCCAAAGCTTGGGACAGTTAGCGATTAGTATTGAAGCAGTACGAAGGAAGTCTGGCAGAGACTTTAGCTCCCAGCATAACTCAATAACTAATCGTTGAAGACGTGGCATTATTGTAATGCCATTATTTTCTTCTTCTCTCATTCCTTCAAACCCAATCCATTCTTCCAAATTATACAAATTCTTAAATTCGAGATATTTCAACCTTGGGAATATTATGTCGTGTTTCTTGTTTTTGGATTCTATTCCCAAAAATTCAACTCCCACCTTTTTTAAACTCTCTGTATCCCATATATGTAATCGTTCGAGGGATGGCAGCTTCCCCAAAGGGGGCAAACTCTCTAACTTTGGAAACCCCGCCAAAGTAAGTATTTTCAATCTGGTCAAGGACATCATCCAATTAGGATACACTGTGGTGCCTTGGTAGTAAAGAATCCTTAAAATTTCCAAGTCTGGATGTGGCGCTAAGGCATTCAGAGTTAATACATCATTCTTCATTCCTTCATTCCTTTCTTCTCCAAAGTCGCCAAACCGTAGGACCAAATGACGGAGGTATTTCTTCTTCTTCAGTTGTGCATTCTCAGCCTCACTTACATCTGCAACATTCCTCAACCCATTTATGCGAAGAACTCGAAGCTCATCCAAATTTTTTAATTCTCCAAGTTTACATTCTTCTCTCTCATCCTTACCACCTATGTTGACATCACGTAATGTCTTAAGACAAGTCAATTTTCCAATCCCTTTTGGAAATATTACGTCGTCCCCCTTCTTCCAGAAAGTGGTTGGAGATATACTGCAGTCCCAATTAGGATCATATGCAGAAATATTAAGATATCTTAAGTTAATTAATTTACCCATCCCATGCGGTAATTTCTTTAGATCTTCACCATTAAATTTCAAGCTTTGCAAATTACAGAGATTACACACCGTTTCAGGCAATTCTTCTATTTCAACACGTTTAGACATAAGAAGACACCTTAAATGTATCAAATTTTCCACTGTATCCGGAAGTTTCTTAATTCGACAATCCAAATATAATGTCCGTAAATATCTAAAATGTTTGAATAACTTAGATAGGAGCATGTCAAAGTAATCATCCGATTGACCAGAAGTAAGAAAGAGAGTGTGCAGATTTTTTGCTTCATAGACAGATTCAGGAAATTTTGATTCTTCTGAAATTTTTAAATGTAAATGGCGTGCACTTTTTAAGTCTATCCTAGACTCTTTATCACCATCAATTATGAAGCATTCATTTTTTGTCATTGATTGTGCAAAGTCATGCACAATATCATGCATTTTGCAACTTACTATCCTACCATCATACTCATCCTTCCCAAAATCT
Organism: Fagus sylvatica; assembly: GCA_907173295.1. NCBI lineage: Eukaryota > Viridiplantae > Streptophyta > Magnoliopsida > Fagales > Fagaceae > Fagus > Fagus sylvatica. The sequence continues at coordinate 21,711,277 of OU015767.1, read as the reverse complement.
TGGAAAAAAGAGCGCATGGCCTAAAACTTCAAAATATTCTTCTGCCTTCATCTCCATATTTTCTTTTGAGTCGATATATCCTTGTGCCATCCATAGGACAACCAACTCATATTTATAAAACTTATAATCTTTTCGGAAAGGTAGCACAATATGAAAAGCAACGTTTCATTGGTGAAGGCAAATCATAGTAACTCAAAAATAAAGGTGCAAAAACACCTCTTTCAACATCTTCTAATTCCCATAAACTACTATCCAAAATATTCTTCCATTGTTCTCTACTTGTCTTGTTGTGCATGAGACTACCTAGAGTCTTTACAGCAAGTGGTAAGCCTTTGCACTTAATTGCTAGTTGTCTACCAAGGTCTTCTAGATCCTTACGTTGATCCTCATTAGAAAATGCTATTTTACTAAAAATCAACCAGCAGTCTTCCTCAGACAATACCTCCAAATTGATGGGGGCACTCGCCATCATCTCTGCGACTCCTAGTTTACGTGTGGTTACTAGAATTCTACTACCTTTTGCACCACATTTGAGTGCATCTCTGAACGGCTCCCACTTTGAGGAGTCTTCAATCCACACATCATCTAAGACAAGAAAGAACTTCTTTCCCCCAATCAAATCACAAATCTTCTCCAATAAACTTTGCAATTCATTAATATTGGGAGGATTTGAGGGTTCAATCTCTTGAATGATTGCTTTGGCAACCCTACACTGATCAAAAGGATCAGAAACACAAACCCACATTCTTTGCTCAAAGTGAGCCATCACCCTAGGGTCATTGTAGGCTAGTTGGGCAAGAGTCGTTTTTCCAAGACCGCCCATGCCCACTAAGGAGATAACACGAGGTTTTCTTTCTTCTTGACTACCCTTGTCTAATAAGCTTCTCAGTAGGTTAGCCTTATTATTATCGCGACCAATTATATTGGTCGCATCAACAAAGGAGGTAGTTTTTGGTCGCTCAACTGCTTCGAGTTGCATAGTTAAGTCAAACCCAGGCAACACTTCTGCCTTTGGCAATCTTATCTAAAGTTTCATTCAGTTTTTTAATCTTGTGACCAATGTCATGACGCAGAGCAAGGTTTTTAATATGACGGAAACAATATGATAGGGAAGGGAAGAAGGAGCATAATACCTTCTTCTTCACAGCAGGAGCGGCGTACTATCAGCTGATTTTCCTTCTTCTTTCTCAATCTCTAACTTGATCCTTGCAGTGTTCCAACTGTCCAACACGTCATCCATCTCGTAGTATGCGTCTTTGAGCTGAGCTAACCAATGGTTCTCAACATGCTGCTTCAATTGTCTTTCCTCCTCATTGTCCAGCATCACCTGGATGATTCTGAGCTTGTGTTTAAGCTCTTGGACTTCTTCGTCAACACCGACAATCAACTTGATCTCTTCTTTCGCCTGTTGAGTAGTGATTGAAGCCAACTGCTTCAGGAGATCATAAACTATTGCGTCAGCCATAGTTGAAGAAGGAAGCTTGATAGAAAACAGAACAGAAGAATCTGAAAGAGGAGAAGGTAAATGATAAGAGGTGCTGTTGATGTTCGTCTTTCCACCTTTTATAATGAATTGGAGGTGCTGTTGATGCTCGTCTTGTTAGGATAACGTGTCAATGCATATAATTGTTAGAACATCTTTGCGACCGAATAAAGTAAAGCACAAACCCTGAGACTGAGAGAGATAGCATAGAAGAAAGAAGAAAAGAATCAAAGGACCTTCTAATTTTTGTTACAAGTTTTCTTTTGGGCAAGGAAGATTATAAGCATTGCTTTTTGTCTTGATAGAATCTTTAGGCTTCTAAGAAAGGCACAACCCTTGCGCAATAGTTTTAGTGTTAATAACATAAAAAATAAATAAATAAATAAAATCAGAGAATTTTATATGATTACTTTTTGTACTTTGAAAGCTTGATGCTTTGTCCATACTAAGAAAGGCACAACCCTTGCGCAAGGGAAGCATTGCTTCTTGTCTTTCGGAAGAATATTTATGCTTCTGCTATTAGTGTAAGCTTCAAAAAGAGACAATGTGATAGCTTACTTTTTGCACTTTGAAAGATTGATGCGCTTTGCCCATACAAATGGGCTGGGATCTTAGTTAAAATGCTTTCATTTCTTTTTTTGTCTTGTGGAAATTATACATTGCAAAAAGTATCATACTAATAAGATTGATACGTTCTTTAAAAAATTGTATAATTGATCATATTGGGCCTGCAAGTAATGAATCTAGATTCAACAAGTGATGAGTTCGATTACTTTGGATTTTTAAAATTTTTTTTAGTTGTTAATGTGGATATCTAAGAACTTTTTGAACATATATTGTGTGTGTAGTCCCTTAATTCCACAGTTACCATGTAATTATTGGAGGAATCCAAGACCTCATAGATCTAATGTGGTCCCAAGATGTTAGTTAGGAGTATTAAACTCAAGATGTTAATTAATTTTTATTAAAAAAATGAAATGCTAAATGGACATTTGTATTTCCTCCGTGATATACTTGTAAATTTATTATCATTTTCTGAGATAAATTTTGTTTCCATAAAATTTTAACCTCATGCATGAATATTTCAATTCAGGGTAAATTATAATTTAAACCTATGATTTGGTCCTATTACACTTAAATACTCAAACGTTCGATTGCTACATTTGACGATCTAAGATTTAGATTAAAACAAAATCATTATAGTTAGTTCTATCCAAAACTGGGTTTAAGATTTCATTTTAGTCAAAACTTAAGGGGATATAAATATAGAAATTGAAAACTTTGTGAGAATAAAATGTGACACTAAAGATATAAATAATTTGTCCACAACATGGGGTAAATAGTAATTTTCATTGAATTTAAGACTTCAAAAATCTTCCAAGGGGGAAATCATGTTTTTTGGCTGGGGCAAAAAAAAAAAAAAAAAAAAAACTAATTTCTAATTATATTTTTTTAAAAGTTTTGAGTCAAGCATCCAAGTAGCTACGGTGCTACACGCTACACCCTTGAACGCTTAGGGCACGTTTGGTACACTGTAATACGAATCAGTATTACATGAAATAAAAGAAGCTGTAATATAATAATTATTACCATTCATATATATATATATATATATTGGAAAAATGCACTTATGAATTATTCCGTTTTGCAGGAAAAACAGCATAAAGAACATTGTTGCTTATGGCTGTCAGGCTAACCATATGGAGAGAAAATGTTGATTTTTTGTTTTAAAACGACAAAAGCATGATCCAATGTGCCTTCTCTTCCAGAGAAGTGTTTCTATACAAAATGGTGGGACCATGCTTCTAGGCTACAAATACAATTAAGCTATGATGATTTGGTTACAGGTCCACAGTCCACACAAAGGAGCAACAAAGTTGAACAACTTAAATTATGTGTGGTTACTAGAACTCTACTGTCTTGAGCACCATTTTCAAATACAAGTTTGAATGGCTCCCACTTTGTGGAGTCTTCGGTCCACACATCATCTAAGACCAAGAGGAACTTCTTTCCCCTAATCAAATCATGAATTTTACACAATAGAGTTTCCAATTCAGTAATATTATTATAGGGGTGTTAGGACAAAGCTCCTGACAGATTGCTTTGGCAACCCTACACTGATCAAAAGGATTAGAAACACAAACCCACATTCTTTGCTCAAAGTGAGCCTTCACCTTAGGGTCATTGTAGGCTAGTTGGGCAAGAGTCGTTTTTCCAAGACCGCCCATGCCCACTAAGGAGATAACACGAGGTTTTCTTTCTTCTTGACTACCTTTGTCTAATAAGCTGCTCAATAGGTTAGCCTTATTATTATCGTGACCAATTATATTGGATGCATCAACAAAGGAGGTAGTTTTTGGTTGGTTAACAGGAACTACTTCAGGTTGCCTAGTCAAGTCAAACCCAAACAACACTTTGTCTTTGACAATTTTATCTAAAGTTTCATTTAGTTTTTTAATCTTGTGACCAATGTCATGACGCAGAGCAAGGTTATTAGCTCAACGGAAACAACACGATGGGGAGGGTAAGAAGGAGCATACCTTCTTCTGCTTCATAGCAAGAGCAGCGATACTATCAACTGATTTTCCTTCTTCTCTCTCAATCTCTAACTTGATCCTTGCAGTGTTCCAATTGTCCAACACGTCATCCATCTCGTAGTATGCGTCTTTGAGCTGAGCTAACCAATGGTTCTCAACATGCTTCTTCAATTGTCTTTCCTCCTCATTGTCCAGCATCGCTTGGATGATTCTGAGCTTGTGTTTAAGCTCTTGGACTTCTTCGTCAACACCAACAATCAACTTGATCTCTTCCTTCGCTTGCTGAGCAGTGATTGAAACCAACTGCTTCAAGAGATTGGAAACTATTGCATCAACTATAGTTGGAGAAGTTAAGTTTGATAGATAATAACAGAAGAAAATGAAAGAAGAGAGGGTAATCTTTCTGGTGCTGGTAATATTATTCTTTCCAGTTTTTATAATGAACTAGTCGCAAACCCGCGCAATGTGTGTAAAACTCCAAATGACAGATTGAACTACAAACATAACTATGACCTATACAATTTTATTCACAATGACATATAACTTAAAACTCCTAGGTGAATATAGCAACAAAAAATAAACAAAGAAACAAAAGGGAAAAGAACGCACCTTTGAGACTCAAACAATAATAGAATCATAGGGACCGTTGGGAGACTAAAAAAAAAAAAATCCAAACATAGGATTTAAATAGGAAATTGAGGGTGCAATTAATTGGGGAGATGAAGAGGTAAGGGAGTTCAAGAGGTGAGAGAGAGAGAGAGGTAGATGAAAATGTGAGATAATTAATTGAGGAGATGAAGAGGTGAGTGGGAGAGAGAGGTAGATGAAGAGGTGAGGTAGAGGAATAACCATGAGAGAGAGATTTTTTTTTTTTGAATAAAAGTGTGAGAGGGAATTAAATAGAGGGAAGGGGAAGGTGGAAGTGTGTGTGAGCAGCAAATCTGACGTGGCGGTATTTGGGGAAGCCTAAAAATTTTCTCTCAGCTTCAGCTTTTAGTTTATACTAGTCGTAAACCTGTGCGATGCACAGGAAAAGTACTGAAAATAAAATCTAAAAAATCAAGTCTGATTAGATAGGGAGAAGAAAGTGGGTAATTGTTACATGTCATCCAAATACGTTATATATTACTAACTGTTAGGCTTTACAATCATAATCAATTGCAAGTTGGACTATAAATTTGGGTAACAGAATCAATTGAAAGTTACAAATTGTCGAGCTTTTTATATGTAAGATAATCAATTGGAAGTTGCAAATAGGTCTCAATGGATCAAGTGTGAATCCTTCATCTAGATCTTCAAGAATAAAGATATATATATTTTTTATAATTAAGAATCAAGATAAATGATATCCCATAACAATTACTCTGCAAAGTCAACATGCTTTGATTAGATAAAAAATGGGAAATTGTTTGCACATTCAACATGGAAATGCATCATTTCCAAGTCATGCATAAAATTCTTTTTAAGTCCAACACATAGCACCTATCTACCAATAAAAGACCAACAGATGTCCATATAGCAATGCAATGCTCAAAGAAAAGGAAAAAAATGCCCAAGTACTTGATAATCTAAAATCTATACAATATTCTACCACATGTTATTCTACCAATTTACCAAAGACATTATGTATTTTGAGTAACACCAATAGCGAACCAAACAAAAAGCAAACTGTTATGCTACGTAATGAAACTTTTATAGACAAAACGTGATCAGTTTCCAATTTTAAGTATGTAATCAAAGGTGACGATATGAAATAAAAATGGTAGAATAACAGTATGTTATTCAGCTGAAACAAAAATCGAGCAAAACCAAAAACAAAATCGTAATCATCAACCTTTAATGCCTTATGTTACAGAACAACCCATTAATAAGGAGATCAAATTCATTCCTATTACTTAACTTATTGACAATTAGACTAAGAGCCAAAAAAAATTAGTCTATTACTGAATTCTATTCATTATGCAAAAATTATAGATATTAAATTTTAGTTCAATATATATAGATTTAAACATGTCATGATTCACAAATCACAACATGTACAGATCACTCCAATTATTAGAGAGGGAATTATGTTTGAATTGTAGAATCATTGAATCATACCATGCATAATCATTGAAAGGTATCCATATAACGGATCAAGATCCTCTAGAGTTCTTAGGGTACTCTACCACATAGAGTTCTCTAATCTTGACCATTCATTTTAAAATGAAAGGCTAAGATGATGCCATATCATCATTCCACTAACATAATAATAAAATAATAATTTGGTTGGATGGGTTGACCTTGGAGTGTATTATGTTAGTGGAATAATGATATAACATCATCCTAGCCTTTTATTTTAAAATGAACGGTCAAGATTTAGAGAACTCTATGTGGTAGAGTACCCTAAGAACTCTAGAGGATCTTGATCCCCATATAACATATGAATAACTTGAGAATAAGTAGACAAAACACGAGAACTATGGAAAAGGAGAATTTTTGTACCCAAATAAAATAAAATTATAAGCATATTTTGTTAATATTTATGCCTCAACAATTTGTACACTTGTACATCAATGAGGCAATACCCAAAAAAAAAAAAGGGTTTACAATAACATACCGTGTGTGTAACCTACAATTTACCTTCCTTTCAAGTTGTAATATTAAAGTGAATATTCAGCCACTTTTTGTTGCAATGTGATAATATTGGAAAGGGCAAGCCATTAAGTTTGTATCTTTTTTCAGTAGACCCTCATACCTTATGCAATATTCTAACATATTTGTTCGGAATTGTGATACATCCACTTATATAGATATGGGTGTAAGTAACGGCTTATTATTTTATAATTAAAATCTCAAAACGTAATAGTAATTTGCATTAAAAACCATTAAAACACAATGTTGGCAGCCAAGAATGAGCTTATAGGTGACATAATGAGTGTTGTAATGGAGTTCGGGGGAATATGAAAGGGTGCTAGATGAAAATCAGTTTTATGGTTATATGAAATTATGTTAATGGAGTTTGATAGAGGAATAGTAATGCATGGAATTCAAAAAGTCTGCACCACGCCACTAATATTGTAGTCAAACAGTAATTTGAGATATATGTTATATGAAAACAAATAGTCAAATATTAACTAATGTTTAAATGTAATGTTAAGGTAATTCTAAAAGGGAAGTCAAGGGTAATTAGTGGAGACATAAGTGGGGGTGGCTTTAAATTAGGAAAAATAAAACAGTCAAACATTAACTAATTTTTAAATGTAACGTTAAGGTAATTCTAAAAGGGCCGCATGTAATTAGTGGGGGTGGGCGGCTTGAAAAAAAGAAGTTTGAATTTATTTCAAAGCCTTGGCTATTAAGTATTATATAGATGGGTATGAACTATGAAAAAAAAAATAGAGAGGGAGATAAGCAGTAAAGGAAAAGGAAGAAAAGAGTGGAATTAAAAAACCGATGGAAGGTGAAGAGGCAAGGGAGATGAAGAGCAAAAGAGAGAGAGTGTTAGAGATTAAGGCATGTGAGAGAGAGATGAATGGGGTGGAATAGTGTGGAAGCAGCAAATCTGACGTGGCAGCATTTAGAGGAGGTTGAAAAAATTCTCTCAGCTTCACCTTTTAGTTTATATTATAGATATACTAGTCGTAAACCCGTGCGATGCACGGAAAAAATTGTATAAATGTAAAATGTAGTTAATTTTGTCACAAACTTAAACAAATAAACTTAAAAACTATAGAATTGTAATCCTCATTATTTACATCAATAGTAAATTAGTAAGCATCAAAAGCCTGTAATAAGTTGAGCATTTGCTTTAGCATAAGTTGTTGTGTTATTAATAGTTGCATTCGTCTTCTCCAATGTTAGCCTTCCTCTCATGTATCTACAATTATAGATGTAGTAGACATCCATAACAAATAGAATATAAGTGAATAGCTTTAAACGATTTATTATGTTGCATAAGCTAAAAGTCACTCTAACATCAAATGTTGATTATAGAAGGAAATACGTATTTACGTTGATAGAGAATCCAGCTCATTCGTAGTTAAATACCACAATGCTGGAGAGCTGCGACCCTTTTTTCTTGAAATTAAAAATAGAACTAAGATGAAGAACATATGCTTGTAACGATTTCCACACAGTGCAGTTGCATATATAATTTAAATGGAATTACCAAATATTTTTCCTTTTTTATTTTTTTCTTGGAAACAAACCTCACTTGTTTTTTAGGTTCAAGGGAAGAATTTTTTTTAAAAAAATAAAAATATTACCATGATGATGCCAATGGAGATATAGAACAGTAGCATAAAGAAACGGGAAAGGGAGTAACTATATAATGCATCTCACAAATATTCATCTAAACCACTATAGCCACATACAACTCTTAATTTAACGTTAAAGGCTAAGATAGAGTTCTTAATTACATCAACATCTTGAATTTTCACAACAAAGAGATAATTTTTAGTGAACAACCAAGTTAAAGTTCCTTTAAAATGTTTAGACAACTCCTACTATTTGTGTATTGATGTTCTTGCATTGACCAATCTGTAGTTGTAACTTTCAAGTATATTCACTTCCACACTAAGGATAAAAATCTCAAAATATGAATTTATGCATGTTTTGTCTTGCATATGGCCATTCACAAATCACAACAACTTCAATCCCTTGTAAGATTTTATTTTAGGTAGATCATTCCCAAAGTTCCTAATAACAAATATTGGAAACTTTGGTTCAAGCATTTATGCAAACACTATGAGAGGAATTGAGAACCCAAAGAGGGAAAGAAAAAAAAAACGATTTTCATAGGATTGAGAAACAAAATAAAATAAAACTAAAAAATCAATTTTTTAATCATAATTTAGGAAATTCCTTGTAGTCATCTCAAAGAGAGATAGAAAGAGACAAAGAAGGTACCTGTGAAAGAGGTTTGATACCAAATTGGATGAAATATACTCATAAAAATTGCTACCACTATAGTTTTATTTCTTTAGATGATGCACTAAATCTATTAATACAAACATATCCCAAAGAATCCAAAATAATAATAATAATAATAATAATCAAAACCACCTAAGCATCAAACAATTATTAAAATGAATCAGATCATGCATATAGTATAAACCCAAAAATTTTAGAGGAACTTGAATTAGCAATTGTGTGAAAAAGACAACTATCAAAATAAAATGACAACAAAGAAATTACCTTTAGCTTGTGGAAACCATTGCTAGCACGAAAGAAGATGTTACTCTGCGTCTAGCTCTCATCAAGCTTGAAATCCACATAAAAAACATCTAACGTCATAAACAAAACAAACCCATTAATTTCTATTAACCCACACGCAAAAAAGTACTAATCAATTTATACCCACGCGATGGGAGGGAGAGGGAGAAGGGGGTGGTTTTCTAGAGTTTGTATACCCACATTCTCTTGATTATACTCGCAGGAAGAAAAAATAAAAATAAAAACGACCTCACCTTGGGTTGTTGTTGGGGCAGTGGTGTTGAATGGTTTAAATAAGAGAATGAGAAGAAGAGCAAAAACAGAGAAAAGGAGAGAGAGAGACTTTGAGGTAAAGTAACGGTAAGATTTAATGGAGGAAGCCTAAATAAAGATTGATGACAGAGGAAAGGTTGTGAATTTCATATGCTAGAACAGTTAAAGAAACGAATAGCTGTAATGGGAATAAATTCGAGGGTAATGCCTGGAAGAAGTGGGAAAACTTAACGGCTGAAAATGAGGGGTCGAGGGAGAGAGAGAAAATAGGGGCAGAGGCGGATGGAGATGAGGGGGGGAGGGAGAGAAAGAAAAGAGGGGAGAGGGAGGTGAGGAGCCGTGCATGAAAGAGAGAGAGAGTTGGAGTAGAGAAACGTGTGAGAGAGAAAACATTAATTATGAGATGTGTGAGTGAGAATCTATAATATAAACTAAAAGGTGGAGCTGAGAGAAAAGTTTTAGACTTTTCCAAATATCGCCACATCAGATTTGCTTCTCCCTACACAATTCCCCCGTATCTGTATTTCACTCCCTCTCACACGTTCCCTCTAAATCACACGCCTCCTCCATCAGTTTTATCTAACGCTCTCTGTCTCTCTCTCTCTCTCTCTCTCTCTCGCCTCCTCATCTCCCTCTCTGTTTTTTCCCCTTCCTCCTCAGCTTATCTCACAACCGTTACTATTCGGCTCCCTAACTTTCCTTTTGCTCAGGTCAGCACCGATACACCCTTTTAAATTCTTCAGTTATGAATTCTTCAGCTTCAATGCTCTTAATTTTCCCTTGCTCTTGAGCTTGGCTTCCTTTTGCCCTTTAGGATTGCTAATGTATACACTGTCAGTTACTTTGCCTCCGGCTCTCTCTCCCTTTTTTTTTGTTGACTCTTCCTCTACTTCAGTTTCAATTGTTTATAATATATTTGTAATAGATGTCCTTTCATTCCATTGTTTTGCTTGCAGGAACGCAGGTGAGTGTTTTTTCTCTATTTTTCTCCACGATTTTTTTATTCTTCATTGGATTTGTGATTGTTTCTGATTAATTTGCCTTCCATAGGTTCGTTTGGTTGTATGATTTGGTTTTGTTTGAGGTGCATCCAAGAAAATAAAAAAGACCCAGAGGTAGACCAAGCCCAAATTTGCTTACAATCAAATTTGAAAGTCAGCTCTTGAACAAGATTTGAGGCAGAGAAAAATTCTAGAGACACAGAGAGGAAAGTATAACTTCTCAGTTTATTCTTTTCTTTATCCTTTGCTTTGTTCTATCCCTCTAAACACTTCTTTGCAGGCAAGGGAAGTTGAACTTGAACACAAGTGAAAATTGCAAGGGGACAATAGGAACATAACGAGCAAGCTTCAAGAATTTGATATCAAATGACAACAACGGAAAGAATAGACATCTTTTAACCAAGGGGGAAAAAAAGTACAACTGGATAAGTACTACTTCATTCTTGGGAGATATCAAGAACATATTACACTTCAAAGAGGTAAATGGTTGATCTTTCATAGTTTTTTATCCTAAGGGTAAGATTTATATGTGGCTTGCTTATGATGTGTTTGATATATTGTATAAGAGAAAGTAGGAGAGGCAGACCGTGAAAGTTATTAGTTTATATAATTTTCTCATATTTTATGGGCTATTTAGTATGCGGCAACAAAAAGGAAGAGTGAAGAGAGCCAAACTTTAAATTTGATGAATTCAAAGTGAACTTAGAAAGGATATGCATGAATGTAAGACAGTTTGCAAAAGTGAAAAAAAAAAAAAAAAAAAAAAAAATTTATCTTCCCTTCCCTAACAACAATATTGGTGTTGCAAGAATTCATAGACAGTGTCAATTCTGTTACTTATCTTCCATTAGAATGTGTTATAAGGAGTGTTCAAAAGTTCTCAGGGGGATGAATGCATGTATTAAATGTTTGCTTCAACGTTTGCAATATATGCAAAAAACTATTCAGAGCTATATTACTTTCTTCTTGATATTTAGTACTTTGATAATTGCTGCATACAGATATTAAAGATCACAAACGTTGAAGGATGCCCAGTTGTATGCTTATTCTTCCACCTAAAATTTTTAGTTTAGTTTTTATTTATTCTGACTTGATCTGAACATTGACAGTGCATCTTTAGTTTAGTTTTGACATGGAAACATTTTCTAGACGTATTAGTATAATAATGGTAACATTTTTGGTATAGAGCTTACCTCCTTTTACGTGGCTTTCTTATCTATTTACAAGAAGCCCGCACTTTTGAATTAGCTGTCACTTTGAAATTTGTTTTAGACAAGTTAATCTATTATCTATTTACAAGAAGCCTATAGGCACTCTGCCGCATGTCCCTCTCCACCATCTAATGTGGCATTGCTTTAGATTGAGAAGGAAGATGAAAGCCATTCTCATTTGACTTTTATTTTGGTTAATTTTTTTTCCCTTCTATCATTTTGTATTTATACTGTTTTTTTATCTTGATAAGTTGGAACTTGAATAAATTTTTTCTTTTTTTTCAAAGGCTTCAACAAAATCACTAACAAACGATTTTGGGCCAAGTAGAAATTTATCAAGGAGTTTGGATATGATAAACAATATGTAATAGGCTATGGAGAACCAGAGAAGCTCTGCTAAGGAGTGGTTTCATGCATCAGCTTACTGATCATCATTGTGAGATATGTGGTAGTGCTGGTAATTGAATGAAAAAGTTTAGCATGTACTATTGGCTTGGGCGGTTGTATTTAGATTCATGTCTACTATAATATGCATGTAGGTGAGAAAATAATTTTGTGCAATTATGCTTGGCAGTACAAATAGCCAAGCAGCAAAAGGAATTCATTGGGCAATGCAAATGGCCAAGTAGGAAGGATATCATCATGTGGTTATTGCAGGGGATTCTAAGTTGTGGTTTTATCTACTAATGCCACATTTGATACTAGAGTTTAACTAAGACTAACTCTGTTTTATATTGAGGGTAATATGCATGGGATTGCATTATTTGGTGTATTTTTTCTTTAAATATCATATTCAATAGTTTTTCTGTGCATCGCACGGGTTTACGACTAGTATAAACTAAAAGCTAAAGCTGAGAGAAAGTTTTTAGGATTCCCCAAAACCTGTCACTCTCTTATAAATCCATATCAACGTTTCTCTCTCCTCATTTTTTTCTCTCTCTTTCTATCATCATCTTCACCTTTTAATTCACCCTACCGTAACTGCTCCCCCCTCCCTCTCTTCCTACTTCTTCAACTTCTTCTCTTCCAATCACAACCCTTCCTCTTCCGATGGTTCAGCTCCTAGACCTTTTCTCTCCCTTATCTCTCTTCTTCAATGGCTAGACCTTTGCTATCCTTCATTGCCGTTACCCCATTGTTCTTTATCTATATAAGTTCTCCCTCACTCTACCCTTCCCTCTCCAAGTGATGCCGATTTGCTTGGAACTTCTTGTCTTCTTCTCACAGCTACTTTTCCCAACCTCTGTTCAACCCAATCAGAGCTTGATTTAGTTTTTTTGATTTCATGTGAAATTAAGGTTTGCTTATTTTGTACTCTCTAGAAATTTTGATTTGTTTCTCTCTCTGCCAATGGGTAGATTTATGACTGTGTTTTTAATTTTTTTTTTCCCTGAATAGAGATTTTATAAAGGTTAAAGAAGATTACATGATTTGTGCGGTTGTTTATGACTGTGTTGGGTACAAGATTTTATCGAGGTTTATGAGAGAAAGTTTTTTTAATTTTTAATTTTTTTTATTTAAGATTACATGATATTCAACGACTTTCCAAATTTACAAATATTGAATGTTTACAATATAATGTGACCCGGTTCAATGAGTGAATAATTATTAGAGAAATAATAGGAATGTGCTGGCGTGATTTGCTCAATCATATTGATTTGGTGGAGCATTTTTACTGTAATCTTCTTTAACTTTACTGATTTTTTTTAATATATTATATATTCATTTGTTTCTAAAATTTCAATAAAATCAGTCAACATATTGCCACAATCGAATGTTCCAAGTTTTGGACAAACTGATTCATATATTCATCCACTGATGTGTATTTGACCTCTGGATAAAGCTCAGAAGCCTTCACGCCAAAAGAAGTCTTAATCTCAAAGTTTGTAGAATCTCCCTTCACAAAAGTAGAGTGACTGATGGATAGAAGGAGGTTTAAAGGAATGGGAGACTCTACAGAAAAAGCAAAAATAAGTATCAGAGTAGCCTGACCTTTTATGAAATTGTCAACATTCTCTAGGAAGTAAATGGATTGGCTCAAATCAATAGGAGGATTACTTTCTATGCCATCCAAAATTACATGCCAAATTTTTAATTTAAAAACAAACAACCTATGCACTCAAAATTGATGAGATGAAAAGCCAGTCATCAAAAAAAGAAAAAAGTTGAATGCTGCTTCTTGGTTACAACTAATGGGTACAAGAATTCGTTCCATTTTCTTTGCCTCTAAATATATTAAGATCTTTTTTTCTTTATTGGGAAATTTTAATGCTTGGAATGGCTCAAACTTCATTTTTTTTTATTGAGGCCCATACTAGCCGTTTATTAGATTTGGCAATACAAACAATTTATTTTTTCTTTAAGGGAATTAAAGTTAACATTCTATTCTGCAAGCGTTAGGGCTGAATGTGTTTGTGGCTAATTCTGTAGTCACAAACTCACAGTGTATGCAAAAAGTGGTTGCAACAATAATGCATGATATGTGTTTCACAAAATGCCTCAAACAGCCTATGTTATGTAACTAATTTGAATGAGTGGTAGTTTGGTTTTGGGGAATATTAAAAACATGAGTCAACATTGTCTGTTTTAAAGTTTGGTAGGAACATTGTAAATTGACTTAAAGATTAGAGTCGAAAAGTGTAATTTACTCATAGATTATCTAGATTAAAAAAGAAAAAGAAAAAAGTGTGACCTTTGATATTAAAATTAACCAAGACTCTTTTAATTCATTTCTACTTAAATTTATACCACATTTGATACTAGAGTTTAAATAAAACTTTACTATCTACTAATCCACCAGTGTCTACCATAGAGCTAATTGAAAAAAATTGACCTATTAAGAAATATTACCAATACGATAACTATATTTTTAAAAAACATAGTCTATCAAGAAATATTTTTTGATTGAGCCTATCAAGAAATATTACCAAAACTATAACTTATATTGACGACAATTTAAGTGACATTGCATTATTTGGTGTATTTTTCTCGATTGCCAATATTAATGTTGAAGTTGTGTAATAAATTTTGTATAGTTATTTCTTCTTTGAATGATTTTCAGTTTGATTGGATATAATTTTTTCTTCAATAAATATCATATTCAGTATCTTTTCTGTGCATCGCACAGGTTTGCGACTAGTTGAATTAAATAGAGGAAGAATGAGTGTGGGTGCAAGGATTTCTGATGTATCAGTGTTTGGAGAAGGATAAAAAATTTCTCTTTGCTTCAGGTTTTAATTATAGATTATAGATTATAGATTATTATTATTTTAAAAAATGGCATTATTGAAGCCATGTTTCTCACCTGCAAAAGCTCCAAGCAGGAGCTTCCCTGGACGGTTCAAAGACTTATTATTTTTTGATTGGCAGTAAGATGTCTTTAAGGCCTCGTACATGAAATAGAAGCTAGTACTGTATGGAAGCATTCCAATCAACGTAGGTGAGATTAAGATACCAGCATAAAAGGCGCCAATCCCACCATCCTTATAAATTTTGCTAATTGCAATGCTTAAACTAGGGTATACATCAGGACTGATAGTCAAGCGATCCTGTAAAAGAGAAGTTAAAAAGAAAACAATCAGTTTCAGAGCGATTTTTTTTTTATAAGTTGTTTTGGAGCGAAAATAACATTCAAGAGAAAGAAGCCTCTACATTAAAGACAACCAATAAAGACATAATTGTAAAAAAAATAAATAAAAGAACATAAGGTATATGACATCATCATTAAGTACAAAGTAAATACCTTCATTTCTAATTCCCTTGCTGATTTTGTTGTTTCCTTACTTTTTTCCTTTATTTCTAATTCTATAACTATGTAATTTCCTTCTTCTGGGAGCACACTTTGTGCTCTTAGATGAAGTTTTTGTTCCTTTAATGAAATTTCTCTTTACCTATTAAAAAAAAAAAAATACCTTCAAAACTTCAAGGGGATGGCAAACAAGTGTGCTAACTATTCCAGCAGCTGCACCACCCACAGCAATTGGAGAAATACAGGAGAGAGAAAATTTCAAACTGAAACGACCAATTTGCAACCTTGGGCATTCTTCCTGATTCCATTTCTCTTGTGCTGTTGTCATCACTCGTTTCACACATTCAAATGTGTTGGGAATATTAGCCAATATTCCTAGAATCTATGAGAGCGAAAAATAAAATATTTGGTGGAGAAGAACAAGTCAAGAAAAAAATTAACATGCACCTCACAACACAGAGAATTTACGTGGTTCAGCAACATGCCTACATCCACCAGAGACTTTAGGGAGAAAGTTTCACAATAATAGGGAGATTACAATATTTAGCTTAAAAACACTCTCTCTAAGCCCAAAACCCATGTACACCCAAGTGCACTCTCACACATAAAGAATAAAACACTGAGAACGCTATCTCTTTTTGTTCTTCTTGTGTGGCACTCTCACTGGAAACTCTTTGCTGCTTACAACTGCTCTCTGCAGCTCACTCAGCTGTTCACAGCTGCTTGCTGCAGCTTGCACTTCTGTGCAGCACACTATTTCAGCACTCTCCCTTCAACGTAGGTCTCTCCTTGAACTACATTTTTGCTCTCCTTGGCTGTCTCTACAGCTTTCTCTTGGTGCTTCTCTACACACTTTGGTTGTTGCTCTCTCCATTCATTTTATAGAGAAATTTCCGTGACAATTTCTCTCTCTCTTTCTCTCTTTCACATTTTGCGGCTCACAGAGACAAAGCATGCTTGAATATTTATGGCTCATCAAAGAGCCTACAATCTGCCGCCCATCCATTCCATAGGCACATAGCTTGTCAACCACCTCATTAATGAGCTTGTGGTACTAAGTCAACATTTCCTTATATTTGTCAAGCTTACTTTCGGCTAAGGTGAGAACCAATTTCTTAAAGTAGCCAACATAGAAGACTTGTAGGAACATATGAGTTACAATCCCATATGCCTCCACCTACGTGCAATACATGCACCATTTTCTTCTTTCTTTCAAATATAAGCTACAATTGTTGATTAAGTAAACATTGGCAATAATCCCATGTGATGCACCATTCATGTGGCCAAATACAAGCCACACCAAAACCCAACAAAATGTTCCAAGCTCAATTGCCTGGGTAGGGATTATACGGAGCATATTGATTGCATTACCAGCCCATAATCCTTGCCAACCCTGCTTCTCAATCACCTCCAAGAAACTACCGGCAATGTTTTTGGATCCAACACCAACCACCATTCTCGTCCTGAATTTTTCACATGTTACAAATCAGACCAACATATTTTAACACTTTAATGTATACTTAACATAAATTTGGAAACAATTAGAATTCAAAATATCAAAATTAATTATAGTTCATATCTTCAGAAGTTTAGCATGGATAAGAAAGCCTTTAAAACATCCTCTAACCTCCAAGATTGAGTTCGATGGGTTGCAATAGTCACTGATATATGTCAGCATGTATGTTGGTCATAGATGATATAAGTCAGTGACCATTGCAACCGTGTGTGCTGGTTTAGTATTGTATACCCCTTGGTATATATTTAACATACATACATGTGTGAGTGTGTAGTATACACCATACAGCTCATCAAGAAATTATACATCCATAGAAACAATTCAGATTGGTCATATAAAAGCAAGCATCCATAAAAGATTTCTGTTTTTTTTTTTTTTTTTTTTTTTTTTTTTTATATAATATATATATATAACATAAGGATGCGCACTTCCATGTAAGAATGTAGCACTTGATGTCAAAAGTGGATCTAAATTAAGGTGCTGTAAAGGGTAAAGCCAAAAGGAAACATTACTGAGGTAGCAAATAAAGAACTGATGGGACAAGGATTTAAAAAGACCTGATGCCCAATACCAAAAAGGAAACAAGAATGTAAAATGCCAAAAATAATGAAACCATTCTAAACACGGTTAATTCCTCCATCATAAAGTTTACCTGGACATATCCTATTATGATGACACTGCATATGCATATATATGGTCTACAAA
>OU015767.1:21657929-21693507 GCA_907173295.1 Fagus sylvatica | reverse complement strand
CCGTATGGAGCTTTGCCGTATGGAGCTTTATCAATTAGCTATCTTGTATCAGAATGTAAGTCAATGCTATTTGAGGTACATCTCTGCTCAACAATTTTCACCAGTAAAAAATGTGCTTCTCCAATAGGTTTAGACTGCAAAATTTTACAAACAAGGTTAGTGATTCAGGACAAAGAAGGGGAGAAAATAGAAAAACATATTTATGAGCAAATTGATTGTGTTTACTGCTGCAACTCCAGCAGAAACTTTTACTTTGAAACCAAAATGATTCTATTAATTGACAATAATGGACAAACTACTCTTCTATTTCCCTTTTCTAGAAAACTACATTGTGACACTCTACGTGTAAGCTCTTCTAAACTCTGTTTAAAGATCAATCTGGTGTTTTAATTCCCCACCCACCAGTTGTAGCAATTCTCAATAAGGAGTAGAGTACACGATATCGAATATTGTAGTAAATTTTTCTTTATGCTGGATGTAAGACAATTTTTGCAATTAAACCTTATATGAACTTGAGCCCAAAAGCAAACCAATTATATTTGGTACAAATTTACAAAATGGACGTGATTCAGATAAATCCGTAATTCAAGATGACTGAAAAGAAGAGTTTGATAAAGTTGAAATTGGGAAAACAAAATGGAAAAAGAAGGTTGGACTAGACCTCTTAATCTGCAATTCAACTATTGCATGCACAACAGGACATAACCATATGTAAACGGGTTATATAAAAGCTAAAGCTGATTATGCATAATCACTTTGCTAGAAGGGATTGCCCGGTTTAGATATATGCTAAAGCTGATTATGAAATTTATAAATTTACACTTAAGCCAATCCAAAATGATTTGAAACATAGATGACCACATGGTAGGATGATGTTGAGCAATTTTTATAGTAATAATGTAGAAATTAAAAATGATAGTTACACATTTATATTGTTCTATTTTAGGTAATAAGCTAACAGCAAAACACCTCATGAGAAAAGAAGAAGAAGAACATATAGTTACCTATCCTAGATAAGATATGCAGTACTAGCACACCCAGTGTTTATAAGTGGCAGATTGTGCACGAACTCCGCAAAAAGTATGGACAATTGGGCTGCAACAAAAAAGATGTGGTAACTAAACATCAAAGATCTTTATGAACGGTCACATAAATACATGCTCAAGACACTTCAAGTCAAGAGAGAAAAATGCAAACCTTCAATGTAAACATAATGACAGTTACAAAACACAGGACACTAAGGCTATAAAGAATGGAATTGGAGGCCATCTTTCAGATCATCATCACTACGAAACTCGCCACTGTAGCACACAACACCATTCTCCATGCTTATAACTTCAAACACAGGTTGTGCTATTGGCTTAATGTTGTCAGTGATCTGAATCATGATTGACAACCATACCAACAGATTAGTGTAGAGAAAGATAGAAGAAACTGAACAGCAGCTTGCCAAATAGAGAACCTAATAAGGCATCAGATCGATAATTGAAGGAAAAATTCGGGGCAATATTAATACGTACAAAGGGAAGACTTACTTCCTTGGTAGTTCAGAATCCTTGCTCATATGTCCAAGTGCTCGCCCTAGGAGCTCCCTTGTAAAGTGGGTATTGTTTCTTGTGGCTGGATAGAGGGGTTATTCATGGTAACAAGCATCAATTAGAAGTAACAAAAACAATGATAAGAATAAAATACTTTGATCACAATGGACAACAATGATAACAATCTAAAATAACCATCTCGTGTAACCTCTAGTTCAAGGAGAAATATAACACGTTAAAAGAAATTTCAAATTCTAATCATTATACAAGGGATGAGCTATATCCAAGTAGCAGCAATATCTAATTCCTAAGCATGATAAGGAGCATTGGAGGAACCCAGCACACATGCACAGACACACACACATAGAGCTATTAAAGA
Source organism: Fagus sylvatica (assembly GCA_907173295.1). Lineage (NCBI taxonomy): Eukaryota > Viridiplantae > Streptophyta > Magnoliopsida > Fagales > Fagaceae > Fagus > Fagus sylvatica. The sequence continues at coordinate 21,691,590 of OU015767.1, read as the reverse complement.
CTTTTATGCATAGGAAAAGCAGAAATAAGTATTGACTTGACAATCACACAGACAAAACGGAGTTCAGAGAAAAATATATCATATACCATATTTCAAGAGGCATTTTCTTCCCCATTTTCATTTGTGAGTGGTCATCTTAGGCTCATGCTTATTTCCTTCCTCAACTGCATCTGTGAGCTCTCCCTGATGGAGTTTTCTCTTTGAGATTGATCTTGATCTTCCTCATCCATTGTAAATTAATTGTTGGTATGGTTTGTGGTAATCTTGTTGGTCTTATGCTATTTGTAAAAATAAAAGGACTTTGTCAATAATTATCTCAAGATTTTAATCATAGAATGCACCTAGGAGATAACCTAGATGTGACCTGCAGTTGACATATCATTCAAAGCATAGAGAGAGTACCAGAGTTCCAATTATATGACATTGTCAATGATTTTAGGATGTCCAGCCACAACTTTGAGGGCACTACAAATTTCCTACAGAGAAAAGTACTCTTTTACACAAGTATCAAATGTATAAATTATCGTTTTGTAGCAACTTATTAATATCACATAGCCCAATCCTCTAGAAATCAGGCATCTCAAAACTCCAATTATAACTCCACAGTACAGAGAACCAACAATAATGCAAAATCAAATTGCATTACCTCACAAACCACAGAACTACAGAAGTCCTTCCTGAGCTCTATCTACTCCCAGTAAATAAAACTGTTGAGATGCACAAATGAATAGTTACCAAACAAATAAATTGGAGCTGTTTGCAAGGTCAAAACAACCGTGTAAAGTTAAATCTTAAAGTTATTAATGACTTGATCCCAAGTGCTATAGTCCGTTTAGAGGTGCTGCTTACACCTCCTATTGTCCTACTTATGGTGCCATAAATATAGCAACTTCTAGTTACTATTTTTTTAGGTCATGAATGGTTCTTCATTATCCATTTTCCTCTGCAGATTTTGTAATTAAACAAATGAAGGCTTATTTCCTATTCCATAAATTTTATTTTCTGTTTAGAATGTTTACATTGCTCCAAGTACCTTGCAAATAAGTGGCTGACTGTGCACAAACTCAGTAATAGTATGGGCAATAGAACTGCAAAAGAAAGATGTGATGACTAAACAACAAAGGTTTTCGTGCACATAATCAAAATAAATATATGTTCAAGTCGAGAATAATAACCTTCAATGTAAGTCTGATGATGGGGAGGAATCAGACGACATTTAAGGCTACAAAGGACGAAACTGGAGGCCAATTTTTCAAATCATCATCACCATAAATCTCAACACTATAGAGCACAACACCATTTTCCGTTTTTTGTGCAACTAGCTTAATGAGCCTCCTCTATGATCTGAGTCGTGAGTGACAACCATAGCAACAGATTAATGCAGAGAAAGATAGAAGAAGTTTAGACAATCGTGTGCCAAATAGGGCACCTAATAAAGCATCAGACCAATTTTTGAAAGACAAATTTGAGAAGATTTGGTCATTGGAAATAATATGAAAAAAGGAAAGACTTACTTCCTTGGCTGTTCAAAATCCTTGCTTGCATCCCTAAGTGCTCGCTGAACTTCCTTGTAAATGGGGACTGTTTCTTGTCGCTGGGAGGAATAAATCAGCCCTAATGAGCTGATCTTTGATTTGCCGCACCCAAGCATCCGGTATAACTGTTTGGTAATTCTGTTTACCAATATCAGTTTCTATGGGTTCTTTCTTATCAACCTTGCTTGAAAGTTAGAGTCGATTTTTGCTCACATTTTGTTCTTGGAGGCAGAATTGCAAAAGATGAGGGGATCAGAAGCCCAATGTCTGCCGTAGAGGGGTTATTCAAGGTAACAAACATCAATTAGAAGTTTGAAGAAGGCTTAATTATATAGTACTTTAATCCGACTAGAGTCATAGACAACAATGACATTGATCTAATATGAACCTTAATAGTCTAATCTCTAATTCAAGGAGATATAACATGTTAAATTTTTTTTGAAATTCTAACCATTAAACAAGGGATGAGCTATATTCAATCAATCCAAAGTATAGTCAGAATTTTTTTTTTTTTTTGGGTGACTAGTAGGACAGACTTTTTATTTTTTGGATGAATGAGATAAATTAAAAATAAACCAAGCAAAGATATTACAAAAGAGTTCAACCTTGACAGAACACAAGCAGCAAACAGCTACAGAACATAGAAACAGTTAACATAGCTACTTTAAACCAGAACACTACACAAACAACAAATATCTGCAAAACTCAGAAACAATCAATACATCTACTCTAAAAAAGATACTGATATACCCCAGCAGCCAAAAATGACTATTTTGTACCGATTTCTTGAATCCCTTAAAACTACTCTAATGATGTCTAATGTCATTTTTTGTTAAACACAAGATTTTCTCTTCTCTATGAATGAGTCCCTTGCAGAATCTAGCATTGCGTTGAAGTCATACACGATAAATGAAAGCAGCCCAAGCTAACTAGCAAACAATAGTTCTGAAACATTTTGCCTTTCAAGGAAAGAATACCTCAGCACAAGACAAAATTTCAATCATTCAGCTGCTTGCTTACCAAACACAACCTTAATACATACTGCCACAGCCTTTTAGTATAAGAACAGTCATAAAAGATGTGATCTCTGGACTGTAGCTTTCTCCTGTAGAACACACAAACGAGACCATAATTGTATCCCCATTTAGCAACCCTGTCACAAGTGAGAAGTTTATCCATGACAGTTAGCCAACAAATGAAGGCATGCTTGGAAATAACAGTTAGCAAACAAAAGCTAAATCTTAAATTTACTAATGCAAAGAATATATATTTAGCAAAAGACCATTTTGTCAATATTTGCAGAGTTGCAGGTAGGATTATTTGTAGCTCTTTAGTTTTCAGCTGTAACAGAAACAGTACTGCAAGGACTGGATGTTGTCATTATCCTATATAGATCATCTTCATATCGAGCTCTTCCACCATTTAAATCAACTTCTTCTTCTTTCGTGCATGTCAATCGCCCTGTTCTATCCAGCTTCACGAATCCCCCTCATCAATGTGTACTCAGCCCCATCTTCCACATCATTACTGTTGTCGAGTCCCACATCGCCGGGGTGCCCCTAGGTTGTGCACTTTATAAGTTATGGGCAATCCTCCACTTACAAAAGCTCTTTTGAGTGGAGTTAAGCCCATTTGTCTTTCTTCTTGGTATCAAAGACAGCCAGGTTCGCCCCCAGGTTGTTGGGTTGACCCCCCGTTTAGTTCCGGCGAGTTTCCGGCATTGGGGGGGAGTGTTGTCGAGTCCCATATCGCCAGGGTGCCCCTAGATTGTGCACTTTATAAGTCACGGGCAATCCTCCAGTTACAAGAGCTCTTTTGAGTGGAGTTAGGCCCATTTGTCTTTCTTCTATTACTGTCCTGAATCTTGTACACATCATCTTTGTCATTGATTTTCTTCCAGGATTCATTTTTTCTGGAAAACATCATCCATATATAACTTAGGTTAGATTATTCCAACGCTGAGCTACACTAACAAACATCAAAATCAAAAACAGCTATTTATTTACTTCCTAAGCATGATAAGGAGCAAAAAAATAACATAGCATATATAGTTCTAATTCCTAACACAAAACAGTGCTACCAAAGACTTTCAGGCGTAGGATAAGCAAAAATAAGTATGCATTTGTCAACTGAACAAACAAAACAGAAGTTAGGAGAAAAATATATCATGTACCATATTTTGAGAGGCATTATCTGATAACTGGTCAGCTTTGTCTTCCCCACTTTCCTTTATGAAAGGTAGTGTCAGGCTCATGCCTATTTCTTTCCACAACTCAATCTGTGACCGCACAGATGGGCTTTTCTCTTTGAGAATGATCTTCCTTCTTCATCCCTCTTAATTAAAAAAACAAAAGGTTGTACTAAGTTTACAAAGCTCCCACTTTAGAGGAATTTAGGAGAGGTGATTGGTAGGAAACCTTACCCTCTTTGTTTTAGAGAGGCTGATTCTCGAACTCAAACTTGTTGGTCTCATATATGCTATTTGTAAAATCCAGAGAACTTTTCTTTTATCTGAATCATGAGTGACAACCAGATTATCTTAAGATGAGCTAGATTTGAAGTGAAGTTGACAAATCATTTGAAGTATAGAGAGTACCAGAGTTCCAATTAATGTGACATTGTTAATTGATTTTAGGAAGTCCAGCCGCAACAACTTTAAGGCTAATCCTCCAAATTTCCTACAGAGAGGAGTAATACTTTACACAAATATCAAATCTACAAATTATAATTGTGCAGAAACTTCTAATATCACACCCAGTCCACTCGTAATTAGGGATCCCGAAAAACTCAAATTTTAACTCCACAGGACCACAACATAAAAAACCAACAATAATGCTAAATCAAATTGCATTACCTAACAAACAACTTAAGTCCTTCCTGAGCTCCATCTGCTCATCAAATTGCATTACCTAACTAACCACTCAAGTCCTTCCTGAGCTCCATCTGCTCCCAATGAGTAAACTCGTGAGATGCATAAATGAAATTATCAAAGAAATAAATTGGAGCTGTTTACAAGGTCAAGACAACTATGTAAAGCTAAATCTTAAATTTATTAATGCAATGAAGATATAATTAGTATAGGACATGATCCTGGATGATTTAGACAGTTTCAAAGGTACCACTAACACCTCTTGTCGTCCCAATTATGGTGCCATATGACCACTCCCTCCTAAGCAAGAAATGCTTACCCATAAGGAATATAGTTTTGAGTTCAGCATGCAATAATAATCAACATGAAGCCACGAGAGAATAAAACAAATAGCATAAAACCATTTTGTCAATATTTGCAGGTAAGATTATTTTATAGTACTAAACATGCACTCTACTGCAACTTCTAGGATCACTGCCCAATAAAAAATTTCTAACAATGTGCCATGAATCATTTCTCATTACTCTTCTTCCTCTGCAGATTTTGTAATAACAAAAAATGAAGGTCTATTGTCTTTTCACTAAATTTAATCTATAGTTAGAGTGTATTCACTGCTCTAACTCGTAAGTAATTGCTTAAGATACAGAATCAATAGAAGAGTATGGCTTAATTTTAAAGAACTTTTTTTTCAATAGTTAAGTACAGGTTCAGATCAATCCAACAATTTCTAAGGTGTTAACTCTTTGTTCTGTTACCAACCTAGTGGCCCATTAACTTGACGACAACAATATCATTCTTAATGCTTTATGATTGAACATGGGCTGCAGCTACATGAATAAATCATTGAGCCTCCTGAGATCAGTGTCAAAACCAAAGAACAATTAATAACCTACACTAGGAAGAGGATAATATCCAATATAAGAATTTGAATATCAAATTAAGGTTTTGCATCTGAATGCCTCGAGGAGTACTGGAATGCCATTATCATTTGTCTTCAGTATTCCAGGGCTTTATAAAATAAATACTATGATTAGCAATCATTTCCATCTCAATTTTATAATGATGATTTCTGCATAAATTTTCACAAATCACATCACTCTCAAAACTTGGGTTGTTAAAGAATCCTTGCATACACATTAAACTACATTACCTAAAAAATTATAGAAGCCCTTTTCTGAGTTCGTCTCCTCCAATTATGGAAACCTGAGAGAACATGAGATAATAATAATTTTCAATTCCAGATATGGGAGTTGTTTGCAAAAGAACATGGGATAAGCACTATCGTGAATAAAGCACAAACTAATCCCAAAGTTGAGCAATAAAATCAAATTGTTAGTCTCTCTTTGGATGTCATAAATTCATAACCATGTCAAATTGGTGGAAGTTGTGTAGTATTTTGCAAAGCGCATGGCATTTTGCATTATTTAAAAAGGCAAGATATAATGAGATTTAGGGTGCTGCAAGTTTGGAAAACACCCGAAGAAAAAAAAAGAAAAAAAGAACTTGATGAAATGAAACGATCAATATTAAAGAATAAGGGTGTATGCAAATAATAAAAACCTCATGAATTCTTCAATAAGAAGATTATGCTTTGCAACAATTTCTATGATTAAGTGCATATAATCTTTCAATGCCAAGAATAGAGGGGAGAAAGTGAGAGGAAATAGATTTCCTATTTTTAATCTTTCATACTTTCTCATTCAAAAATACAAATAATGAAGTTGATGAAATTATTTTACAGAAGATATTTGGGATAATCATTTTGTTCATTCTTTCACATTCAAAAATACAAATAATGGCAAGATATTTGGTATAATCATTTTGTTCATTCATAAGTGAAAAACTTTCTGCTTTATCAACAACCTAAATTGAGCAATTTCATCAACACCAATCAAATGATAAAAAAAAAATATAAGAGGTAAATAAAAAAATCAACATTCAATCCACCTGTACGTAAATATTTTCATTTAAAAAAAAAATGAATTGATGACTGATAAGATTAAAAATTCATCGTATTTGAATGGGATTTAAGATCCAACTACACTTACTTAGTTTTCAGCTGTAACAGAAACAGTACTGCAGGGACTGGATGTTGTCGGTATTCGTATAAAGATCATCTTCATGTCGAACTCTTCCACCATTTAAATTAACTTCACTGCCACAATCATGTAATATGCTCCATAGGATCAAAACAAGGAATTGAAATCAAGACCAAAAAAATATTACAATAAGAATACTTGATATATTAAGGAAAAAAACACGAACCCAAAGAGTGGCTAGGGAGTCAGCAGGGAGGGATTGATCGTTCTGTTTCTGAGGCGAGATTAAAAGAAAACCTGGGAAAGGGAGAGTTGGAAGTCATTGAATGACATTGACTTTATTTTAATTCATTAAAAAAATAAAAATAAAAACTTTACTTGTAGCTAAAATTCATGATCACACACACAATTTCAATAAAACCAATCACTGCCACAATCATGTAATATGGTTTTAATGACTATAATCATTAATCAAAACATCATTGATATAAGAGGGATAAAGTAGCAATATAGAGAGAGATTTAAAGGTAATGTTGATTAAAATAAAAAGTGAATCTGACCTCCTGCCTGCTTCTTCATCTTCAAACTCTCTGTGTTCTTCAACACCTTGCTCTTACAACTCAGTCAGATAATATGTATCCGTCTTCTTCTTCTTCTTCTTCTTCTTCTTCTTCTCTATAAAATCAAGAGATTTAAAGGTTAGATTAGTGTACATACCCAAAATCAAGAAAATCCGGAAGACCCATATCATATAATATAATATTAAACCATAAATAAACAAGAAAAATCAAATTTAATAAAAAAAACCGTAGCAATAACAGATGAGACCAACAAAGAATATATTTAATTGCTATTTATAAAAATAAAAGAAGAAATAGTTACCTCTGAATGTCAATCACTGGGAGTTGACCGTCTCTTTGCACATACTCGCCATCAATCCCGATGTTTGGGATATGAGAAATCTTGGGCCACTCCTCTCCTATCCCTCTTTCGTAACGTTCACTGAGGATCTCACATTCATCGATCTCCAATTCCTTTAGTGGAGTAGTACTAAGGAAGTCTGGCAGAGACTTTAGCTCCTAGCAGCGCGTAATTTGTAGTAGTTGAAGACGTGGCATTATTATTGTAATGCCATTATCTTCTTCTTCTCTCATTCCTTCAAACCCAATCCATTCTTCCAAATCAGTCAAACCACGAAATTCGAGAGATTTCAACCTTGGGAATATTATGTCGTCTTTCTTGTTTTTGGATTCTATTCCCAAAAATTCAACTCCCACCTTTTTTAAACTCTGTGCATAATATATATGTAATCGTTCGAGGGATGGCAGCTTCCCCAAAGGAGGCAAACTCTCTAACTTGTCAAAACCCCATAAAGTAAGTATTTTCAATTTGGTCAAGGACATCATCCAATTAGGATACACTGTGGTGCCCAGGTAGCAAAGAATCTCTAAAATTTCCAAGTCTGGATGTGGCTCTAAGGCATTCAGAGTTAATACATCATTCTTCATTATTTCATTCACAATTAATCCATTCTTCATTATTTCATCCGTGTCATCCGTGTCAAACGTGTCATCTCCAAACTTCAGGATCAAATGACGGAGGTATATCTTCTTCTTCAGTTGTGCATTCTCAGCCTCACTTACATCTACAACATTACTCAACCCATTTATGCGAAGAACTCGAAGCTCATCCAAATTTTTTAATTCTCCAAGTTTACATTCTTCTCTCTCATCCTTACCACATATGTAAAAATCACGTAATGTCTTAAGACAAGTCAATTTTCCAATCCCTTTTGGAATTATTACGTCGCCCCCGTACGCAAAGAAAGGGCTTGGAAATTTCACGTCGTCCCAATTATGATGATATGCAGAAATATTAAGATATCTTAAGTTAATTAATTTACCCATCCCATGCGGTAATTTCTTGAGAACTCCACCATCAAATCTCAAACTTTGTAAATTACAGAGATTACACACCGTTTCAGGCAATTCTTCTATTTTAACACGTTCAGACATAAGAAGACACCTTAAATGTATCAAATTTTCCACTGTATCCGGAAGTTTCTTAATTCGACAATCCAAATATAATGTCCGTAAATATCTAAAATGTTTGAATAAATTAGATAGGAGCATGTCAAAGTCATCATCCGATTCACCAGAAGTAAGAAAGAGAGTGTGCAGATTTTTTGCTTCATAGACAGATTCAGGAAATTTTGATTCTTCTGAAATTTTTCAAATGTAAATGGCGTGCACTTTTTAAGTCTATCCTAGACTCTTCATCACCATCAATTATGAAGCATTCATTTTTTGTCATTGATTGTGCAAAGTCATGCACAATATCATGCATTTTGCAACTTACTATCCTACCATCATACTCATCCTTCCCAAAATCTTGGAAAAAAGAGCGCATGGCTAAAACTTCAAAATATTCTTCTGCCTTCATCTCCATATTTTCTTTTGAGTCGATATATCCTTGTGCCATCCATAGGACAACCAACTCATATTTATAAAACTTATAATCTTTTGGAAAGGTAGCACAATATGAAAAGCAACGTTTCATTGGTGAAGGCAAATCATAGTAACTCAAAAATAAAGGTGCAAAAACACCTCTTTCAACATCTTCTAATTCCCATAAACTACTATCCAAAATATTCTTCCATTGTTCTCTACTTGTCTTGTTGTGCATGAGACTACCTAGAGTCTTTACAGCAAGTGGTAAGCCTTTGCACTTAATTGCTAGTTGTCTACCAAGGTCTTCTAGATCCTTACGTTGATCCTCATTAGAAAATGCAATTTTACTAAAAATCAACCAGCAGTCTTCCTCAGACAATACCTCCAAATTGATGGGAGCACTCGCCATCATCTTTGCAACTCCTAGTTTACGTGTGGTTACTAGAACTCTACTGTCTTGAGCACCATTTTCGAATACAAGTTTGAACGGCTCCCACTTTGAGGAGTCTTCAGTCCACACATCATCTAAGACAAGAAAGAACTTCTTTCCCCTAATCAAATCACAAATTTTACACAATAGAGTTTGCAATTCAGTAATATTATTATAGGGGCCGTTAGGACAAAGCTCCTGACATGATTGCTTTGGCAACCCTACACTGATCAAAAGGATCAGAAACACAAACCCACATTCTTTGCTCAAAGTGAGCCTTCACCTCAGGGTCATTGTAGGCTAGTTGGGCAAGAGTTCGTTTTTCCAAGACCGCCCATGCCCACTAAGGAGATAACACGAGGTTTTCTTTCTTCTTGACTACCCTTGTCTAATAAGCTGCTCAGTAGGTTAGCCTTATTATTATCGCGACCAATTATATTGGACGCATCAACAAAGGAGGTAGTTTTTGGTCGGTCAACAGGAACTACTTCAGGTTGCCTAGTCAAGTCAAACCCAAACGACACTTTGTCTTTGACAATCTTATCTAAAGTTTCATTCAGTTTTTTAATCTTGTGACCAATGTCACGACGCAGAGCAAGGTTATTATTAGCTTGACGGAAACATAACGCGATGGGGAGGGATAAGAAGGAGCATACCTTCTTCTTCTTCACAGCAGGAGTGGCGTTACTATCAGCTGATTTTCCTTCTTCTTTCTCAATCTCTAACTTGATCCTTGCAGTGTTCCAACTGTCCAACACGTCATCCATCTCGTAGTATGCGTCTTTGAGCTGAGCTAACCAATGTTTCACAACATGCTGCTTCACTTGTCCTTCCTCGGCATCGTCCAGCACCGCCTGGATGATTCTGAGCTTGTGTTTAAGCTCTTGGACTTCTTCGTCAACACCGACAATCAACTTGATCTCTTCTTTCGCCTGCTGAGTAGTGATTGAAGCCAATTGCTTCAAGAGATCATAAACTATTGCGTCAACCATAGTTGGAGAAGTTAAGTTTGATAGATAATAACAGAAGAAAATGAAAGAGGAGAAGGTAAATTTTTCTGGTGCTGTTAATATTCTTCTTTCCAGCTTTTATAATGAATTGGAAAGCCCAAAATATTCCACTCGACCACTTACGATGATTAAAGGCAATATTGTCCCCTTAACTGCCTCTCTCTCTCTCTCTCTCTCTAATATATATATATATATATATATTTTGTTTTGTGAGCTGTGGCCATGTGCCCCACGTATTTGTTTGGTAAATTGTTTCTGATTTTACAGTAAGATTATATCGGATAGTCTATTTGAAGGGAAAAACATTTCATTTTAAAATGATCAAAATAATTAATATTGTTCTAAAATAAATCACATTTTACTCTATTTTTGAGGTAGAATATGAATTATTTTGAAAATTTAAAGCGGAGTGTCATTTGTATTGATTTGGAGTGTAGTGATGAAGTAAACGGCATATCGTTGCAGAGGCGTGTTCAGTAGACGACTGTAGCTCATGTGAACTGGAAGTGCAAGGTTCCAGATTCATCTCACGGGCTCTCCGCATGAAGTGGGTTGAGGCCCAAAGCCCAGTGGACTCTACGCATAGTTTGGAGTCCAGCCTTAGTCCAGCTATTAGTCCAGCTAATAAGCACGTGTTACACTTAAGTTGTATTCGGTTATTTGTAACTAACTTAATCTCTCTCTCTCTCTGTATCTCTCTCTGTATAAATACTGATCACAGTATAACCATCAATCTAAGCACATAATTCAGTCACACTTGCATTGCTGTTATTCTTTCATTTTTACTCATATAAACTTTCATGTAGTGTTAATTATTTTAAGAATTTTAGAATGAAATACAATTTATTAAAAATAACATATAACGAATTTAGTTTTATTAAACAATAAAACATTAGGATGTTGGTGTAATTTATCCGAATTGAAATGACTTTCGACATGATATACTCAAGAATTTAGTTTTTGGTTTGTTTGTGGGTGATTGAAATCAGGTGCAATTGCTATATTTCATAGTTTTGAAAAATTAAGATTAAAAATGAATGTTTTAACTTTTAACTTTAACCCTTTAAAAGTAAAAAAATAAAAAAAAAAAAAATAATTTTATCACTTTTTGACATTTCATCTTATATATATTTTTTAATATTTTAAACTAAACTATTGCTTTTGTAATGCTCTTGATCTCAATCATTTTTTTATTATTATTTTTTTCCTAATTAAATAAGTATTATTAATCAAAAGGAGAGAAATACGGTTGGGGGAGGGACCTCAAGATCTCCTCCAGAACAAGAAGTGAGGGATGAGATGTTAACTGGGCCGCACTCAGTACAAAAAATTGACAAGAGGCAAAGTTGTGTGCTGGTAGATTGCCCCACGTATTTGTTTTTGAGCTGAAATGGCTTCCACGTGTTATACTCAAGAATCAAGACTAAAAGTGACTTCCCCAGTGATATACATATTCTCAATAATTTTTGTCATTTGTGTGCTGTGCTGTGCCCCACGTATTTGTTTTGAGCTCGAGATGAGTTCCCACGTGATATACTCAAGAATCAAGACTGTCAAATTTCAAAATTTGGCTTTATGTGAATTCTTCACCCACTCGCACGTGGCCAACTATCATTAGGATTTAAAGAACTTCTTCGTAAACACCGACAATAAACTTATTAATCCAACTTATCAACTATTGGTTATTGCGAAAGTCATAGTTGCTGTTTTTATAATTCCAACAAGACACTTAACATGATTAAAGGCAATTACAACTAGTTTGTGAATATTTAATCTTGTAATATTGTCCATCAAGTTGATTTTGTTTTTTTATGTAATTCAACAATAAGTCAATAACTCCGTAATTTCAGTGGAAGGGCGCTTTTGAAGAATTGGATCAAGTGACCCCCATGTGGTCATGTGTGAACCCTGCCAATACCGACATTTGTTGATAAACTTTCCGCCCATTATAAACTTAGGTAGGCATCCAATCCTTTTTTAATCTTTTTTTTTTAAGGGTTAAGATTTAAAAGTTGAAAAGTTAACTTAAATCTCAACCCTTAGATCAAAAAAATTTTGCGCAATTTTTTGTTTTTGGTATTTTACTTTTTTACCATTCACTTTTTTAAAATTTTGAACTAGGTATTGTACATGATCTCAACTTTTTCACTCATTGGTCATGATGTGTTTTCGGTTTGGTTTGGTTTTCCTGTTTCCTTCAGCTACTGAAGTATATTTGTCTCGCTTCTGTCATTCAAGTAAACAAATCATTTTGCCGTTTACCCCTTTAGGATGCCTAGAGATCTTGTGCAATAGCTATCCAACCATATTATCGATACTAAAGTACTAAACTGCTTTTCCAACCAGATGATGAAATAAGGCATTCCTGAAGTATATCAACTCGGTTATCAAGAAATACATCAAGGTGGTCATGACAATCAACAATCTTCATCCGCTTCCCATTTCCAAATAAAATCACATCCCAAAGCCCATAAGTACTGTTTATACATAAAAATATTTAATACACAGTAATATATATAATATTGGATAACATAATAGGTTAAACTGATAGTCATATTATATGTGTCAATTGTCATGTAAAGAAAAACGTATATGATTATATGAAACTAACTTCTTATGACTTCCATTTTTTATGTGTCATAATTTCAAGTGGCTCTATGGCATTCTCTAGAAGTCGCTGCGCCACTTCCAAAACAGCAGTGTTGGTTGGAGCACAAGTAAGAGTTCTGCATTTCAATCTAAGCAGAGAGAATAATAACAAACCAACTGTCCTGGTTTTCCAAGTCCCCGTAGGGCTCATATTGGTTTGACAGTATTCTGATGATTGCATTTCCTAATTACCAAACAGCTAAGAACTGATTCTTTCTGGGAATCATTTAAATCAGAAGAGCAGATTCTGGACTTCATATCTGCAGAGTCTGTACTGCAAGCAGTAAATTCCTAGCTTTCTACAAGAAAAAATAAATAAATAAAAGGTGCTGAGAATTATTTCCAAAAACATCAATATGCAACACTGTAAGCAATGATTAAACAATTCTTACAACATATTTTGGTTGCAGCATGTTCAAATGATATTTGAGAGCATCTCCAACAAACTCTTTGTTCTCCTCTCTTCTCCACATATAGAGAACCAAAAAATGATTTTGTTGCCCCCAACAGCTTCTCTTCAATCTTTACATGTTCTAAATACTACAATAACTCTCTACCTACATTAAAAAATAATTTTCTTTTCTCTCTTCACAATAAAAGAATAAAGAGATGATAAAGAATGAATAAAAAATATAGTAATTAAATGGGATGGAAGAATAAAGTAAATATATTTAAATAAAATAGAAAAAAATAAAAATAAAGAATCTGCTGGAGAGTATATTTAAAAAAGTAAGTAGAGAGTAGTTTTTTTCTCTACATGTGGGTGAAAAAGTAGAAAGACTCCTGGAGTTGCTCTAAGTTCCCACCTTCCAACTCAGAGCTCAACGCCCTCCCTATACGGATATTAGTAGTCATTTTTATCAAGGGAATGTCATAAAGAGTCTCTCCTCTTGTTATTGTCTTTTTGAAACAAGATAGGCTTTGAGGATAATATTGTCAGTAATTGTTCTTGTTTCCCACTCAGAACAAAAGCAACAAGTTAGGATCTGTTAGGTGTTCTTAAATCCGCAATGCATTTTGGTCTTACATTAGTTATGGCAATGAGGTCTCTAGCCTCAGGTTCATATCTCCTATCATCTGTTTCAAATTCTTTCCCATCATCATTCTCAAATTTTCTCGAACTTTTAAGTATAACATGGTAAAAGAGGTCTTTGGGTGATTTAGGGCCTGTTCGGTACGTGTTTTCGTTTTCTGTTTTAGTTTCTTGATTTTTTTCAGTATTTAAGTTGGAACTTTAATCTTGATTTGAATTCAAAATTGTAAAAAAATTTCTGTTTAGTACATAATTTTGAAATCATAATTTTTTTTTTCTTCTGTTTGGTACATAGTTTTATTTTTTAGACTTGGTTGCACCTAAAACAATTGTAGAGGATTTTACCTCTTTAATCTACTATCAATACAAATTAACAATTTCATTATAATTTTATCATTACATTATTAATTAATTTTAAAATAATAAAAATACAAAATAAATAAATATATATAATATATAATATATATATATATATATATATTATTTTATCTTGAATGTATTTTGATAAAAATGTATTTTGTTGAAAATTAGTCTACTATCAATACAAAATTGACAATTTCATTATAAATTTATCTTTATAATTTTTTTTTTTTTTTTTTTTTTTTTTTTTTTTTTTTTTTTTTTTATCATTAATTTTAATTAATTAAAATAAAAAAAAAAAAAAATTCTTATCTTATTTTCTTTCTCTCCAAATCCCCAAAGCCTCTATCCTCTTATCTTCTTTTCCACTTTTACACATATTCTTTCATTTTTTTTTTTCAATATTTGCAGGTAAGATTATTTTGTAGTACTAAACATGCACTCTACTGCAACTTCTAGGATCACTGCCAGATAAAAAATTTCTAACAATGTGCCATGAATCGTTTCTCATTACCCTTCTTCCTTTGCAGATTTTGTAATAACAAAAAATGAAGGCCTCTTGTCTTTTGAATAAATTTAATCTTTATTTAAAGTGTACTCAGTGCTCTAACTTGTAAGCAATTGCCTAAGATACATAACCAAGATAAGAATATGGCTGATGCAGGACAATATGTGGAAAATGGGATAAATGGAAAATAATGATAGAAACAGAACAAATCCTAGGAATTATCACCTAGAATCTGCCTGCAAAACCCTTGGCATCACCATCTAAGGGGTGTATGGCATTACCACCAAACAAAGAATAGAGACATATCTCTAATCATAAACTTTTATTCATATTATTTAATGGTTCTATTACACTTTTGCTGGAGCCTATTTTTAATAGGCCTCTAAGTTATATCAATAAGGAAATCTCTAATCAGCCATAATTACATCTAACCACAACAAAAGCTAAATTCAAAATTCAAATTCAAAATAGAAATCCAAAAAACAATATGCAATAAATTATGCCTCATCAATGGCCCAATTTTAAAGAAATTTCTTTTTCAATAGTTAAGTACAGGTTCAGATCAATCCAACAATTTCTCAAGTGTTAACTCTTTGTTCTCTTTAAAATAGCTATTCAAATGAATGATGCTTACCAACATATGTAGCTGCCCATTAACTTGACAACACCAATACCATTTGTAATACTTTATGATCAAATGGGCTGCAGCTATTCCATGTTCTGTCAATTCTGTGTAGGAGTTGAAGAAACAAAAGAATTTTTTGCTCTCTTGGCACTTACAGCTAAAATGGAAACAGCTCTCCAAATAAAAATGATAAACACCTTCACATTTTTCTCTGCCAAACCCCTTTAAAAAACTCCCCACACTGCCCCTTGAGCTCACCTCTAACGTCTCAATTTAGGAAAGATCCAACAGCTTTCTCAACAAGCTTCACGTTAAAAACAAAATCTGAAGGGCTTGCTTGAGCAGGATATGAGTGGGCAACAAGTGAAATCTCTGTTTGAAGGACTTTAATTCTTGCTTGGGTGAGATATTGCTATGTCATGTCATTAATCAATTAACAAAATCAATAAAATAATTATTCAAAAAAAAAAATCCCTACTTTTGTGTTTTCTTCATCTTCTACAATTTGTAAGGTCAATCATATCAAATCTTCCATGGATGAGAGATGAAATGTCAATTGAGAAAGTTATGTTTGCATTTTGTTTTTGTTTTTGTTTTTTACTCTGATCTGATGTTTGCTATTTCTCATTTTATACAGTTAATGTTATCGAGATTCTAGACTTGCATCCACTACTCCAAATCCTTGACTGCCAATCCATAATCATCTGGGGAGAACCATTGATATCCAAACAAAATTGGCTGCTTCTGAACATTCCAAGTTGCAGAAAGTTCCTATCAAGTTTGATTATTCAAGCCTACATTTTCCAAGTGTGAAAGGAAAGTCAGCAACACCACATTTGCCCATTCAAAACATCAGTCCAATGAGAAAATCGCTCCAATGAAAGAAGGTAACAATAAACCACCCCTTGTTCCAGTGCGTGAGAACTACATGCTTAAGAGGCAGAATAATGGCAAAGGAGTCAAGGCTACTTCGGACGATTAGATCAAAGTAAAAAAATGCAAACATACCTTTTTAAGTTGACCTTTCATCTCTCATCCATGAACGATTTGAAGAGATTGACTTCAAATGATCTATCATTTTTGTGTAAAAATTCTTAAAAAGATTGTAGAAGATGAAGAAAACCCAAAATTTAGAATTATTTTTTGATGAGTCTAGAACTGAAATGGTGTAATGTGGTCCAAATTTAGAGAACTCTATGTGATAGAGTACTCTAAGTACTCTAGGGATCTTGATCCTAAACTTTTACCTGCTCAGTGGAAAAAGAGTCCGAATTCTTTTCATGTGTGAGAAGTTGATGGTGGGTCTCATAATGGAATTAGAAGTGTGGTGAAGGGGTAAATGGAATCTTATCATCCATTTGTTGTAAATTTTGGTAAATTTGAATTTAAGGAATTTTGTAACTAATTTCTTTGGTTAAACAACGTTGCATTATCATCTTCTCATGTAACTTTAGTAGGTGCTTTCAATGAACTCCACGGAAGTCCATGATTATTTCTGTTATTAATGCTCTGATGTTATTTTATGGCATACATCTACTTATACAAATCAACTTTATATATATTAATCATCAGAAAATTGAAATATAACAAAAGCATCTGTTTATACAAATCAATTTTATCATTGGATATTAATCATCAGAAAAATTAAATTTAACAAAAGCATCTGTTTATACTAATCAATTTTGTCTTTGGATATTAAACATCAGAAAAAGTGAAATATAACAAAAGCATCTATTTATACAAATCAATTTTGCCACTAACACAAGCTATTTCCATACTCTTGAAATCACCTCCAGTTCCTATAGCGAAAATCGTGATATCGAGTCATTCACATTCAAACAACGAAAAGATTCGGAATGAATAATTTACAGATATGCATAAAGGCAATTGCCTAGTTTCCCATTCATGTGTCACTGCTTGACATTGTTTCTTCTTGACATCCATGACATGCTACATTCATGATATTGAATGGAGCCTCATCTGTCAGCATTTGTTTCATCCATGAATATAGTGCTCTATAAACAAGGTCAATGATTCAGTACGAAGATTAAAGGAGCTTCGTTATTCCGCCGTATGGAGCTTTGCCTATGGAGCTTTATCAATTAGCTATCTTGTATCAGCATGTAAGTCAAAGCTATTTGAGGTACATCTCTGCTCAACAATTTTCACCAGTAAAAAATGTGCTTCTCCAATAGGTTTAGACTGCAAAATTTTACAAACAAGGTTAGTGATTCAGGACAAAGAAGGGGAGAAAATAGAAAAACATATTTATGAGCAAATTGATTGTGTTTACTGCTGCAACTCCAGCAGAAACTTTTACTTTGAAACCAAAATGATTCTATTAATTGACAATAATGGACAAACTACTCTTCTATTTCCCTTTTCTAGAAAACTACATTGTGACACTCTACGTGTAAGCTCTTCTAAACTCTGTTTAAAGATCAATCTGGTTTCCCCACCCACCAGTTGTAGCAATTCTCAATCTCAATAAGGAGTAGAGTACACAATATCGAATATTGTAGTAAATTTTTCTTTATGCTGGATGTAAGACAATTTTTGCAATTAAACCTTATATGAACTTGAGCCCAAAAGCAAACCAATAATATTTGGTACAAATTTACAAAATGGACGTTATTCAGATAAATCCGTAATTTGATATGACTGAAAAGAAGAGTTTGATAAAGTTGAAATTGGGAAAACAAAATGGAAAAAGAAGGTTGGACTAGACCTCTTAATCCGCAATTCAACTATTGCATGCACAACAGGACATAACCATATGTAAACGGGTTATATAAAAGCTAAAGCTGATTATGCATAGTCACTTTGCTAGAAGGGATTGCCCGGTTTAGATATATGCTAAAGCTGATTATGAAATTTATAAATTTACACTTAAGCCAATCCAAAATGATTTGAAACATAGATGACCACATGGTAGGATGATGTTGAGCAATTTTTATAGTAATAATGTAGAAATTAAAAATGATAGTTACACATTTATATTGTTCTAATTTAGGTAATAAGCTAACAGCAAAACACCTCATGAGAAAAGAAGAGGAACATATAGTTACCTATCATAGATAAGATATGCAGTACTAGCACACCCAATGTTTATAAGTGGCAGATTGTGCACGAACTCCGCAAAAAGTATGGACAATTGGTCTGCTACAAAAAAGATGTGGTAACTAAACATCAAAGATCTTTACGAATGGTCACATAAATACATGCTCAAGACACTTCAAGTCAAGAGAGAAAAATGCAAACCTTCAATGTAAACATAATGACAGTTACAAAACACAGGACACTAAGGCTATAAAGAATGGAATTGGAGGCCATCTTTCAGATCATCATCACTACGAAACTCGCCACTGTAGCACACAACACCATTCTCCATGCTTATAACTTCAAACACAGGTTGTGCTATTGGCTTAATGTTGTCAGTGATCTGAATCATGATTGACAACCATACCAACAGATTAGTGTAGAGAAAGATAGAAGAAACTGAACAGCAGCTTGCCAAATAGAGAACCTAAAAAGGCATCAGATCGATAATTGAAGGAAAAATTCAAGGCAATATTAATACGTACAAAGGGAAGACTTACTTCCTTGGTAGTTCAGAATCCTTGCTCATATGTCCAAGTGCTCGCCCTAGGAGCTCCCTTGTAAAGTGGGTATTGTATTATCATTCCATTCTTTGTACCTTCCTCAGAATAGACCGCCGATTTATTCACTAAACCTGTGGGCCCTTCTCTACTCCAGTCATCTATTGTCAAGTTGGGCTTGATTGACATCTTTGCTCCAGCTTGAGGGGGAGTGTTGGAATTAGAATAGAATCCATGACTTATGTCACGGGTTATTTAGGCTTCTAGTTAGGTTAGGCATCATGATAATTATCCCGTGACTTATGTCACAGGTAGCATTTTGTTTGTTTTCTTGTCTTTGTAACCTGAATTTGTTAATATAAGTATACTTGGCAATCTCTCTCTAAGATATGTCAATTACATAAATATTGTGAAATTCTTCTACATGTAGTACCAGAACCCAGAGCTAATTTGGTTCAGTTTCCTTTACTTTGCAAGTAAATGGTTGACTGTACACGAAGCCACGAACTCAGCAAATAGCATGGGTAATTAAACTACAAGAGAAAAAATTAATCACTAAACAGAAAAGTCCTTTATGCACATAGAGAAAGGTTATGTTTGAAACAATAGAAAACGATTAAAAATTTAATTTTTAAATTACTTGCAAAAATTAAAATTTCTCAAATTGAAGATTTTAGAAAAGGACTTTTGATGACATTATTAAACCTAATTAACATGTGCTTTATCTGAGTCATCACTAGTTCATCTTATACCCTACCCAGCATTCATTTGGTAAAGCTAATCATAATGCAGATATCATATCTGCATTATGACGCATTTATGTCAATTAGCCCAAATTTTGACACATTAAACATAATGCAGATATCATCCTAATATTTGCATTCTTATTTCATATGGGAATTTTCTATATAGTGCTCTAGTCACCTGCCAATGGTGGGCTATGTAAGTTTGCTTCTTCTTTTTTTGGAAAGTCAGACCAAGTAATTAACAAGGGACCAATGGAAATTCTCTTTAGTTCTTTCTAACTTTGAAGAAGTGTTTTAAGAAGATAAATGACAATCTTGAAAAGCTTCTTTTTCTTTGCTAGCTGTTTTTCCTCACTTTTCTAGCAAAAAACGAGAGGGACTCAAATTTCTTAAAGTGGCGTCTCTAAATTTTTTCATGGTTTCCCTACGATTTTAAATGTGTTTTTCCCGGTTCATTTTATTTAGTTCTGAAAGCAACTTCATTATTTAGAAAGAGAGTGCGCAGATTTTTGCATCTATTTCGTTTGGTCCTAGACATCTAAAATGTTGGAAAAAAAATAAATAGGAGCATGCCAGATAGTGAACCTAAGAAGGCTTCAGATCATTTTTTTTTTTTTATTGATATATAAGAAGGCATCAGATCATCGATATTTGAAGGACCAATTTGAGAAAATTGGACATTGGCAATATTAATATGTAAAAAGGGAAGACTTACTTCCTTGGCAATTCAGAATCCTCGCTCACTGAAATTCCCAAATCTGCCCTCAGAGCTCTCCTATGTAAAGTGTGGATTGTTTCTTACACTTTATTTCCTGAAAGAAAAGTTGAAAACAGAAGGGGGTGAAAGATTAGGCCTGTGTGAATACTCTAATGTTCCATGCACATGGTAAAGAGTTAGAAAAAATGAAGAAATGGGTGGGAGCAGAAGCCCAGAGTCTGCCTTAAACATTAAACAAGGAATGTGAATTTCTAACCATTAAACAAGGGATGAGCTATATTCAAGCAAGCCAAAGAATAGTCAGAATACAATAGATACTAATATGCCAGCAGCCAAAAATGACTATTTTGTACCGATTTCTTGAACCCCTTAAAAATTAAAACTACTCTAATGACTTCTAATGTCACTTTTGATTAAACACAAGATCCTCTCTTCACTATGAATGACTCCCCTGTGGACTCTAGCATTGCGTTGAAGCCATACACAATAAATGAAGACAACCCAAGCTTACTAGCAGACAATAGTTCTGAAACATTTGCCTTCAAGGAATGAATACCTCAGCACAAGACAGAATTCCAATCATTCAACTGCTTGCTGACCAAATGCAACCTTAACACATACTGCCACAGCCTTTTAGTATAAGAACAGTCATAAAAGATATGAAGGCATGCTTGGGAATAACAGCAGAAAACCAAACCAAACCCCACCAATCAACAACTGGATGCTTTTCCATAATCTTATTCCAAGCTGATCTACACTAACAAACATCAAAAATCAAAAGCAGCTATTTATTTACTTCCTAAGCATGATAAGGAGCAAATAATTAACCTCGCATATATAGTTCTAATTCCTAACACAAAAAAGAGCTACCAAAGTCTTTCATGCATAGGATAAGCAAAAATAAGTATGCATTTGTCAATTGAACAAACAAAACAGAAGTTAGGGAAAAATATATAATGTACCATATTTTAGGAGGAATTATATGATAACTGGTTGGCTTTATCGTCCCCACTTTCCTTTATGAAAGGTAGTGTCAGGCTCATGCTTATTTCTTTCCACAACTGAATCTGTGACCATGCAGATGGGGTTTTCTCTCTAAGATTGATCTTCCTTTTCATCCCACATAAGTAAAAAAACAAAAGGTATTACTCAGTGAACAAAGCTCCCACTTTTGCGGAGTCTAGGAGAGGTGATTGGTAGGTAACCTTACCCTCATTGTTTTGGAGAGGCTGATTCTTGAACTTGAACTTGTTGGTCTTATGCTATTTGTAAAATCCAGAGAACTTGTCTTTGATCTGAATCATGAGTGACAACCAGTTTATCTTAAGATGAGCTAGATTTGACCTAAAGTTGACAGATCATTTGAAGTATAGAAGAGTACCAGAGTTCCAATTAATGTGACATTGTAAATTGATTTTAGGAAGTCCAGCCACAACAACTTTGATGGTAATCCTCCAAATATTCCTACAGAGAAGAGTATTCTTTTACACAAATATCAAATCTACAAATTATAATTGTGCAAGAAACTTCTTAATATCACATAGCCCAGTCCACTCGAAATTAGGGATCTCGAAAAATTCAAATCTTAACTCCACAAGACTACAACATAGAAAACCAACAATAATGCTAAATCAAATTGCATTACCTCTTAAGTCCTTCCTGAGCTCCATCTACTCCCAATGAGTAAATTCATGAGATGCACAACTGAATAATTATCAAAGAAATAAATCAGAGCTGTTAGCAAGGTCAAGACAATTACGTAAAGCTAAATCATAAAATTAATAATGCAAAGAAGATATATTTAGTTTAGGACATGATCCTGGATGTTTTAGATAGTTTCGAAGGTGCCACTAACACCTCTTGTTTTAGACAGTTTCAAAGGTGCCACTAATTCCTCTTGTTGTCCCAATTATGGTGCCATATGACCACTCCCTCTTAAGCAATATATGCTTACCCTTAAGGAATATAGTTTTGAGTTCAGCATGCAATAATAATCAACATGAAGCTACGAAGAGAATAAAAAAAAATAGCATAAGACCATTTTTTCAATATTTGCAGGTAAGATTATTTTGTAGTACTAAACATGCACTCTACTGCAACTTCTAGGATCACTGCCAGATAAAAAATTTCTAACAATGTGCCATGAATCGTTTCTCATTACCCTTCTTCCTTTGCAGATTTTGTAATAACAAAAAATGAAGGCCTCTTGTCTTTTGAATAAATTTAATCTTTATTTAAAGTGTACTCAGTGCTCTAACTTCGTAAGTAATTGCTTAAGATACAGAACCAAGATAAGAATATGGCTGATGCAGGACAATATGTGGAAAATGGGATAAATGGAAAATAATGATAGAAACAAAACAAATCCTAGGAATTCACCACCTAGAATCTGCCTGCAAAACCCTTGGCATCACCACCTAAGGGGTGTCTGGCATTCACCACCAAACAAAGAATAGAGACATATCTCTAATCATAAACTTTTATTCATATTATTTAATGGTTCTCTTACACTTTTGCTGGAGCCTCTTTTTAATAGGCCTCTAAGTTACATCAATAAGGAAATCTCTAATCAGCCATAATTACATCTAACCACAACAAAAGCTAAATTCAAAATTCAAAATTCAAAATAGAAATCCAAAAAACAATATGCAATAAATTATGCCGCATCAATGGCCCAATTTTAAAGAAATTTCTTTTTCAATAGTTAAGTACAGGTTCAGATCAATCCAACAATTTCTCAAGTGTTAACTCTTTGTTCTGTTAAAATAGCTATTCAAATGAATGATGCTTACCAACATATGTAGCTGCCCATTAACTTGACAACACCAATACCATTTGTAATGCTTTATGATCAAATGGGCTGCAGCTATTCCATGTTCTGTCAATTCTGTGTAGGAGCTGAAGAAACAAAAGAATTTTTTGCTCTCTTGGCACTAACAGCTAAAATGGAAACAGCTCTCCAAATAAAAATGATAAACACCTTCACATTTTTCTCTGCCAAACCCCTTTAAAAAACTCCCCACACTGCCCCTTGAGCTCACCTCTAACATCTCAATTTAGGAAAGATCCAACAGCTTTCTCAACAAGCTTCACGTTAAAAACAAAATCTGAAGGGCTTGCTTGAGCAGGATATGAGTGGGCAACAAGTGAAATCTCTGTTTGAAGGACTTTAATTCTTGCTTGGGTGAGATATTGCTATGTCATGTCATTAATCAATTAACAAAATCAATAAAATAATTATTCAAAAAAAAAAATCCCTACTTTTGTGTTTTCTTCATCTTCTACAATTTGTAAGGTCAATCATATCAAATCTTCCATGGATGAGAGATGAAATGTCAATTGAGAAAGTTATGTTTGCATTTTGTTTTTGTTTTTGTTTTTTACTCTGATCTGATGTTTGCTATTACTCATTTTATACAGTTAATGTTATCGAGATTCTAGACTTGCCTCCACTACTCCAAATCCTTTACTGCCAATCCATAATCATCTGGGGAGAACCATTGATATCCAAACCAAATTGGCTGCTTCTGAACATTCCAAGTTGCAGAAAGTTCCTATCGAGTTTGATTATTCAAGCCTACATTCTCCAAGTGTGAAAGGAAAGTCAGCAACACCACATTTGCCCATTCAAAACATCAGTCCAATGAGAAAATCGCTCCAATGAAAGAAGGTAACAATAAACCACCCCTTGTTCCAGTGCATGAGAACTACATGCTTAAGAGGCAGAATAATGGCAAAGGAGTCAAGGCTACTTCGGACGATTAGATCAAAGTAAAAAAATGCAAACATACCTTTTTAAAGTTGACCTTTCATCTCTCATCCGTGAACGATTTGAAGAGATTGACTTCAAATGATCTATCATTTTTGTGTAAAAATTCTTTAAAAGATTGTAGAAGATGAAGAAAACCCAAAATTTAGAATTATTTTTTGATGAGTCTGGAACTGGAATGGTGTAATGTGATCCAAATTTAGGGAACTCTATGTGATAGAGTACCCTAAGTACTCTAGAGGATCTTGATCCTAAACTTTTACCTGCTCAATGGAAAAAGAGTCCGAATTCTTTTCATGTGTGAGAAGTTGATGGTGGGTCTCATAATGGAATTAGAAGTGTGGTGAAGGGGTAAATGGAATCTTATCATCAATTTGTTGTAAATTTTGGTAAATTTGAATTTAAGGAATTTTGTAACTAATTTCTTTGGTTCAACAACGTTGCATTATCATCTTCTCATGTAACTTTAGTAGGTGCTTTCAGTGAACTCCACGGAAGTCCATGATTATTTCTGTTAGTAATGCTCTGATGTTATTTTATGGCATACATCTACTTATACAAATCAATTTTATATATATTAATCATCAGAAAATTGAAATATAACAAAAGCATTTGTTTATACAAATCAATTTTTTCATTGGATATTAATCATCAGAAAAATTAAATTTAACAAAAACATCTGTTTATACTAATCAATTTTATCTTTGGATATTAAACATTAGAAAAAGTGAAATATAACAAAAGCATCTATTTATACAAATCAATTTTGCCACTAACACAAGCTATTTCCATACTCTTGAAATCACCTCCAGTTCCTATAGCGAATAATCGTGATATCGAGTCATTCACATTCAAACAACGAAAAGATTCGGAATGAATAATTTACAGATATGCATAAAGGCAATTGCCTAGTTTCCCATTCATGTGTCACTGCTTGACATTGTTTCTTCTTGACATCCATGACATGCTACATTCATGATATTGAATGGAGCCTCATCTGTCAGCATTTGTTTCATCCATGAATATAGTGCTCTATAAACAAGGTCAATGATTCAGTACGAAGATTAAAGGAGCTTCGTTATTCCGCCGTATGGAGCTTTGCCTATGGAGCTTTATCAATTAGCTATCTTGTATCAGCATGTAAGTCAAAGCTATTTGAGGTACATCTCTGCTCAACAATTTTCACCAGTAAAAAATGTGCTTCTCCAATAGGTTTAGACTGCAAAATTTTACAAACAAGGTTAGTGATTCAGGACAAAGAAGGGGAGAAAATAGAAAAACATATTTATGAGCAAATTGATTGTGTTTACTGCTGCAACTCCAGCAGAAACTTTTACTTTGAAACCAAAATGATTCTATTAATTGACAATAATGGACAAACTACTCTTCTATTTCCCTTTTCTAGAAAACTACATTGTGACACTCTACGTGTAAGCTCTTCTAAACTCTGTTTAAAGATCAATCTGGTGTTTTAATTCCCCACCCACCAGTTGTAGCAATTCTCAATAAGGAGTAGAGTACACGATATCGAATATTGTAGTAAATTTTTCTTTATGCTGGATGTAAGACAATTTTTGCAATTAAACCTTATATGAACTTGAGCCCAAAAGCAAACCAATAATATTTGGTACAAATTTACAAAATGGACGTGATTCAGATAAATCCGTAATTCAAGATGACTGAAAAGAAGAGTTTGATAAGAGTTGAAATTGGGAAAACAAAATGGAAAAAGAAGGTTGGACTAGACCTCTTAATCCGCAATTCAACTATTGCATGCACAACAGGACATAACCATATGTAAACGGGTTATATAAAAGCTAAAGCTGATTATGCATAATCACTTTGCTAGAAGGGATTGCCCGGTTTAGATATATGCTAAAGCTGATTATGAAATTTATAAATTTACACTTAAGCCAATCCAAAATGATTTGAAACATAGATGACCACATGGTAGGATGATGTTGAGCAATTTTTATAGTAATAATGTAGAAATTAAAAATGATAGTTACACATTTATATTGTTCTATTTTAGGTAATAAGCTAACAGCAAAACACCTCATGAGAAAAGAAGAAGAACATATAGTTACCTATCCTAGATAAGATATGCAGTACTAGCACACCCAGTGTTTATAAGTGGCAGATTGTGCACGAACTCCGCAAAAAGTATGGACAATTGGGCTGCAACAAAAAAGATGTGGTAACTAAACATCAAAGATCTTTATGAACGGTCACATAAATACATGCTCAAGACACTTCAAGTCGAGAGAAAAATGCAAACCTTCAATGTAAACATAATGACAGTTACAAAACACAGGACACTAAGGCTATAAAGAATGGAATTGGAGGCCATCTTTCAGATCATCATCACTACAAAACTCGCCACTGTAGCACACAACACCATTCTCCATGCTTATAACTTCAAACACAGGTTGTGCTATTGGCTTAATGTTGTCAGTGATCTGAATCATGATTGACAACCATACCAACAGATTAGTGTAGAGAAAGATAGAAGAAACTGAACAGCAGCTTGCCAAATAGAGAACCTAATAAGGCATCAGATCGATAATTGAAGGAAAAATTCGGGGCAATATTAATACGTACAAAGGGAAGACTTACTTCCTTGGTAGTTCAGAATCCTTGCTCATATGTCCAAGTGCTCGCCCTAGGAGCTCCCTTGTAAAGTGGGTATTGTTTCTTGTGGCTGGATAGAGGGGTTATTCATGGTAACAAGCATCAATTAGAAGTAACAAAAACAATGATAAGAATAAAATACTTTGATCACAATGGACAACAATGATAACAATCTAAAGATAACCATCTCGTGTAACCTCTAGTTCAAGGAGAAATATAACACGTTAAAAGAAATTTCAAATTCTAATCATTATACAAGGGATGAGCTATATCCAAGTAGCAGCAATATCTAATTCCTAAGCATGATAAGGAGCATTGGAGGAACCCAGCACACATGCACAGACACACACACATAGAGCTATTAAAGACTTTTATGCATAGGAAAAGCAGAAATAAGTATTGACTTGACAATCACACAGACAAAACGGAGTTCAGAGAAAAATATATCATATACCATATTTCGAGAGGCATTTTCTTCCCCATTTTCATTTGTGAGTGGTCATCTTAGGCTCATGCTTATTTCCTTCCTCAACTGCATCTGTGAGCTCTCCCTGATGGAGTTTTCTCTTTGAGATTGATCTTGATCTTCCTCATCCATTGTAAATTAATTGTTGGTATGGTTTGTGGTAATCTTGTTGGTCTTATGCTATTTGTAAAAATAAAAGGACTTTGTCAATAATTATCTCAAGATTTTAATCATAGAATGCACCTAGGAGATAACCTAGATGTGACCTGCAGTTGACATATCATTCAAAGCATAGAGAGAGTACCAGAGTTCCAATTATATGACATTGTCAATGATTTTAGGATGTCCAGCCACAACTTTGAGGGCACTACAAATTTCCTACAGAGAAAAGTACTCTTTTACACAAGTATCAAATGTATAAATTATCGTTTTGTAGCAACTTATTAATATCACATAGCCCAATCCTCTAGAAATCAGGCATCTCAAAACTCCAATTATAACTCCACAGTACAGAGAACCAACAATAATGCAAAATCAAATTGCATTACCTCACAAACCACAGAACTACAGAAGTCCTTCCTGAGCTCTATCTACTCCCAGTAAATAAAACTGTTGAGATGCACAAATGAATAGTTACCAAACAAATAAATTGGAGCTGTTTGCAAGGTCAAAACAACCGTGTAAAGTTAAATCTTAAAGTTATTAATGACTTGATCCCAAGTGCTATAGTCCGTTTAGAGGTGCTGCTTACACCTCCTATTGTCCTACTTATGGTGCCATAAATATAGCAACTTCTAGTTACTATTTTTTTAGGTCATGAATGGTTCTTCATTATCCATTTTCCTCTGCAGATTTTGTAATTAAACAAATGAAGGCTTATTTCCTATTCCATAAATTTTATTTTCTGTTTAGAATGTTTACATTGCTCCAAGTACCTTGCAAATAAGTGGCTGACTGTGCACAAACTCAGTAATAGTATGGGCAACAGAACTGCAAAAGAAAGATGTGATGACTAAACAACAAAGGTTTTGTGCACATAATCAAAATAAATATATGTTCAAGTCGAGAATAATAACCTTCAATGTAAGTCTGATGATGGGGAGGAATCAGACGACATTTAAGGCTACAAAGGACGAAACTGGAGGCCAATTTTTCAAATCATCATCACCATAAATCTCAACACTATAGAGCACAACACCATTTTCCGTTTTTTGTGCAACTAGCTTAATGAGCCTCCTCTATGATCTGAGTCGTGAGTGACAACCATAGCAACAGATTAATGCAGAGAAAGATAGAAGAAGTTTAGACAATCGTGTGCCAAATAGGGCACCTAATAAAGCATCAGACCAATTTTTGAAAGACAAATTTGAGAAGATTTGGTCATTGGAAATAATATGAAAAAAGGAAAGACTTACTTCCTTGGCTGTTCAAAATCCTTGCTTGCATCCCTAAGTGCTCGCTGAACTTCCTTGTAAATGGGGACTGTTTCTTGTCGCTGGGAGGAATAAATCAGCCCTAATGAGCTGATCTTTGATTTGCCGCACCCAAGCATCCGGTATAACTGTTTGGTAATTCTGTTTACCAATATCAGTTTCTATGGGTTCTTTCTTATCAACCTTGCTTGAAAGTTAGAGTCGATTTTTGCTCACATTTTTTCTTGGAGGCAGAATTGCAAAAGATGAGGGGATCAGAAGCCCAATGTCTGCCGTAGAGGGGTTATTCAAGGTAACAAACATCAATTAGAAGTTTGAAGAAGGCTTAATTATATAGTACTTTAATCCGACTAGAGTCATAGACAACAATGACATTGATCTAATATGAACCTTAATAGTCTAATCTCTAATTCAAGGAGATATAACATGTTAAATTTTTTTTGAAATTCTAACCATTAAACAAGGGATGAGCTATATTCAATCAATCCAAAGTATAGTCAGAATTTTTTATTTTTTTTTTGGGTGACTAGTAGGACAGACTTTTTATTTTTTGGATGAATGAGATAAATTAAAAATAAACCAAGCAAAGATATTACAAAAGAGTTCAACCTTGACAGAACACAAGCAGCAAACAGCTACAGAACATAGAAACAGTTAACATAGCTACTTTAAACCAGAACACTACACAAACAACAAATATCTGCAAAACTCAGAAACAATCAATACATCTACTCTAAAAAAGATACTGATATACCCCAGCAGCCAAAAATGACTATTTTGTACCGATTTCTTGAATCCCTTAAAACTACTCTAATGATGTCTAATGTCATTTTTTGTTAAACACAAGATTTTCTCTTCTCTATGAATGAGTCCCTTGCAGAATCTAGCATTGCGTTGAAGTCATACACGATAAATGAAAGC
Organism: Fagus sylvatica; assembly: GCA_907173295.1. Taxonomy (NCBI): domain Eukaryota; kingdom Viridiplantae; phylum Streptophyta; class Magnoliopsida; order Fagales; family Fagaceae; genus Fagus; species Fagus sylvatica. The sequence goes on along the minus strand of OU015767.1, from coordinate 21,661,799 downwards.
AGCCCAAGCTAACTAGCAAACAATAGTTCTGAAACATTTTGCCTTTCAAGGAAAGAATACCTCAGCACAAGACAAAATTTCAATCATTCAGCTGCTTGCTTACCAAACACAACCTTAATACATACTGCCACAGCCTTTTAGTATAAGAACAGTCATAAAAGATGTGATCTCTGGACTGTAGCTTTCTCCTGTAGAACACACAAACGAGACCATAATTGTATCCCCATTTAGCAACCCTGTCACAAGTGAGAAGTTTATCCATGACAGTTAGCCAACAAATGAAGGCATGCTTGGAAATAACAGTTAGCAAACAAAAGCTAAATCTTAAATTTACTAATGCAAAGAATATATATTTAGCAAAAGACCATTTTGTCAATATTTGCAGAGTTGCAAGTAGGATTATTTGTAGCTCTTCAGTTTTCAGCTGTAACAGAAACAGTACTGCAAGGACTGGATGTTGTCGTTATCCTATATAGATCATCTTCATATCGAGCTCTTCCACCATTTAAATCAACTTCTTCTTTCGTGCATGTCAATCGCCCTGTTCTATCCAGCTCCACGAATCCCCCTCATCAATGTGTACTCAGCCCCATCTTCCACATCATTACTGTTGTCGAGTCCCACATCGCCGGGGTGCCCCTAGGTTGTGCACTTTATAAGTTATGGGCAATCCTCCACTTACAAGAGCTCTTTTGAGTGGAGTTAGGCCCATTTGTCTTTCTTCTATTACTGTCCTGAATCTTGTACACATCATCTTTGTCATTGATTTTCTTCCAGGATTCATTTTTTCTGGAAAACATCGTCCATATATAACTTAGGTTAGATTATTCCATGCTGAGCTACACTAACAAACATCAAAATCAAAAACAGCTATTTATTTACTTCCTAAGCATGATAAGGAGCAAAAAAATAACATAGCATATATAGTTCTAATTCCTAACAAAAAACAGTGCTACCAAAGACTTTCAGGCATAGGATAAGCAAAAATAAGTATGCATTTGTCAACTGAACAAACAAAACAGAAGTTAGGAGAAAAATATATCATGTACCATATTTTGAGAGGCATTATCTGATAACTGGTCAGCTTTGTCTTCCCCACTTTCCTTTATGAAAGGTAGTGTCAGGCTCATGCCTATTTCTTTCCACAACTCAATCTGTGACCGCACAGATGGGCTTTTCTCTTGAGAATGATCTTCCTTCTTCATCCCTCTTAATTAAAAAAACAAAAGGTTGTACTAAGTTTACAAAGCTCCCACTTTAGAGGAATTTAGGAGAGGTGATTGGTAGGAAACCTTACCCTCTTTGTTTTAGAGAGGCTGATTCTCGAACTCAAACTTGTTGGTCTCATATATGCTATTTGTAAAATCCAGAGAACTTTTCTTTTATCTGAATCATGAGTGACAACCAGATTATCTTAAGATGAGCTAGATTTGAAGTGAAGTTGACAAATCATTTGAAGTATAGAGAGTACCAAAGTTCCAATTAATGTGACATTGTTAATTGATTTTAGGAAGTCCAGCCGCAACAACTTTAAGGCTAATCCTCCAAATTTCCTACAGAGAGGAGTAATACTTTACACAAATATCAAATCTACAAATTATAATTGTGCAGAAACTTCTAATATCACACCCAGTCCACTCGTAATTAGGGATCCCGAAAAACTCAAATTTTAACTCCACAGGACCACAACATAAAAAACCAACAATAATGCTAAATCAAATTGCATTACCTAACAAACAACTTAAGTCCTTCCTGAGCTTCATCTGCTCATCAAATTGCATTACCTAACTAACCACTCAAGTCCTTCCTGAGCTCCATCTGCTCCCAATGAGTAAACTCGTGAGATGCATAAATGAAATTATCAAAGAAATAAAGCTGTTTTGGAGCTAAATCTTAAATTTTTAACAAGGTAACAAGACACACTGGATGATTTAGTTTCAAAGGTACCACTAACACCTCTTGTCGTCCCAATTATGGTGCCATATGACCACTCCCTCCTAAGCAAGAAATGCTTACCCATGAGGAATATAGTTTTGAGTTCAGCATGCAATAATAATCAACATGAAGCCACGAGAGAATAAAACAAATAGCATAAAACCATTTTGTCAATATTTGCAGGTAAGATTATTTTATAGTACTAAACATGCACTCTACTGCAACAATAAAAAATTTTCTGGGATCACTGCCTAAATTTAATCAATAAAAAATAAGATACAGAATCAATAGAAGAGTATGGCTTAATTTTAAAGAACTTTTTTTTCAATAGTTAAGTACAGGTTCAGATCAATCCAACAATTTCTAAGGTGTTAACTCTTTGTTCTGTTACCAACCTAGCGGCCCATTAACTTGACGACAACAATATCATTCTTAATGCTTTATGATTGAACATGGGCTGCAGCTACATGAATAAATCATTGAGCCTCCTGAGATCAGTGTCAAAACCAAAGAACAATTAATAACCTACACTAGGAAGAGGATAATATCCAATATAACAATTTGAATATTAAATTAAGGTTTTGCATCGGAATGCCTCGAGGAGTACTGGAATGCCATTATCATTTGTCTTCAGTATTCCAGGGCTTTATAAAATAAATACTATGATTAGCAATCATTTCCATCTCAATTTTATAATGATGATTTCTGCATAAATTTTCACAAATCACATCACTCTCAAAACTTGGGTTGTTAAAGAATCCTTGCATACACATTAAACTACATTACCTAAAAAATTATAGAAGCCCTTTTCTGAGTTCGTCTCCTCCAATTATGGAAACCTGAGAGAACATGAGATAATAATAATTTTCAATTCCAGATATGGGAGTTTTTTGCAAAAGAACATGGGATAAGCACAATCGTGAATAAAGCACAAACTAATCCCAAAGTTGAGCAATAAAATCAAATTGTTAGTCTCTATTTGGATGTCATAAATTCATAACCATGTCAAATTGGTGGAAGTTGTGTAGTATTTTGCAAAGCGCATGGCATTTTGCATTATTTAAAAAGGCAAGATATAATGAGATTTAGGGTGCTGCAAGTTTGGAAAACACCCGCAGAAAAATAAATAAATAAATAAAAAAAATAAAAATAAAAAACACTTGATGAAATGAAACGATCAATATTAAAGAATAAGGGTGTATGCAAATAATAAAAACCTCATGAATTCTTCAATTAGAAGATTATGCTTTGCAACAATTTCTATGATTATGATTAATCTTTCAATGCCAAGAATAGAGGGGAGAAAGTGAGAGGAAATAGATTTCCTATTTTTAATCTTTCATACTTTCTCATTCAAAAATACAAATAATGAAGTTGATGAAATTATTTTACAGAAGATATTTCGGATAATCATTTTGTTCATTCTTTCACATTCAAAAATACAAATAATGGCAAGATATTTGGTATAATCATTTTGTTCATTCATAAGTGAAAAACTTTCTGCTTTATCAACAACCAAATTGAGCAATTTCATCAACACCAATCAAATGATAAAAAAATATATATATAAGAGGTAAATAAAAAAATCAACATTCAATCCACCTGTACATAAATATTTTCATTTAAAAAAAAAATGAATTGATGACTGATAAGATTAAAAATTCATCGTATTTGAATGGGATTTAAGATCCAACTACACTTACTTAGTTTTCAGCTGTAACAGAAACAGTTCTGCAGGGACTGGATGTTGTCGGTATATCGTATAAAGATCATCTTCATGTCGAACTCTTCCACCATTTAAATTAACTTCACTGCCACAATCATGTAATATGCTCCATAGGATCAAAACAAGGAATTGAAATCAAGACCAAAAAAATATTACAATAAGAATACTTGATATATTAAGGAAAAAAACACGAACCGAAAGAGTGGCTA
>OU015767.1:21638290-21657829 GCA_907173295.1 Fagus sylvatica | reverse complement strand
CTCCAGGTGTCATATCCATGTGTTGGGCAGAAGTTGTATGTATCCTTGAATCTTTCCCATGCCATGAATAGAGTCTCATCATGTCCCTGAACGAAACTAGAAATCTTCCTCTTTACTTGTTGGACCTTGTGGGGAGGGAAAAACTTCTTGTAGAACTCTTGGGTCATCTCCCCCCAACTTCCTATGGACCTAGGCTTCACTGTGTACAGCCATCCCTTGGCTTTGTCCTTGAGTGAGAATGGAAAGAATCTCAACTTGGCTGTTTCAATCACGTTCTGTGCATAGAAACTGCCAATCACTTCTTCAAATGCTCTCACATGCACATAGGGGTTCTCATTCTCCAATCCCCTGAAATCTGGAAGTATGGCCATTAGCCCTTGTTTGATCTCCACATGAGGTGCATTTGGAGGAAACATGATGCATGACGGAATGGAGCTTTGAGTAGGGTGCAGCAGCTGATACATGGTCATCCTAGGTGCCTCAGGTGGAATTACTCTTTCTTCAGCCATGATGGAAGATGTGGGTGAGCTTGTAGGTGTATCAAATAGACTTCCAAAAAGTGTCTCAAAAGTCTCCAATCTACCTTTGCTGTTTCTAACCCAAACGCTCATGCACAGTAAAACAAAACAGGTCAAAGCAACAAAATAAACAAATAATAAAAAAAATAACTAAAAGAAAAACAAAATGAAAAGAGAATAGAACGAAATTACCAAAAAAAAAAAAATTGTCTCTTGAATAAGCCGAAACTCCCCGGCAACGGCGCCAAAAATTGATGTCGCTCAATAATAAGCGGTACTTTGTAGTACGTGTAAGGGGTTGTCGATCCTCAGGGAGTTTGTGTTTTCAATAGACAATGTAATTCAATATGCAAAAAGAGTAAAATAAATTTGGTTTGTGGAAATTTTGTAAAGAATATATGTAAAAAGGCACTAAGGTTTCAGGGTGTTTCTGTATATCAGTATGATTCCTTGTAATCCCAGTTAAAACTCTTGTTCTAATAACAGTTTACAAGTTGATTATTTTCCTTTTAAAAAGCTCTTGACATGGTTGAACTAATAAAACTCAGGAACACTATATTACCGGAGAAAATAAAGTGGCTAGAGTAATAATTAGAAAGACCTTTCAATTTATATAACACGAAACCTAATTAAAACCATGCAATATTCCCCCTTAATCATAAGAAAAACATGATTGAACTTATAGAAAGTACGGAATAAAACATACATTAATAGGAATCAAATAATTAACAATCAACTGTATTTAACATTAAAAATAGAAGGGATTACAAGTATTCATACCTTTATACAGAAAACATAGCCCCTAGCCTTAGCAAGAGGCTTAGCCAATCATGGCTAAGGAAAAAGAAAAATAGAGAAAATAATTTCTAGGGAGAAAACTAGAGAGAAAACTAGAAAAGAAAACTAAAAAAATAATAATTCTCCTCCTTGGCGGCTGCCCCCTTGTTTTTCAATTCACGCTTCATTTCATTTAGGGCTCCATTGAAAAATAATCTAGTGTGATGCGGCAAGAGGAGCAATTCATGCAATCCCTCACAAAACAAGCTTCACACGTGACTTCATTTAAGCTCCTTAAAGTCTTAATCCTGTGTGATGTGATACAATAGATAATGTGAGCTTGCAGGCTTTAATGACCATGTGGGCCTTCTGGGCTTATGGGCTTTATTTTTCTTTTTCTCTTCAAACATTAATTTGCACATCTTTTCTTTTCTTTTTCTCCTTCCAGCTTGTGATATTTAATTCCAATCTGATTTAGTTTGTGCCTCCAATCAAACATAGCCCAAATTAACATATAAGAGATTAAATTAATACACTTAAATGCATAAATCATGTAATTCAATGAAATGAACAACAAACATCCATTTAAGTGTAATTAAACATGAAATGCAACACAACTCCAATAAAATCTCTCCAAATGCATGTAAATAAGTCATATTTCATGACTTATCATTGCTGGTCCCTTGTTAATTACCTGGTCTGACTTTCCAAAAAAAAGCAAACTTACATAGCCCACCATTGGCAGGTGACTAGAGCACTATATAGAAAATTCCCATATGAAATAAGAATGCAAATATTAGGATGATATCTGCATTATGTTTAATGTGTCAAAATTCGGGCTAATTGACGTAAATGCGTCATAATCCAGATATCATATCTGCAATTCTGCATTATGATATCTGCATTATGATTAGCTCTACCAAATGCATTCTGGGGTAGGGTATAAGATGAACTAGTGATGACTCAGACAAAGCACATGTTAATTTGGTTTAATAATGTCATCAAAAGACCTTTTCCAAAATCTTCAATTTGAGAAAGAAATTGAAAATTTTGATTTTTGCAAGTAATTTAAAAATTAAATTTTAAATCGTTTTCTATTGTTTCAAACATAACCTTTCTCTATGTGCATAAAGGACTTTTCTGTTTAGTGATTAATTTTTTCTCTTGTAGTTCAATTACCCATGCTATTTGCTGAGTCTGTGGCTTCGTGTACAGTCAACCATTTACTTGCAGAGTACAGGAAACTGAACCAAATTAGCTCTGGGTTCTGGTACTACATGTCTCATCTAGTACAAGTAATTATTTATTCTTCTTCTTTTCAGTTAGCATTTCCATATTATCTAAGAAGTAGAACAAGATCATTACATAATTATTGTTAAAAATTTCTATATTATTACTATAAAAATGCTCAACATCATTATACGTTGGTTATCTTAGTTTAAAATCATAGTCAACAAGTTGAAATTTACAGGGAGTTAAGAGGTCTAGCCCAGCCTTTCTTTTTCCATATTATTCATATTAAAAATGGTACGTCCAGCATACAAACAAACAAACAAAAAAAATTACGAAATTAAAAAAATTACGAAATTTAATATATTGTATTCCTTAAAGAGAATTTGCTAGAATTGATGGCAGGGAATCAAAATACCAAATTGATCTTGGGATGGAGTATAGAAGAGCTTAAAAATTGCAAGTTCTAATGTTCTTTTCTAGAAAAGGGCAGTAGAAGATTACTTTGCCCAGTATTGTTAATTTAATAGAATGATTTTGGTTTCAAAATAAAATTTTCCTTTGGATTTGGCATAATAAACCTATAGTTGGAAATATTTTTATTTGTCAATATATGCTCTAATTTTATTTTTTCTATTTTCTCCCCTTCTTCATCCTGTATCAATGACCTTGTTTGTAAAACTTATGCAGTCTCAACTAATCGGAGAAGCACAGTTTATAATCTGGGAAAATTGTTAAGCAAGGATTTGAGCCATGTCCTACATTCTGGTACAAGATAGCTAATTGAGAAAGCTTTATAGCAGAACAATGAAGGTCCCTCTCTCTCCATCCTGAATCTTTGTCCTTGTTTACAAAGCTCTATACTCAAATTCATAGAGAAACTTTTGCTAATAGTTGAGGCTCCATTCGACATCACTAATGTAGCATATTATGGATGTCAAGAAGAAACAAGTACAAGTGGTGACACATGAATAGGAAACTTGGCAATTGGCTTGTGTATATCCGTTCTTCTATCCAAATCTTTGTTGTCTAAATGTGACTTGACTGCTTATCAGATTTATTTTTATAGGGACATGTAGTTATTTCAAAGGTATGTAAATTACTTGCAAAATTGTTTTGTATAAGCAGATGAATTTGTTAAATTTCATTTTCCAAATCATAAATATTCCAAGATAATATTGTAGCTGATAGAAGTGCTGAAGTGTTAATAGTCTTCAACCTGGCAGCTTGCTTAATGGTTTGACTTTTTGAAGTAGTTGTTTCTATATTTAAGTTGTTCATGTTTGTTGCTCTTTTGTGTGGACTTGTAACCAAATCATCATAGCGTAAATGGCTAGTGCAACTAAAATTCAAGTGTTGTGGTCTTGCTTCCCTGTTCTTGTTGGGTCAGCTGCTTGCCTTTGTTCAAGAAAAATTTATGCCCTTAAATTTTGATTTGTATCTTGTATACAAATTATTTTTCTCATTGTGATCTATTAGTGTCACAATTTATTCTAACAAACTTTTCAATTTCTACATTTTTATCCCCTAAAGTTTTGATTCAAATGAAATCTTAAACCCAATTTGGATAGAACTAACTATAATGATTTTTTGTTTTAATCCAAATCTTAGATGGTCAAATGAAGCAATCGAAATTTTGTGTAATCCGCTTCCCCAAAAAACCCCCCCTCTATGAGGGCATGTGTTTGATTCTTGAGATTTTCAAATATACGTGTGTGTGAGTTTAATTAGAATTTCTATATATATATAAAAATATATATATATATATATATATATAAATTATAATTTACCCTGAATTGAAATATTCATGCATGAGGTTAAAATTTTATGGAAACAAAATTTATCTCAGAAAATGATAATAAATTTACAAGTATATCACGGAGGAAATACAAATGTCCATTTGCATTTCATTTTTTTAATAAAAATTAATTATTTAAAATATTAATATACATTATCAGATTTTATTAAGCTTTATATAATTTACAGAAACAGAAAATATTTAATTAAAAACTATAATTTATAAAGTCTAAAAGAAAAATTTAATGTAGAACCTTCCCTTATACTTTTCAAGCAAACGTAGTGTATTCCCAAAGTCTCATATGATCCCTGAGATCTTGGGTTTAATACTCCTAACTAACATCTTGGGACCACATTGAGATCTATGAGGTCTTGGATTCCTCCTAATAATTACATGGATAACTGTGGAATTAAGGGACTACACACACAATAATAGTAAGATGTTCAAAAAGTTCTTAGATATCCAACATTAACAACTGAAAAAAAAAAAAAAAAAATCCAAAGTAATCGAACTCATCACTTGTTGAATCTAGATTCATTACTTGCAGGCCCAATATGATCAATTATACAATTTTTTAAAGAACGTATCAATCTTATTAGTATGATACTTTTTGCAATGTATAATTTCCACAAGACAAAAAAAGAAATGAAAGCATTTTAACTAAGATCCCAGCCAATTTGTATGGGCAAAGCGCATCAATCTCAAAGTGCAAAAAGTCAAACATTGTCTCTTTTTTGAAGCTTACACTAATAGCAGAAGCATAAATATTCTTCCGAAAGACAAGAAGCAATGCTTCCCTTGCGCAAGGGTTGTGCCTTTCTTAGTATGGACAAAGCATCAAGCTTTCAAAGTACAAAAAGTAATCATATAAAATTCTCTGATTTTATTTATTTATTTATTTTTTATGTTATTAACACTAAAACTATTGCGCAAGGGTTGTGCCTTTCTTAGAAGCCTAAAGATTCTATCAAGACAAAAAGCAATGCTTATAATCTTCCTTGCCCAAAAGAAAACTTGTAACAAAAATTAGAAGGTCCTTTGATTCTTTTCTTCTTTCTTCTATGCTATCTCTCTCAGTCTCAGGGTTTGTGCTTTACTTTATTCGGTCGCAAAGATGTTCTAACAATTATATGCATTGACACGTTATCCTAACAAGACGAGCATCAACAGCACCTCCAATTCATTATAAAAGGTGGAAAGACGAACATCAACAGCACCTCTTATCATTTACCTTCTCCTCTTTCAGTTTCTTCTGTTCTGTTTTCTATCAAGCTTCCTTCTTCAACTATGGCTGACGCAATAGTTTATGATCTCCTGAAGCAGTTGGCTTCAATCACTACTCAACAGGCGAAAGAAGAGATCAAGTTGATTGTCGGTGTTGACGAAGAAGTCCAAGAGCTTAAACACAAGCTCAGAATCATCCAGGTGATGCTGGACAATGAGGAGGAAAGACAATTGAAGCAGCATGTTGAGAACCATTGGTTAGCTCAGCTCAAAGACGCATACTACGAGATGGATGACGTGTTGGACAGTTGGAACACTGCAAGGATCAAGTTAGAGATTGAGAAAGAAGAAGATATTAACGCCGCTCCAGCTGTGAAGAAGAAGGTATTATGCTCCTTCTTCCCTTCCCTATCATATTGTTTCCGTCATATTAAATGTAACCTTGCTCTGCGTCATGACATTGGTCACAAGATTAAAAAACTGAATGAAACTTTAGATAAGATTGTCAAAGACAAGAGTGTTGCCTGGGTTTGACTTGACTAGGCAACTCGAAGCAGTTGAGCGACCAAAAACTACCTCCTTTGTTGATGCGACCAATATAATTGGTCGCGATAATAATAAGGCTAACCTACTGAGCAGCTTATTAGACAAGGGTAGTCAAGAAGAAAGAAAACCTCGTGTTATCTCCTTAGTGGGCATGGGCGGTCTTGGAAAAACGACTCTTGCCCAACTAGCCTACAATGACCCTGAGGTGAAGGCTCACTTTGAGCAAAGAATGTGGGTTTGTGTTTCTGATCCTTTTGATCAGTGTAGGGTTGCCAAAGCAATCATTCAAGAGATTGACCCTAAAGTCCTCAATAATATTACTGAATTGCAAAGTCTATTGCGTACAATTTAGTGATTTGATTGAGGATAAGAAGTTCTTTCTTGTCTTAGATGATGTGTGGACTGAAGACTCCTCAAAGTGGGAGCCGTTCAGAGACTTGCACTCAAATGTGGTGCAAAAGGTAGTAGAATTCTAGTAACCACACGTAAACTAGGAGTCGCAAAGATGATGGCGAGTGCTCCCATCAATTTGGAGGTATTGTCTGAGGAAGACTGCTGGTTGATTTTTAGTAAAATTGCATTTTCTAATGAGGATCAACGTAAGGATCTAGAAGACCTTGGTAGACAACTAGCAATTAAGTGCAAAGGCTTACCACTTGCTGTAAAGACTCTAGGTAGTCTCATGCACAACAAGACAAGTAGAGAACAATGGAAGAATATTTTGGATAGTAGTTTATGGGAATTAGAAGATGTTGAAAGAGGTGTTTTTGCACCTTTATTTTTGAGTTACTATGATTTGCCTTCACCAATGAAACGTTGCTTTTCATATTGTGCTACCTTTCCAAAAGATTATAAGTTTTATAAAATGAGTTGGTTGTCCTATGGATGGCACAAGGATATATCGACTCAAAAGAAAATATGGAGATGAAGGCAGAAGAATATTTTGAAGTTTTAGCCATGCGCTCTTTTTTCCAAGATTTTGGGAAGGATGAGTATGATGGTAGGATAGTAAGTTGCAAAATGCATGATATTGTGCATGACTTTGCACAATCAATGACAAAAAATGAATGCTTCATAATTGATGGTGATGAAGAGTCTAGGATAGACTTAAAAAGTGCACGCCATTTACATTTAAAAATTTCAGAAGAATCAAAATTTCCTGAATCTGTCTATGAAGCAAAAAATCTGCACACTCTCTTTCTTACTTCTGGTGAATCGGATGATGACTTTGACATGCTCCTATCTAATTTATTCGAACATTTTAGATATTTACGGACATTATATTTGGATTGTCGAATTAAGAAACTTCCGGATACAGTGGAAAATTTGATACATTTAAGGTGTCTTCTTATGTCTGAACGTGTTGAAATAGAAGAATTGCCTGAAACGGTGTGTAATCTCTGTAATTTACAAAGTTTGAAATTTAATTGTAGAAAGCTCAAGAAATTACCGCATGGGATGGGTAAATTAATTAACTTAAGATATCTTAATATTTCTGCATATGATCGTAATTGGGACGACGTGATATTTCCAAACCTTAATTGGATGCATAGATCGGGAGAGGACGTAATATTTCCAAAAGGGATTGGAAAATTGACTTGTCTTAAAACATTACGTGATTTCTACATATGTGGTAAGGATGAGAGAGAAGAATGTAAACTTGGAGAATTAAAAAATTTGGATGAGCTTCGAGTTCTTCGCATAATTGGGTTGAGGAATGTTGTAGATGTAAGTGAGGCTGAGAATGCACAACTGAAGAAGAAGATATACCTTCGTAATTTGATCCTAGATTTTGGCGACTTTTATGATATAAGGGATGAAAGAATGAACAATGATGTCTTAACTCTGAATGCCTTAGAGCCACATCCAGACTTGGAAATTTTAGGGATTCTTCATTACCTGGGCCCCACAGTGTATCCTAATTGGATGATGTCCTTGACCAAATTGAAAATACTTACTTTATTTGGGTTTCTAAACTTAGAGAGTTTGCCTCCTTTGGGGAAGCTGCCATCTCTCGAACGATTACATATATGTGTTACACTGAGTTTAAAAAAGGTGGGAGTTGAATTTTTGGGAATAGAATCCAAAAACAAGAAAGACGACATAATATTCCCAAGGTTGAAATCTCTCGTATTTGTGGAATTGAATTTGGAAGAATGGATTGGGTTTGAAGGAATGAGAGAAGAAGAAGATAATGGCATTACAATAATAATGCCACGTCTTCAACAACTACAAATTGATAGCTGCCCGAAGCTAAAGTCTCTGCCAGACTTCCTTCGTACTACTCCACTAAAGGAATTGAACATCAGTGACTGTCCAATCCTCAGCAAACGTTGCGAAAGAGAGATAGGGGAGGAGTGGCCCAAGATTTCTCATATCCCAAACATCGAGATTGATGGCGAGTATGTTCAAAGAGACGGTCTAACTCCCAGTGATTGACATTCAGAGGTAACTATTTCTTCTTTTATTTTTATAAATAGCAATTAAATATATTCTTTGTTGGTCTCATCTGTTATTGGTACGGGTTTTTGATTTTTCTTGTTTATTTATGGTTTAATATTATATTATATGATATGGGTCTTCCGGATTTTCTTGATTTTGGGTATGTACACTAATCTAACCTTTAAATCTCTTGATTTTATAGAGAAGAAGAAGAAGAAGAAGAAGAAGAAGAAGAAGACGGATGCATATTATCTGACTGAGTTGTAAGAGCAAGGTGTTGAAGAACACAGAGAGTTTGAAGATGAAGAAGCAGGCAGGAGGTCAGATTCACTTTTTATTTTAATCAACATTACCTTTAAATCTCTCTCTATATTGCTACTTTATCCCTCTTATATCAATGATGTTTTGATTAATGATTATAGTCATTAAAACCATATTACATGATTGTGGCAGTGATTGGTTTTATTGAAATTGTGTGTGTGATCATGAATTTTAGCTACAAGTAAAGTTTTTATTTTTATTTTTTTAATGAATTAAAATAAAGTCAATGTCATTCAATGACTTCCAACTCTCCCTTTCCCAGGTTTTCTTTTAATCTCGCCTCAGAAACAGAACGATCAATCCCTCCCTGCTGACTCCCTAGCCACTCTTTCGGGTTCGTGTTTTTTTCCTAATATATCAAGTATTCTTATTGTAATATTTTTTTGGTCTTGATTTCAATTCCTTGTTTTGATCCTATGGAGCATATTACATGATTGTGGCAGTGAAGTTAATTTAAATGGTGGAAGAGTTCGACATGAAGATGATCTTTATACGATATACCGACAACATCCAGTCCCTGCAGTACTGTTTCTGTTACAGCTGAAAACTAAGTAAGTGTAGTTGGATCTTAAATCCCATTCAAATACGATGAATTTTTAATCTTATCAGTCATCAATTCATTTTTTTTTTAAATGAAAATATTTACGTACAGGTGGATTGAATGTTGATTTTTTTATTTACCTCTTATATTTTTTTTTTTATCATTTGATTGTGTTGATGAAATTGCTCAATTTGGTTGTTGATAAAGCAGAAAGTTTTTCACTTATGAATGAACAAAATGATTATACCAAATATCTTGCCATTATTTGTATTTTTGAATGTGAAAGAATGAACAAAATGATTATCCCAAATATCTTCTGTAAAATAATTTCATCAACTTCATTATTTGTATTTTTGAATGAGAAAGTATGAAAGATTAAAAATAGGAAATCTATTTCCTCTCACTTTCTCCCCTCTATTCTTGGCATTGAAAGATTATATGCACTTAATCATAGAAATTGTTGCAAAGCATAATCTTCTTATTGAAGAATTCATGAGGTTTTTATTATTTGCATACACCCTTATTCTTTAATATTGATCGTTTCATTTCATCAAGTTTTTTTTTTTTTTTTATTTTATTATTATTTTTTGTTCTTCTGTGGGTGTTTTCCAAACTTGCAGCACCCTAAATCTCATTATATCTTGCCTTTTTAAATAATGCAAAATGCCATGCGCTTTGCAAAATACTACACAACTTCCACCAATTTGACATGGTTATGAATTTATGACATCCAAAGAGAGACTAACAATTTGATTTTATTGCTCAACTTTGGGATTAGTTTGTGCTTTATTCACGATAGTGCTTATCCCATGTTCTTTTGCAAACAACTCCCATATCTGGAATTGAAAATTATTATTATCTCATGTTCTCTCAGGTTTCCATAATTGGAGGAGACGAACTCAGAAAAGGGCTTCTATAATTTTTTAGGTAATGTAGTTTAATGTGTATGCAAGGATTCTTTAACAACCCAAGTTTTGAGAGTGATGTGATTTGTGAAAATTTATGCAGAAATCATCATTATAAAATTGAGATGGAAATGATTGCTAATCATAGTATTTATTTTATAAAGCCCTGGAATACTGAAGACAAATGATAATGGCATTCCAGTACTCCTCGAGGCATTCAGATGCAAAACCTTAATTTGATATTCAAATTCTTATATTGGATATTATCCTCTTCCTAGTGTAGGTTATTAATTGTTCTTTGGTTTTGACACTGATCTCAGGAGGCTCAATGATTTATTCATGTAGCTGCAGCCCATGTTCAATCATAAAGCATTAAGAATGATATTGTTGTCGTCAAGTTAATGGGCCGCTAGGTTGGTAACAGAACAAAGAGTTAACACCTTAGAAATTGTTGGATTGATCTGAACCTGTACTTAACTATTGAAAAAAAAGTTCTTTAAAATTAAGCCATACTCTTCTATTGATTCTGTATCTTAAGCAATTACTTACGAGTTAGAGCAGTGAATACACTCTAACTATAGATTAAATTTAGTGAAAAGACAATAGACCTTCATTTTTTGTTATTACAAAATCTGCAGAGGAAGAAGAGTAATGAGAAATGATTCATGGCACATTGTTAGAAATTTTTTATTGGGCAGTGATCCTAGAAGTTGCAGTAGAGTGCATGTTTAGTACTATAAAATAATCTTACCTGCAAATATAGACAAAATGGTTTTATGCTATTTGTTTTATTCTCTCGTGGCTTCATGTTGATTATTATTGCATGCTGAACTTAAAACTATATTCCTCATGGGTAAGCATTTCTTGCTTAGGAGGCAGTGGTCGTATGGCACCATAATTGGGACAACAAGAGGTGTTAGTGGTACCTTTGAAACTGTCTAAATCATCTAGGATCATGTCCTATACTAATTATATCTTCATTGCATTAATAAATTTAAGATTTAGCTTTACATAGTTGTTTTGACCTTAAGTTGTTTGTTAGGTAATGCAATTTGATTTAGCATTATTGTTGGTTTTTTATGTTGTGGTCCTGTGGAGTTAAAATTTGAGTTTTTCGGGATCCCTAATTACGAGTGGACTGGGGATATTAGAAGTTTCTGCACAATTATAATTTGTAGATTTGATATTTGTGTAAAGTATTACTCCTCTCTGTAGGAAATTTGGAGGATTAGCCTTAAAGTTGTTGCCGCTGGACTTCCTAAAATCAATTAACAATGTCACATTAATTGGAACTCTGGTACTCTCTATACTTCAAATGATTTGTCAACTTCACTTCAAATCTAGCTCATCTTAAGATAATCTGGTTGTCACTCATGATTCAGATAAAAGAAAAGTTCTCAGGATTTTACAAATAGCATATATTCAGAAGAAGAAGGCAGGAGGTCAGATTCACTTTTTATTTGAACTACAAGTAAAGTTTTTATTTTTATTTTTTTAATGAATTAAAATAAAGTCAATGTAATTCAATGATTTCCAACTCTCCCTTTCGCAGGTTTTCTTTTAATCTCGCCTCAGAAACAGAACGATCAATCCCTCCCTGCTGACTCCCTAGCCACTCTTTGGTTCGTGTTTTTTTCCTTATATATCAAGTATTCTTATTGTAATATTTTTTTGGTCTTGATTTCAATTCCTTGTTTTGATCCTATGGAGCATATTATATGATTGTGGCAGTGAAGTTAATTTAAATGGTGGAAGAGTTCGACATGAAGATGATCTTTATACGATATACCGACAACATCCAGTCCCTGCAGAACTGTTTCTGTTACAGCTGAAAACTAAGTAAGTGTAGTTGATCTTAAATCCCATTCAAATACGATGAATTTTTAATCTTATCAGTCATCAATTCATTTTTTTTTTAAATGAAAATATTTATGTACAGGTGGATTGAATGTTGATTTTTTTATTTACCTCTTATATATATAATTTTTTTCATTTGATTGGTGTTGATGAAATTGCAATTTGGTTGTTGATAAAGCAGAAAGTTTTTCACTTATGAATGAACAAAATGATTATACCAAATATCTTGCCATTATTTGTATTTTTGAATATGAAAGAATGAACAAAATGATTATCCGAAATATCTTCTGTAAAATAATTTCATCAACTTCATTATTTGTATTTTTGAATGAGAAAGTATGAAAGATTAAAAATAGGAAATCTATTTCCTCTCACTTTCTCCCCTCTATTCTTGGCATTGAAAGATTAATCATAGAAATTGTTGCAAAGCATAATCTTCTAATTGAAGAATTCATGAGGTTTTTATTATTTGCACACCCTTATTCTTTAATATTGATCGTTTCATTACATCAAGTGTTTTTTATTTTTATTTTTATTTATTTATTTATTTATTTTTCTGCGGGTGTTTTCCAAACTTGCAACACCCTAAATCTCATTATATCTTGCCTTTTTAAATAATGCAAAATTCCATGTGCTTTGCAAAATACTACACAACTTCCACCAATTTGACATGGTTATGAATTTATGACATCCAAATAGAGACTAACAATTTGATTTTATTGCTCAACTTTGGGATTAGTTTGTGCTTTATTCACAATTGTGCTTAACCCATGTTCTTTTGCAAAAAACTCCCATATCTGGAATTGAAAATTATTATTATCTCATGTTCTCTCAGGTTTCCATAATTGGAGGAGACGAACTCAAAAGGGCTTCTATAATTTTTTAGGTAATGTAGTTTTATGTGTATGCAAGGATTCTTTAATAACCCAAGTTTTGAGAGTGATGTGATTTGTGAAAATTTATGCAGAAATCATCATTATAAAATTGAGTGGAAATGATTGCTAATCATAGTATTTATTTTATAAAGCCCTGGAATACTGAAGACAAATGATAATGGCATTCCAGTACTCCTCGAGGCATTCCGATGCAAAACCTTAATTTAATATTCAAATTGTTATATTGGATATTATCCTCTTCCTAGTGTAGGTTATTAATTGTTCTTTGGTTTTGACACTGATCTCAGGAGGCTCAATGATTTATTCATGTAGCTGCAGCCCATGTTCAATCATAAAGCATTAAGAATGATATTGTTGTCATCAAGTTAATGGGCCGCCAGGTTGGTAACAGAACAAAGAGTTAACACCTTAGAAATTGTTGGATTGATCTGAACCTGTACTTAACTATTGAAAAAAAAGTTCTTTAAAATTAAGCCATACTCTTCTAAATATTTTTTATTGGGCAGTGATCCCAGAAGTTGCAGTAGAGTGCTGTCCTATACTAATTATATCTTCATTGCATTAATAAATTTAAGATTTAGCTTTACATAGTTGTCTTGACCTTGTAAAGAGCTCCAATTTATTTCTTTGATAATTTCATTTATGCATCTCACGAGTTTACTCATTGGGAGCAGATGGAGCTCAGGAAGGACTTGAGTGGTTAGTTAGGTAATGCAATTTGATGAATAGATGAAGCTCAGGAAGGACTTAAGTTGTTTGTTAGGTAATGCAATTTGATTTAGCATTATTGTTGGTTTTTTATGTTGTGGTCCTGTGGAGTTAAAATTTGAGTTTTTCGGGATCCCTAATTACGAGTGGACTGGGTGTGATATTAGAAGTTTCTGCACAATTATAATTTGTAGATTTGATATTTGTGTAAAGTATTACTCCTCTCTGTAGGAAATTTGGAGGATTAGCCTTAAAGTTGTTGCGGCTGGACTTCCTAAAATCAATTAACAATGTCACATTAATTGGAACTTTGGTACTCTCTATACTTCAAATGATTTGTCAACTTCACTTCAAATCTAGCTCATCTTAAGATAATCTGGTTGTCACTCATGATTCAGATAAAAGAAAAGTTCTCTGGATTTTACAAATAGCATATATGAGACCAACAAGTTTGAGTTCGAGAATCAGCCTCTCTAAAACAAAGAGGGTAAGGTTTCCTACCAATCACCTCTCCTAAATTCCTCTAAAGTGGGAGCTTTGTAAACTTAGTACAACCTTTTGTTTTTTTAATTAAGAGGGATGAAGAAGGAAGATCATTCTCAAAGAGAAAAGCCCATCTGTGCGGTCACAGATTGAGTTGTGGAAAGAAATAGGCTTGAGCCTGACACTACCTTTCATAAAGGAAAGTGGGGAAGACAAAGCTGACCAGTTATCAGATAATGCCTCTCAAAATATGGTACATGATATATTTTTCTCCTAACTTCTGTTTTGTTTGTTCAGTTGACAAATGCATACTTATTTTTGCTTATCCTACGCCTGAAAGTCTTTGGTAGCACTGTTTTGTGTTAGGAATTAGAACTATATATGCTATGTTATTTTTTTGCTCCTTATCATGCTTAGGAAGTAAATAAATAGCTGTTTTTGATTTTGATGTTTGTTAGTGTAGCTCAGCGTGAATAATCTAACCTAAGTTATATATGGAATGTTTTCCAGAAAAAATGAATCCTGGAAGAAAATCAATGACAAAGATGATGTGTACAAGATCAGGACAGTAATAGAAGAAAGACAAATGGGCCTAACTCCACTCAAAAGAGCTCTTGTAACTGGAGGATTGCCCATGACTTAAAAGTGCACAATCTAGGGGCACCCTGGATGTGGGACTCGACAACACTCCCCCCCAACGCCGGAAACTCGCCGGAACTAAACGGGGGGCCAACCCAACAACCCGGGGGCAAACCTGGCTGGCTCTGATACCAAGAAGAAAGACAAATGGGCCTAACTCCACTCAAAAGAGCTCTTGTAAGTGGAGGATTGCCCATAACTTATAAATGCACAACCTAGGGGCACCCCGGCGATGTGGGACTCGACAACAGTAATGATGTGGAAGATGGGGCTGAGTACACATTGATGAGGGGGATTCGTGGAGCTGGATAGAACAGGGCGATTGACATGCACGAAAGAAGAAGAAGTTGATTTAAATGGTGGAAGAGCTCGATATGAAGATGATCTATATAGGATAACGACAACATCCAGTCCTTGCAGTACTGTTTCTGTTACAGCTGAAAACTAAAGAGCTACAAATAATCCTACCTGCAACTCTGCAAATATTGACAAAATGGTCTTTTGCTAAATATATATTCTTTGCATTAGTAAATTTAAGATTTAGCTTTTGTTTGCTAACTGTTATTTCCAAGCATGCCTTCATTTGTTGGCTAACTGTCATGGATAAACTTCTCACTTGTGACAGGGTTGCTAAATGGGGATACAATTATGGTCTCGTTTGTGTGTTCTACAGGAGAAAGCTACAGTCCAGAGATCACATCTTTTATGACTGTTCTTATACTAAAAGGCTGTGGCAGTATGTATTAAGGTTGTGTTTGGTAAGCAAGCAGCTGAATGATTGAAATTTTGTCTTGTGCTGAGGTATTCTTTCCTTGAAAGGCAAAATGTTTCAGAACTATTGTTTGCTAGTTAGCTTGGGCTGCTTTCATTTATCGTGTATGACTTCAACGCAATGCTAGATTCTGCAAGGGACTCATTCATAGAGAAGAGAAAATCTTGTGTTTAACAAAAAATGACATTAGACATCATTAGAGTAGTTTTAAGGGATTCAAGAAATCGGTACAAAATAGTCATTTTTGGCTGCTGGGGTATATCAGTATCTTTTTTAGAGTAGATGTATTGATTGTTTCTGAGTTTTGCAGATATTTGTTGTTTGTGTAGTGTTCTGGTTTAAAGTAGCTATGTTAACTGTTTCTATGTTCTGTAGCTGTTTGCTGCTTGTGTTCTGTCAAGGTTGAACTCTTTTGTAATATCTTTGCTTGGTTTATTTTTAATTTATCTCATTCATCCAAAAAATAAAAAGTCTGTCCTACTAGTCACCCAAAAAAAAAAAAAAATTCTGACTATACTTTGGATTGATTGAATATAGCTCATCCCTTGTTTAATGGTTAGAATTTCAAAAAAAATTTAACATGTTATATCTCCTTGAATTAGAGATTAGACTATTAAGGTTCATATTAGATCAATGTCATTGTTGTCTATGACTCTAGTCGGATTAAAGTACTATATAATTAAGCCTTCTTCAAACTTCTAATTGATGTTTGTTACCTTGAATAACCCCTCTACGGCAGACATTGGGCTTCTGATCCCCTCATCTTTTGCAATTCTGCCTCCAAGAAAAAATGTGAGCAAAAATCGACTCTAACTTTCAAGCAAGGTTGATAAGAAAGAACCCATAGAAACTGATATTGGTAAACAGAATTACCAAACAGTTATACCGGATGCTTGGGTGCGGCAAATCAAAGATCAGCTCATTAGGGCTGATTTATTCCTCCCAGCGACAAGAAACAGTCCCCATTTACAAGGAAGTTCAGCGAGCACTTAGGGATGCAAGCAAGGATTTTGAACAGCCAAGGAAGTAAGTCTTTCCTTTTTTCATATTATTTCCAATGACCAAATCTTCTCAAATTTGTCTTTCAAAAATTGGTCTGATGCTTTATTAGGTGCCCTATTTGGCACACGATTGTCTAAACTTCTTCTATCTTTCTCTGCATTAATCTGTTGCTATGGTTGTCACTCACGACTCAGATCATAGAGGAGGCTCATTAAGCTAGTTGCACAAAAAACGGAAAATGGTGTTGTGCTCTATAGTGTTGAGATTTATGGTGATGATGATTTGAAAAATTGGCCTCCAGTTTCGTCCTTTGTAGCCTTAAATGTCGTCTGATTCCTCCCCATCATCAGACTTACATTGAAGGTTATTATTCTCGACTTGAACATATATTTATTTTGATTATGTGCACAAAACCTTTGTTGTTTAGTCATCACATCTTTCTTTTGCAGTTCTATTGCCCATACTATTACTGAGTTTGTGCACAGTCAGCCCACTTATTTGCAAGGTACTTGGAGCAATGTAAACATTCTAAACAGAAAATAAAATTTATGGAATAGGAAATAAGCCTTCATTTGTTTAATTACAAAATCTGCAGAGGAAAATGGATAATGAAGAACCATTCATGACCTAAAAAAATAGTAACTAGAAGTTGCTATATTTATGGCACCATAAGTAGGACAATAGGAGGTGTAAGCAGCACCTCTAAACGGACTATAGCACTTGGGATCAAGTCATTAATAACTTTAAGATTTAACTTTACACGGTTGTTTTGACCTTGCAAACAGCTCCAATTTATTTGTTTGGTAACTATTCATTTGTGCATCTCAACAGTTTTATTTACTGGGAGTAGATAGAGCTCAGGAAGGACTTCTGTAGTTCTGTGGTTTGTGAGGTAATGCAATTTGATTTTGCATTATTGTTGGTTCTCTGTACTGTGGAGTTATAATTGGAGTTTTGAGATGCCTGATTTCTAGAGGATTGGGCTATGTGATATTAATAAGTTGCTACAAAACGATAATTTATACATTTGATACTTGTGTAAAAGAGTACTTTTCTCTGTAGGAAATTTGTAGTGCCCTCAAAGTTGTGGCTGGACATCCTAAAATCATTGACAATGTCATATAATTGGAACTCTGGTACTCTCTCTATGCTTTGAATGATATGTCAACTGCAGGTCACATCTAGGTTATCTCCTAGGTGCATTCTATGATTAAAATCTTGAGATAATTATTGACAAAGTCCTTTTATTTTTACAAATAGCATAAGACCAACAAGATTACCACAAACCATACCAACAATTAATTTACAATGGATGAGGAAGATCAAGATCAATCTCAAAGAGAAAACTCCATCAGGGAGAGCTCACAGATGCAGTTGAGGAAGGAAATAAGCATGAGCCTAAGATGACCACTCACAAATGAAAATGGGGAAGAAAATGCCTCTTCGAAATATGGTATATGATATATTTTTCTCTGAACTCCGTTTTGTCTGTGTGATTGTCAAGTCAATACTTATTTCTGCTTTTCCTATGCATAAAAGTCTTTAATAGCTCTATGTGTGTGTGTCTGTGCATGTGTGCTGGGTTCCTCCAATGCTCCTTATCATGCTTAGGAATTAGATATTGCTGCTACTTGGATATAGCTCATCCCTTGTATAATGATTAGAATTTGAAATTTCTTTTAACGTGTTATATTTCTCCTTGAACTAGAGGTTACACGAGATGGTTATTTTAGATTGTTATCATTGTTGTCCATTGTGATCAAAGTATTTTATTCTTATCATTGTTTTTGTTACTTCTAATTGATGCTTGTTACCATGAATAACCCCTCTATCCAGCCACAAGAAACAATACCCACTTTACAAGGGAGCTCCTAGGGCGAGCACTTGGACATATGAGCAAGGATTCTGAACTACCAAGGAAGTAAGTCTTCCCTTTGTACGTATTAATATTGCCCCGAATTTTTCCTTCAATTATCGATCTGATGCCTTATTAGGTTCTCTATTTGGCAAGCTGCTGTTCAGTTTCTTCTATCTTTCTCTACACTAATCTGTTGGTATGGTTGTCAATCATGATTCAGATCACTGACAACATTAAGCCAATAGCACAACCTGTGTTTGAAGTTATAAGCATGGAGAATGGTGTTGTGTGCTACAGTGGCGAGTTTCGTAGTGATGATGATCTGAAAGATGGCCTCCAATTCCATTCTTTATAGCCTTAGTGTCCTGTGTTTTGTAACTGTCATTAACTGTTTACATTGAATGTTTACATTGAAGGTCTTGCATTTTTCTCTCGTCTTGAAGTGTCTTGAGCATGTATTTATGTGACCGTTCATAAAGATCTTTGATGTTTAGTTAACCACCATCTTTTTTGTTGCAGCCCAATTGTCCATACTTTTTGCGGAGTTCGTGCACAATCTGCCACTTATAAACACTGGGTGTGCTAGTACTGCATATCTTATCTAGGATAGGTAACTATATGTTCTTCTTCTTCTTTTCTCATGAGGTGTTTTGCTGTTAGCTTATTACCTAAAATAGAACAATATAAATGTGTAACTATCATTTTTAATTTCTACATTATTACTATAAAAATTGCTCAACATCATCCTACCATGTGGTCATCTATGTTTCAAATCATTTTGGATTGGCTTAAGTGTAAATTTATAAATTTCATAATCAGCTTTAGCATATATCTAAACCGGGCAATCCCTTCTAGCAAAGTGACTATGCATAATCAGCTTTAGCTTTTATATAACCCGTTTACATATGGTTATGTCCTGTTGTGCATGCAATAGTTGAATTGCGGATTAAGAGGTCTAGTCCAACCTTCTTTTTCCATTTTGTTTTCCCAATTTCAACTTTATCAAACTCTTCTTTTCAGTC
>OU015767.1:21423547-21638190 GCA_907173295.1 Fagus sylvatica | reverse complement strand
AAGGAAAACTGCAAAATGCAAAGTTCTATACACAACTGCTATTTTACTGCAACTATAACTGCATTTACTTGCCGCTGTTGCACCATTCATTTGTGTAGGTATTGAACGGGAGATTGCGTCTCTTCAGATGGAGGTATGAAACTGTTTCTGGGTACATTTCCTTTTTAGAAAAATCTCCACTTATATTTCTTACTCCAATTTTTGCTCTGTGGAATGGAATTTCAGGAGAAGAAATTGGTGGCAGAAATCAAGAAAACAGCTAAAACTGGAAATGAGGCAAGCTTTTTCTTTTTCCTTTTTCCTGCTTTCATAATTTGCACATTTCCTTACGTCATTTGAACGTAAGCTGTGACCTGATGCTAAATTGTGACAGCTGAAACAGCTAGTATTTATCAATCTAAATGTGAATGTTAATGAATTTAACCTTGTACTATCAATGTGATACTGTTTTATGGTGTTTTAGATGTGTCCTTGTCTCCTTGATGATCTCTTCATGTTGAAGTAAAGCATCATTAAGACAAGGGTGCATGCATGGAGAGATGAGCTTTTTGCTTTGGGTTTGAGACATGACAAAGTTGCACGCTCTATAGGAGGTCACTTGAAGAAAAACGACATAGCTAATCATAAAAGTAATTCTTATATTATGAGTTTTTGACTGATCTTCCCAGTGGTTCTTTGTAGGTAAAGCTCATGTCATGTACATTAGATGATGAAATGTTTACCGCTAACTATGGTGTTTCTTAGGCCTAGTATAATCAAAAGTTATATGAATTTCGTAATGC
This sequence comes from Fagus sylvatica, assembly GCA_907173295.1. Classification (NCBI taxonomy): domain Eukaryota; kingdom Viridiplantae; phylum Streptophyta; class Magnoliopsida; order Fagales; family Fagaceae; genus Fagus; species Fagus sylvatica. Next base: position 21,637,408 of record OU015767.1, on the reverse strand, counting down.
ACCACAAAATTAAGAGCCAATGGGAACAATCTAAATCAAATTATATGCTAACATCAAAATCAGAATAGCATCTAATTCATTCCTTACTCAGTATCCCTTGTTTCCATGAACTCTTTCAAAACCCCAAGAATCTTTTCCAACATGACCATTCATGTCTCTTCCAATAAAAAACCCTTTGAATCAGTTCATCCATGTAATCAAATTATATGCTAACATCAAAATCAGAATAGCATCTAATTCATTCCTTACTCAGTATCCCTTGTTTCCATGAACTCTTTCAAAACCCCAAGAATCTTTTCCAACATGACCATTCATGTCTCTTCCAATAAAAAACCCTTTGAATCAGTTCATCCATGTCCTCCTAGAATTTATGTTTAATGGATTCTTCCAATCCTATTTGAGGAGCGTACACACTAACCATATCAATTGTCTCTTCTCCTAACCTCAACTTCTTTCTCTGGATTATATCTACTTCATTTCTATTTATATATTTTCTTATATACCATAATTAATAATATCTTGTATGTTTAATTTCTCTAGGTTTTTCACCTACCCACTTGGTCTCCCGTTGGTACATTATATTTATTCTCCACCTAGTCATTATATTTAATACTTCCATTAGTTTCCCTGTTAAAGATCCTATATTCCAAGAGTCTATACACGAATCCTATTCTTATGGAGTAGCTTCTTTATCCACACCCGTCCATCAAAGTGTGGGAACTCTTTGCCCATTTTTCACTACACCCGAGTGTTGATGTAGCACATAGCTTATAGAGTGTTCCCTAGCCTACTTTTTCACTGCATCCGAGGTTTGATGCAGTGCATTGCCAGTAAGAGATGTGTCAACGTGTATTTATCGTGGATCCATTAATAATAAAGTGACTAAATTTTACACTGGCCATCAACCTACCACAACCCTCCTCATTTTTCCAGGTTTGGGACCAGCTGTGAACAAAATATATGATACTAAGCACAAACACTTGTGAAGTTGGTGTATGGGAAAATGAATGAAAGGAAAGAAAAAGAGAAGAAGATAATTAATTATATTGCCGTTGGAACTTATAAAAAGAAATTGTAGTGCCAATGGGGTCAACTTCAATCACATCGTTTTACCAGTTTTCTTGCCAAGGATTGTACTTTATACACAAAAATTAATCTAATTCGACTCCAATCACCTCTTTTATGTTATGGTTTTCATTTTACCAGTTTCCTGCAGAAATTTTATGTATGTCTTGGATTGTACTTTCACACCAAAATTATAGCATCTTCCTCTCTCAATGTTATCTCTTTGAAAAATCCAGGCTGCCACCAGAATCTTGGCTCGTCAACTTGTTCGGCTACGTCAACAGATAACTAATTTGCAAGGGAGCCGTGCCCAAATCAGAGGCGTGGCAACTCATACACAGGTCACTGTTATTCCTGGAAAAACCTAGTGTTTAAAATGATTGGAATTTGTGTACTTTTCTTTCATTTTGATAAACATTGGTCTCTTTTTCTACAGGCACTGTATGCCAGCACTTCGATTTCTACTGGAATGAAGGGTGCAACTAAAGCAATGGTGGCAATGAACAAGGTATGTGCCAGGGGTTGTGATGGAAATCATTTGTTATTATCAACAGCCCTAAAATTTCCCAATCCTACATAGGAGATATACCATACCATTCATAAAAATTGATATTTCCATGGTTAGCTGTTCAGTCAAGCTTCCATTATGGAAAGATAAGTACATGAAATGATCCACACAGAGAGATTTGTTCTTGATGGGCATAAATGATTTGTCTTTGGCATAGACACTTATAAACTGAAACTCATTGTAATACTCAACACCTTAATATGTTTTCCATAAGGATGTTGCTTTGTATAGCATCTAGTGCTAATGTTGAAAGACTATCCAACCTGAGGTATCCTTTGTTTATAGTTTGGAAGTAATATTATCACTTTCTGCTTCTCTTTTTCAGCAAATGGCACCAGCAAAACAAGCTAAGGTGATTCAAGAATTTCAGAAGCAGTCAGCACAAATGGACATGACGGTAACACTCTCATTTCTTTCTTTCATTTTTTCCCCACTATCCTTTTAATGAATAACTCATGATGGTTATGATAATTTCAGTTTCTTCAGAAGATTTTTTATAGTTTCACCATTTTACTCCTTGCCACAATTCTTGTCTATTCATGATAGTAGTGTCCCCAGACAAAGGAAAGCATTATTTTCTGCAGCTTGAACTGTGGGTTGATTGAATTTTTTATCCAGTTCATGCTAGGCCAGAGATTCCTACTGATTTTCTGTAAAGAAAAATGTTTACATATGGTCCTTGGATTGAGTTTTGAGACATCATTGCAGAGCATTTTCTTCCATAGTTGGTATCTGCTTTCATTCTATAATATATGTTTTTCATTTTCTATTGTTCATTTTTCCAGATAGAGATGATGTCAGAGTCTATTGATGAAACTTTAGACAAAGATGAGGCTGAAGAGGAAACAGAGGAGCTGACTAACCAGGTAAATTATTGACAGCCTGATTTTTTTAGTTTCTTTAATTTTCTTTTCTTCTTATTGGGGCCATTGTATTCCCTTCTCCATTGTGTATCTAATTTTTATATCCTTTCTGTAGGTTCTTGATGAGATTGGTGTGGATATTGCATCCCAGGTACCATGCTTTGAGATTTTCCCCAATTGCATTAATTACCTTACTTGTTTTTTTTGGTTGTTCTGAACAATGTAAACTTAACAACTCTTTTACTTATCAAAAAAAAAAACTTAACAACTGTTTGGTTCTGGTACAAATTAACAGTTATCTTCAGCTCCAAAAGGCCGGATTGCATCAAGGAATGTTGAAAATGTTGTTCCTAGGTATGTGTACTCTTAATAAATAAATAAAAACTTTAAACTGCTTAAAGTATTGGCACCATAAGTTTGAATTATGTTGGAGCATTGACTTACTGCCAAAAATGTTACTGTGAATCTGTGATTGCTTATATCATCAATTTCAATGTTTGAATTACGAAATTTTGAGTTTAAAAAAGCCAGTCACCAGTTAATGAGTGAGAGGTGTTCGATTATCTAGCTTGTTATGGCCTCTAGGCTGTATTTTCTACCTTTCAAAATCCTACAGTACATTCGTGAGATGTTAAATAATACCTATCATGTCTCTGCACATAAATGTAGAAGATTTTTCTCACCTAATACCCATAATGGTTGACGGGTAGATCCTACGCTTCCCAGGGTTTTTGGTGGAGCCACACTTGACAATGTTTTGTGGTTTCGGTGGTGGAGTGTAGGTTGTATGGAGGATTTGGTTGTGGGGTTGGGTGGTGGAGGATGGTTGTGGTCAGGGGATATTATTGGCGAGTTGTGGCACTGGCAATGCATGTGGTGCTAGTGACTAGGTTTTGTATAGGGTTAAATCAGCGGAGTTAGCTCATGATTTTATCTAAAAATTATATCTTGAAACGTGATTTCAATGCGGCCCCATTTTCCTAAATAGTTTGGAGCACTCTATGAAAATTGCAATTTTCTTTTTTACCAAAAGATCCAAGCTTAACTTATATGGCCAGGAGCCAGAAATTTGTTAGAATTCTCCCCTAGATAAAGAATGTTTTAATGTGCCTTGAATAGTGCTTTATATCCTAATCTATTTCTTCTATATGCAGGTCCGAATCTCTTGATGTTGAAAATCTTGAGAAGAGGTTAGCCTCTCTTCGACGCATCTGATCTTGGAAAGCAGAGTGATACTACATAGTGTTGTTATTAGAGTAAATAAAAACATGGCCTGAGGATTTATATATGTACTTGAGCAATTTTTTTTTTTTTTGGGTTGGGATCTTAGAGTTACTGATATTGGACTTTCCTATGTAAAATTATTGGAAAATTATGACACATTTCTCTTCTCCTTTACACTGTCAAATTTCTTGATGAAATAGATGAGGGAGCTAAGAGCTTCTCTCTCTAGAATCCATTTCTCTTTTTTTAGTGAATTAGTGACTGGTTTTATCAAATATCCACCATATTTTGTAGTTTGAGAAATGGTTCTTATGAACGACCAGTGTCAAAGGATGATGTATTGTGATCCCTCCTGAGGCTGAAGATGATCTTGATGTGCTGGGATGGGCTGGTATAAGTGGGGACAAGCCTCCTTGCTTAGAAAGTAGATGAAAAGGGACTTGAGTTTTCTTTGCCAAGGAAGGGAAGCTGTTTGGGTGTGAGGAACTCGACTTCTTGGAAAGGAACCGGAGCTCCATGAGCAAGTTTGGGCATGAGGATGTAGAGACATTGAAACCAGCAACTAGTGAGCCTTGTGAAAATTCTAATGGAAATGGTGCTGGATCTACTTCCAGCCAAGTTTCAAAAACAAAAAATCTGACAAAGGTGTTGTTGATGAGTTCAAAAAAATTCATCTTGGAATGGGTGTTGGTGAGTGTGAGTCTAAAGTTAAGGTTGGTAGTGGAAAAGACGAGGTTCGTGCAAGTGAAAATGAAGAAGACCAAGAGGGTTACAACAACAGTGAGTAATGTTGTTGTTGTGGTAGTGAGGAGGTTTGCTCCATTATAAGATATGAAGATGGAGATGAAGAAGGTTTGCTCCATTTTGATGCTTCTGTCCAAGAGATGGAACATGAAAGTCAGTCCAACCTGTTGAAATTATAGGGAAAGATAGCAATATAGAGATGCAGAGAAATATAAAATATGTAGAGAAGAGATGTAGAGGGAGAGATTAGGGTTTTACGTGATTCGACACTAACTTTGAAAAGATCTATAATATATAATTATAATGAAAAACTTTGAGATTTTACTTGCAAAAAGTTTGAAAGATTAGAAACTTTTTTAAATGAAATGAAAAATATAGAATTATAATAAAAATGCACAATCAAATTTACCTTAATTTCATGTTGTTGTAATCAGTAGAATATTCCGTAACCTTTTATGCAATGAGCTATAAAATTGACAAGGACTTCTTGTAGACCATCAACATCATATCTTCTACCATTTTTTTTTTTAAATAGTAATACCGCCTTATATATAGGAAAGGGTCTAAGCAACGGTTAAAATGACATTTTTTTTTTTTTTAACCTTGGGTGTCCGGATCAAAGTTCCGTAGATATGCGTATCTCGACTAATCCCAGTGGGACACGTAAGTCGTAATACCCTACTAGTCACGTGTAAGACTTTGCCTCCTCAGGGTCAGCTGAAATGGAATATTATGGCATTAAAGATTAGCAAATATTAGCTTTTAGAGGGACATTTCAAGTTTGATCCATGAAAGGCAAAACAATCGGCCCATAAACAGCCACATATGAGATGTATTATAATGTAGACCTAAATGCATCTATCTATACTATAATGTAAAATCGAAACTTTTTGACTTTTGGTTGACCTCATCATGTTGCGCCACATAAGCTTTTGAAATCTCACAATTTTACACCTCATTATTTTAATATATATTTTCTAATTGAATTTAAATTTTATTCTATTATTAAACCTTCCATTAGAATTTTGACACATCATATTTTCTTTAATATAAGAATATATTATTCCATATATAAAACACAATCATAATTAATGTCTAATACTAACATATATTCCATATATAAACACAATATAAATATCTTTTAATAATAATCATAATTATCAATTTTCATCAAGATTTTTAGAGTTTTTTTTTTTTTTTTTCTTATGTATTTCATTTAATTTTGTTGCTGGCAATGGAGAAAGATGGATGTATTTGTTATAATGAAACCATGTGAGCTTGAAATGAGTTATGAAAATTATTTAGGTTTGATCATATAATCATGTGTCCATGTATTTATTTGTCCTTCTTCTTATTTTAAGTATCCTTTATTTTATTTTTGGATAGAAACATGATCCATATGGTAAATATAAACATGAATCGTGTTTTATAAAAATTGGACTATATTCAACTTATGCCAAAAGAAAAATTACATTATATTAAATTTTAATTATCCTATGGTAAATACTTTCTTAAGTTATTTTTTTAAACAAAAAAGTATGATTTATCCTAAATCCGATTCGTAAAGTTTCTTTATTGATCTTGCCTACAACATTTTGAACTACAAAATATATATATATATATTCAACAAAAAAAGTAAAAGGAATCAAAATTAATTTAGATTTTATTTTCAATAATTTTCCTGTGCATCGCATAGGTTTGTGACTAGTTGTTACTTATACTAGAAGCGTGGACCTTTCTCATTGATCCTGGGTGGTTGTAATTTAAAATCACCCCATTCAATGAATTCAGCTTAAAAGGCAAAAATATGGGGTTGTAGATTAGCTTTTATTAGGTAGCATTTATTGGCATTTCTCATTTGCAATGTAAGTTAGAAAAACACGTTATAAATGGACATATAAAATCATCCTTATATATAAAAAATGTGGATCTTTCATTGATCCGTGCAGTTTGTAATTTAAAAACACCCCATTACAATGCATTCGGCTTGCAAATTATGGACTTGTAGATTCGCTTTGGGCGGAGTCAGAAATTTTTTTTTCTAGGGTTGGCTGGAATTGGACTAGGTTAGAACTGAGATTTGTGATTGAAATTCAGATTGAGTTAGGATTAGGACTATTTAAAAAAATAAATAAAAATAGCTATAAAATTTAGCTAAAAAAAAAAATTGATTGGGCAATGTTGTGAATGGCTCCGCCATTGGGTGCAATATAAAGAGTGATTATTCAGTACTTTAGGTTTGTAGCCAAACTCTGTTGGATTAGAAATCCGATTAGTAGATGAATTAATAGTGGTAGAATAAATGGAAATTACTTTAATGGAGGAAAAAAAGTTAATTAAAAAAAGAAAAGAAAAAAAGAATAAGGTTGATTTAGCTTCATTGGAGAAGAGGTGATGATGACTTGGTTTCATGGAATGAGGACTGAATTAATTATTTGTCATTGGGTATTATATATTAGTATAGATTAGTTCTATATACTAGTATAGATTAGTTCTAAAGATGATAGTATGTGAGTGAGTAGTATGTATGATCATGAATGAATATGTGGTTAAGAACCTTGGACTAATCAATTAACCATTCGGCCGGACTTTGCTTAGAAGCTACTAGGACGTGGCAAGAATAATGGAATTTTATTTACATCTTGTTTAATATTAAGAATACAAACTACTTATAATATTATTGATACCAACATTGTTGGTATTGATTTTTTTAGCCCGCAAAGGAGTAGTTAATTACAAGACATTAATTATATTATTGTTATGTTTTATTGTAATTATGTTTAAACATATGTTTACCATAATACTTGAATGAATCATTTTTTTTATTTGCAAAACAACTTTACAATGTAAGAGACTTATTAGAGATAGAAAACAAAATATATTGTATTTGAGCTTATTACTGCTGCATTGGTAATTGTGGTAAATAATATATCTAATTACAAAATTTTGTTGATACACTAATAAAACTTTGCTCAATTATGGTATAATATTGGAACAAAAAACCTTTTGAAATGAGGTTAGTTATTATTATTATTATTATTCACTTGCCATTAAGGAAAAAAAAAACTAACTTGAAAAAACTAAAAACAATTTTTGTTCAAAACAAGTCAGATGAGGCACTAGAAAGCTTACATTTAAGTCAGGTGAAGCAGTAGAAAGTTTGAGTTTCTTCTTCTCTGACACCAATCATCAATGTAGATGGTGGGTTTCTCATTGATTCCTTTATATTTAGGAGGTCATTCAAAACACCAGCTTTTCAAATATATGTATATATATTTTAAGCTTTACTAAGAATATTAAGAATATAAATGTCGTAGTAGCAAACACGATTAGATATTGTGGGGTCTCACAAAAAGAAGTAATGTGGAGTAATAGTCTAATGAAATATTAATATTGATAGTCGTTATGCGACATAATATCGACATTTTGGTGTTGATTTTACACTCTCATATAAATGGTTGATTAATTCGAGAGTTTAATTTCAATTAAAACAACAAAAGTTCAAGAGAACGTTAAAATTCTCTTTTTAGTTTTTATCATGGAAAGTGAAACTAGAAAGATTTTATCATGCTTATGTTTGCAATCTTATTGTTCTATTTATTTTTAAACATAGGTTCAATTTAATATTTGTATGACTTATCTTGTATTTGAAAAGCAGTTTAAAAGTAGGAGACCTATTAGAGATTGAAGAAAAAAAAAAAAAATGTTTGTATTCGTTTTTGTTGCAGATATGTGTGGAAATGTGTTGAAGATAGTTGTAAATCATATATCATATAACCGGGTATGAGATACTTACTCATTGCGGAACACCTGAATCGATTTGGTTGGCTTGTTACACTGCTTTTCTTTATGAATTATGAATCCCTCTTTGCTCTCGTGTTCATCCTTGTTCTCGTAGGTTGAGGTTAGCTACTAGAGTTGTCATTTCTTCCACGAACTAAATTCTAAGAGATTGTTGAGAGTCTCACACTAGTGAATTAGAGAGCTTTCTCTCTGTATAATATAAACTTTTTTTTGGGTCTTCTCTACGTATAATAATTATATTCACAGAGAATATAATATATTAGGTAAAAGCACATCCCTTCTTTTAAGCGATTTGATAACCCACTATCCCATGATTTGATCCAATTCAAATCATGGATAGTTATCCTTATCACATGACCAAATGGGACCCGCAACCCATAGTGGGCGGATCATGGGCTCGGGTCCATCCCGACCCATTAAATTATAACAGCTCCCACTCGCCCACACAGGGTGAGGCGTCCACCCACATAAGGTGAAGCGATCTCTCAATCTTCACAATAATCTCCTCATACTAGAAAATAGTTCGTGTGACCTCACGAGAAGAACGTACAGCCTCAAGAGCAACAATTATCAAATCATCTCTTGACCAATAAAAGTGCATCATTCGAGAGCATCTCGATTATACCCTAGACGGTTTGACTATACCAGATTAAGCACTCTTCATCCCTCATGGTAAGGAGTGCTTTACCCCAAATATGTGATGTACTCATGTCCTATATTGCAAACACATTACAACATAGATGCTGGCCAGCAATGAGTTACATAACATGGTATATTATCAAACAGTCTTCCCTAAGTCCTCATGTCAATTAAATTGGGCTCAACCACTTTCCCATACATGCCCCGTCAGACCAAATCACTCATGGTCCTCGGTTTGCATGCTAAAGTAGTGACATTAAGCTTCCTCTTCATGACATAGTCTTAGGTTGACAAAGGGTAAAGAAAGGATCATTGATCCTTGTGGCTCATATAGTGATGAAGCAGGGATCATTCATCACTTCCACTGTCGGTCAGCATAAAGCACATACAGTATGAATTGTATGCTATGGCGTTATCTCATAAAAATGTGCATGTCACTATGAATGGGTAGAAACGCCATACGAATCTGAGTCTAGTCACTCTGCAAGCGCCTAACCCAAGTTTTCAGCCCAGTCACTCTCCAAGCGCCTGCCTAAAAAACTCACATTCGGCTATAATTCAGGCTACATAGAATCTTGGCATCACTCTATGTTCGACCTATCATGAGGTCTCATCTGAGCTCCATCTAAGGCGACATGTTACTAATAAGTATATATATCTTGCTTACCTTCTAGGCGCCAAAGATATAAATGTCTTAATTCGCTATCTTAGTGCTAAATGACATAAATGTCTCATCTTGCTCGCTATCTAAAAGCTAAGGTGAATCATCCGTGTGAGAGGGTCGATTCTTGCCTTGTGACATATTTCAAAGATGTGCTATCAACAATATTTCACATAAGAATAAAGCTGATAAAATGAATACTCATATCATAAAACAATAACAATAATGTCGATACAAAAACAAAGTATCTAAGCATATCATATCCTATGGAGTCTCATACTTTTTGTATGAGAGAAGAACAAATCTCTAGCAATAGGTTTGGTCAAAGGATCAGCCACCATGCTATTAGTAGATATATGCTGTAAGATCACTTCCCCTTGTGAAACCATATTTCGAATGTAGTGGTACTGAAGCTCAATGTGTTTGACCTTCCCATTGTACTTAGGGTCTTTTGCATACGCTAGGGCTGATGTACTATTAAAATATAGTAATACAGCATCCTCTGCATGAGTTATAACACCTAAACGTTGCAAAAATCTCCTTAGCCAAACAGCTTCCTGGACAGCTGCTGAACAAGCCACATATTCTGACTCCATGGTAGAGAGTGCAATGCATGACTGTATCTTACTACACCAAGAAATAGCTCCACCTCCTAGTATGAATGCATAACTCGAGGTGGACTTGCGCTCATCCTTGTCACTGGCCTAATCAGCATCGCTATAACTTGTCAATCTCAGGTCCCCGCCATGATAACATAGAACATGATTAATGGTTCCACGAAGGTACCATAGAATCCTCTTGACCGCTCTCCAATAAGCAGGTCCAAGTTTGCTCTGATAGCGACTAACCATGCCAACTGCAAAGCATATGTCTAGACGTGTATACAACATGGCATATATCAGACTCCCAATTGTAGATGCATATGGCACTTTGGACATTTGATTCTTTTCCTCATCATTCTTAGGACACCTATCTAGGCTGAAAGTGCATCCTTTTTCCATTGGAGTGACAATGGGTTTGGAGTTATGCATATGAAAACGTTCAAGAATCTTCTTGATGTAAGTCCCTTGAGATAAACTAAAAATTTTCTTTGAACGGTCTCTACTAATCTTAACTCCCAGCACAAAATTTGCTTCACCCATGTCCTTCATCTCAAAAGTAGAGGACAACCACTTCTTAGTGGTGACAATGGAATCCATATCATTTCTAACTAGCAAGATGTCAACATATAATGACAAGATTAGAATGCTTCTCTTGGATCGTTTAAGATACATGCAATGGTCTTCTTCAATCATCTCAAAACCAAAAGAGGTATTGGAATCATGAAATCTCAAACACCATTGCCTAGATGATTGTTTGAGACCATAGATGGAACGTTTGAGATGACACACTTTGCGCTCATGTCCTTGGACTTCAAAACCCGCTGGTTGAGCCATATAGATCTCTTCATCTAGTTCTCCATTGAGAAATGCAGGCTTAACATCCATTTGGAAAAGCTCTAAATCTTGTTTTGCTACAATGGATAGGATCAGGCGTATAGAGGCAAATCTCACCATTGGGGAGAATGTATCCTCATAGTCAATACCCTCTCATTGGGTATAGCCTTTTGCCACGAGGCACGCCTTGTACCTGTCAATTGAACCATCTACCTTGTGTTTGACCTTTAGAACCCATTTGTTTCCAATGGTCTTGCACCCAGGCGGAAGATTAACTAACTCCCAGACTTTATTCTTGTCCATAGAACTCATCTCTTCCTGCATAGCAATCATCCACTCATCCCTATCTGGTGAATGGAGCGCTTCACTTAAAGAAGTAGGCTCATCCACATCTTTAGCATCGCATAGGAGAACGTTCCCCTCAATCTCAAAATGACGACGAGGAATGTGGCCTCAGCTGCTAACTTGGCGGGCTTGAGAATCTTGATTTAGTGTAATACTACCACTAGGTTGAAGACTACTCCCACTATTTTCAGCAATTACAGGATGAGGAACTAATCCCCCACCCTCGCTTAAAGATGGTAAAGTGCCTTCATCTTCCTCTAACTCATAGAGGTCAAGATATCTGTTAGCATCGCCAATGCTAGGGAAATCAGTCTCAATGAAATCAATATCGCGCGACTCTATTTCAGTCATTCCTCCATTGGGATGTTCACCGTACATGACATATCCTTTCGAACTATCAGAATATCTTATGAAGATATGCTTCCTAGCTCTAGGGCCCAATTTTCCATTCTTATGGGCGGTGCTGTGTACAAAACAAGCAGATCCCCAAGGGCGTAAATGCTCCAAAGTGGGCTTTTCGCCTTTCCAAAGTTCGTATGGGGTGGAGGAAACTGACTGAGAAAGCACATAGTTAAGTATGTAGGCAGCAGTCAAAAGTGCATCCCCCTAAAAAGATATCGGGAGGTTAGCTTGCGCCATCATAGATCTAACCTTGTCTAACAGAGTTCTATTCCTTCTCTCCGCTACACCATTTTGTTGCGGAGTGTTTGAAATAGTAAGTTATCTGCGTATCCCCTTTTCTTCACATAAATCCTTAAATTGATCAGACAAGTATTTGCACCCACGGTCAGTTCAAAGAGCTTTTAGGCTCTTTTCATGTTGATTCTCAACCTCTGCTACAAAGCGTTTGAAACAATCCAAAGCTTCATAGCGGTAAGCGATCAACTGAACGTAACCATATCGCGTGTAGTCATTAATAAATGTGAGAAAATATAAGGCGCCATGACGTGCCTTTACATTCATAGGTCCGCAAATATCTAAGTGGATTAACTCAAGCAGTTAAGTAGCTCTCACAGCCTTACCAAAAGGCTTTTTACATGCCTTGCCTACCAAACATGGTTCACATATAGGTAGGTCAACCTTAGCGAGTAGGCCTAAAAGACCTTCTCTAGCTAACCTGGCCATCCTATCTTTCCCTATGTGCCCCAGTCGGGCATGCCATGTAGATGAACTGATAGTCATATTATAATCAATTACAAAAGTAAATGAGGTAGAAGATTCAAATAAGTCAATTTTAAATAAACTTTCACAAATTGACTCATGTCCAAAAATAACATCATCCAACAAAATATCCAGACCATTCCAACTTAAATGAAAATCATATCCTAACTGCAACAATGTAAAAATAGATAAAAGATTATAAAAGACTCCAGGCACATAAAGGACGTCATGGAGAAGTAGTGTGCGCTCTGTGCGCAAGTGAAGTTGGTACGAACCCACTCCTAATGCTTCTTCATAACTTCCATTTCCCATGTACACAACATGGGTCCTAGTTGGAATTTTTCTATTATCTACGAACCCTGCTCGATCTCGAGCTACATGTCTTGTTGCTCCTATATCTATAATCCAATCAGAAATAGATTTAGCAAAAAATACATGTGAGCATACAAAAATGCTACTTGGATAGCATACATAAATGCTACTAAGATCAAGTGAAAGGGATACCTTTTTCGGCTCAGTGCAATCACGAGCGAAGTGTCCCAGTTTGTTGCAGTTGTAGCACTTCATTTTGGATATATTTTTCTTTGCACTGCGTTTGCCCCGCTTGTACTGATTTGCACTCTTGTTGACTTTGGGAGCACTAGTGCTAGGCCCACCCTGCCTTGCTGCCTTGTCCTTATCTTTGCGCTTAAACCCATTTGGTCTGAGCTGCCCACCATGGGCGATAAGGGCTGCAGATTTGGTCGCCTCTTGGCGCTCTGCTTCTAATTCCACATGACGAGATATATCAACAAATTTTTTGATATTCTCATTATGGGTCATGATTTGTTTCATACTAATCCATGAATCAGGAAGGGATCGTATTACAGCTTGCACTTGTTGCTCATTAGTAAGGACATTTCCAGCAGCCTTTAAGTCATGAATCATCCCAGACATCATTCTAAAATGTTCAGTCATCGTATGCTTTGAATCCTTACGGTACACCTCAAACTTGAGGACTAGGCTCTTTAGCCTAGTGGTAGATGTACCACCGAAGTCAAACTTGAGTTGGTCCCACATGTCCTTGGCATTTTGGAAAGTCTCATACTCTCCAATCAGATCATCGTGCATACTGCTTAGCATAGTAAAGCGCATGCTTCGATCTTTTTTAAACCAAGATTGGTAGGCTTCCAAATCATGTCTATGTTAGGCCGTATTCCCATCTTCAGGTCTAGTCATTTTACTGGACAAAGTTTCCAGGAGCTCTTGCTTATTAAGAAGATATTGAATCTTCCTATGCCAGATGTCATAATTGTTGCCAGCTAATTTATCGCCCCTAGTTCTTCAGGTCTGGTCATTTTACTGGACAAAGTTTCCAGGAGCTCTTGCTCATTAAGAAGATATTGAATCTTCCTATGCCAGATATCATAATTGTTGCCAGATAATTTATCGCTCCTAGTTAGATTAGCTACTACATTTTTTGCTGCCATAATTTCTACATTCAACTCACAAAAGGGTCGACTTATCAGTTATTTTGCACATCTTTCTCTTATTTAATCGAAAATCCAATTAATAAATATTATTTTTCTACACATTTGAGATCGAAACTCTGCTAGGCTCGGAATCATCTCCCAAAATATGTGGAATGAGAATATATTTATTAATCAATTTTCGAGTAAATTTATATATTAGGGGTATAAGGACCTCGCCTAATATTTGTCATTTTATTATATTAACAAATAATATAATCATGCATAACATTGTATATTAACAGATAATATATAGTCATGCATCATTGGTTTGCGCCATACAGCATTCATTACACAAGAATCCCATGTGGATTCCTAAATTGACAATTTAGCTTATGTTAAGAATATTCCACATATAATGTTGGCGTGAAACACATCCCCTTACAAGTTTTTCCCTTAAAATAATACAACCTTATAATTTAAATTACATTTCCAAAAATTAATCCCTACTACAAAAAGATCTAATTTACATTAAATTAAATGGGAAAATGGGGATGTCACGTTTCACATTATATCTCATGGAATATTCTTAAGCCATACACGCATACAAGAACATAAGCTTAAATAAATTGTCAATTTTGCCCATCCATTAATCCTAGAACTAATATGCTTGCACATCAACAAAAATATTGGTCTTTTAATGGATGAGACGGTCCAAAAAATTCTTTAGGGCAGCAAGCAAAAGACAACACATATCATGCTTTCAATCAATACAAAAAGATTGTAATAGCTACACTAAAAATTTCCAAATTTTAATCAGTTTTCCATAATTTTTAATCACAATAAATATTATAGAAAATTCTACATTACAATTTAAATCTGGAAAAAAGATATACTTGGTTCTATATTCATATAGAGACATATAAAACAATTTCTAAATATGTTATGCAATTTTTTATTTTTAAATATGCCGTGTACCACTAACTTATATCATGGCATTCTAGATATTGTTAACATTATAAATGTATAATGTTATTCTCCGTATAACAAGTTAACAATTATCAACAGATATTGTATAGTGCTGTACTGTAGGTAACCTTTGAAATTGCTTCAAATTGTTTCTTTGATGATGAATCATGAAGAAAGATCCAAAGATGTTTACATAATCATGATATTACATATTAGCCGCACTTGAATAAAACTATAACACTAGACTCCAGAGCAATTGGAACAAATCACATTTGGTCTAACGTTAGTACTTTTCTATTGCTTTAGAATAAAATTACTTTTAAAAAATTGATCCGAGAAAAATTGATCTTTAACACTTTTATATCAAATTTTCTCTTAATTCTTTGATTCGTTTTACACGAAATTTTATCAGATTGTTCCTATAACTCATAGGATCATAACCATATAAATTTTTTTTACATAAAACTTTACAATTTTAACAATGGTTTAATCCATTAAAACATAGCATCAAAGAATATAATAGCATCAAAAAACTAGCGAAGCAAGCCAAACTATAGCTCTGATACCAATGTAAATCATATATCATATAACCGGGTTTGAAATACTTACTCGTTGTGGAAGACCCGGATCGATTTGGTTGACTTGTTACACTGCTTTTCTTTATGAATTATGAATCCCTCTTTGCTCTCGTGTTCATCCTTATTCTCGTGGGTTAAGGTTGGCTACTAGAGTTGCCCTTTCTTCCACGAACTAAATTCTAAGAGATTGTTGAGAGTCTCACACTAGTGAATTAGAGAGCTTTCTCTCGGTATAATATAAACTGTTATCTTTTTTTTTTCTTTTTTATCTTCTCTACGTATAATAATTATATTCACAGAGAATATAATATATTAGGTAGAACCACATCCTTTCTTTTAAGGGATTTGATAACCCACTATCTCATGATTTGATCCAATTCAAATCATGGATAGTTATCCTTATCACATGACCAAATGGGACCCGCAACCCATAGTGGGCGGATAATGGGCATGGGTCCATCCCAACCCATTAAATTATAACAATAGTATTTGAAGGGGGGAGAATCCAATTTCGTTTTCAAATTATTTTTCTTCATTCCACTTCTTATAATTTTGGAACTAGCATATGAGAATGGGTGAAGTTTAAGAAAAAAAACCTTGGTATGAGAATAATGTTTACTTAAAATATTTATTGTTGCCTATATGTTTATGAACATGTTTATAAAAATGTTTGAAGGGTTTCTTTTTTATGTGTGTAAATATTGGAGTTATCTCATTGATTAAACCTTTTTCTATAACTTTTTAAATGTTTGATTTTTTAGTTGTTAACCTTTTATTTGTGTTTTATTTTAATCGTTACCGTCAAGTGAGAGATGAAAAAAAATCTAACATGACTAACGAAAATATTAAAATAATGAACAAAATTATGACGTGGAGACCATTTGGAATTGAAAAAAAAAAAACCATAAAGTTACAAACGGTGCTTTTGATCACATTCTTCTCCTTTGCATGGATTTCCACACTTGTATTGTCAAAAGAACCCATTCCCAAAAAGAATTGTATTTCACAACAAACTTTGCATGAATCAAAAGGTGTTGGAGGCATTTCAGCAAAAGCGAGTGAATCTCAGATCAATGAGAAAGATCGATATGACTTCTTGGTTAGGATCATCATCTAATGCCAAGCCAGTCAAGGTAACTGAAAAAGAAAAAGAAAAAAAGGTTACTTTTTTAGAACTTGATGATGTAATGGTGAAGTGAGGAACAAACCAACATGAGGAGTTTGTTTTGTTTGATCCCAATTGAAGACTAGGAAAGGGGGAAAAAAAAAGAGGCATATATGGGCCAAGGATAAATTCTGAACCGCCGAGGATTTTGTTTTTGGATTCCCAATTGATGACTAGGATATATAATAAAAAATAAAAACTAAAAAGCAGATTTGGACAAGAGGATATTAAAATAGATAAGAGTGATAAACAAGGGAAAATGTTTATTGCTAATCATTTTTGCCATCCATCACTTGAGGGATTAAATTGAAACACGAATAAAAGGGTTAGGGACCATTTTAATATATGGAGCAAACGTTGATGATCAAAAGTGTAATTAATCCAAACCTTATCAATAGAAAAATATTTTTTTAGGGTTAAATCCACTATTGGCCTTTAACGTTTACAAAGTTTGCACGTTTGGTCCAAAATTGAAATGCATGCAATTGATCCATAACGTTTCAAAATCGTGCATCGTTAGTCCTTCTGTTAGATTCTATTACTTTTATATGTAAGTGACTAACAGAATGATAATGTGACATTACAAGACCTTGTATTTTATTATTTTCCTATTACATGTTGGCATTTTGACACATAACCCACTCAATTAAAGCGTGGTGACTCATAGTGACATTAGAGACTTTGGAGTAAATAAAAACATGCTAGAGGATTCATATATTTACTCTAGCAATCTCTTTCTTTTTTTTTTGGTTGGAGGGGGTTGGGATCTTAGAGTTCCTGATATTGAACTTTTTAATGTAAAATTATTGGACAGTTTTAAGACATCCTCTTCTTCTTTACTTTATGTCAAACTTTCTTGATGAATGGGATTATTGATTAATTGTTGATTTATTTTTTTTTAATTTATTGAAGACATATTTAGAGCGAGAAATTTGCTAGAAATCTCCCCTAGATAAAGAATGCTTTAATGTGCCTTGCTTATTTGAATAGTGCTTTATATCCTAATCTATTTCTTCTATATGCAGGTGATGTTGAGAATCTTGAGAAGAGGTTAGCCTCTCTTCGACGCATCTGATCTTGGAAAGCACAGTGACACTACTACATAGTGTTGTTATTAGAGTAAATAAAAAACATGGCCAGAGGATCATATATTTACTTTAGCAATTTTTTTTTTTTTTTTTTTGGGTTGGGATCTTAGAGTTACTGATATTGGACTTTCCTATGTAAAATAATTGGAAAATTATTACACATTTCTCTTTTCCGTTCTCTCTCTAGAATCCATTTCTCTTTTTTTAGTGACTTTAGTACTGGTTTTATCAAATTTCCACCATATTGTAGTTTGAGAAACGGTTCTTATGAACGGCCAGTGTCAACGTGGCTAAAGGATGATGTATCGATCCCTCCTGAGGCTGAAGATGCTCTTGAGGTGCTAGGATGGGCTGGTATAAGTAGGGATAACTAAAGCCTCCTTGCTTAGAAAGTAGAAAAAGAAGAGGGAAGACTTGGATTGGTGTCTTTAGATATGTAGCAAGAAGGGGCTTGAGTTTTCTTTGCCAAGGAAGGGAAGCTGTTTGTGTGTGAGGAACTCGAGTTCTTGGAAAAGAACCAGAGCCCCATGAACAAGTTTGGGCATAAGGATGTAGAGAGATTGAAACCAGCAACGAGTGAGCCTTGTGAAAATTCTAATGGAAATGGTGCTGGATCTACTTCCAGCCAAGTGTTAAAAACAAAAAAATCTAACAAAGGTGTTGATGAGTTCAAAAAAGTTCGTTTTGGAATGGGTGAGGGTGAGTGTGAGTGTGAGTCTAAAGTTAAGGTTGGTAGTGGAAAATACCAGGTTTGTGTTGGGAAAGTGCCTCAAATTCCTATTATGAATTGAAGAACTAATTGAGTTTCCTTGATGGAGAAGGAAAACCAATTAGGTTATTTTTGGTTTCCTTAGTGTGGAAGAAAATGTGAGTCTTTGGTGTGAAAGAAAAAATTATTTCTTGGTGTGCAAAAAAAGTCTATTCCTTGTCAAAGAATTAATATATTCCTTATCAACTAAGGAATATAATTGAAGTCGTATAAATAGACAGTGTTGCAAAGGATTCAATGGCTTGGAGCCCTAGAGGGTCCTCCCCTATAAGGAGAGAAGAAGAAAGAGCACCATGAGAAAAGTACAACTTGAAGGTGGCTTGAGTCCTAGGGGGTTCTCCTACATAGAGAGAGGAGGAGAAAGAGCACTACGTGAAGAGTGCGGCTACAAGAAGGCTTGGAGCCCCAGGGGATCCTCCCCTATAGGGAGAGAAGAAGAAAGAGCACTATGAGAAGAGTGCAGCTTGAAAGAAGCTTTTGCCTAGGGTTCATCCCCTATAAAGAAAGAAGAAAAATTATGGAGCGTAAAATCAAGAGAGAAAAAAGAGAGATTTTCACTTGGGAGTTTGTTGAGTACTAATTCCTAAAGAGATATTATTTTATTTGGTGAGTACCTTAGTGAAGATACTAAGATCGTCCACACATGGCGCATTGCTTGGATCTACATTCCTACAATGGCCCCTGCAGTTCTCTTTTGTTGACGAGAAAAAATAAAGCGTGAAATTGTTTTAGTAATATTTTTATTTTTAAAGTTATTTTTGCTGAATACGTCACATGTTTTAGTATGATATTTTTGCAAGAGATAATTGAAAATGTAAGAAAGTAACATATTTTCCAGGCAAAAGCATCATTAGTGCAAACCGCAAAAGAATACCCATGTCCTGCAATCTAAGCCAAAATCTCTAACCTGGGTATCAAAGTAATAAAAACAGAAGGGAGGAAATCACCTCATATAGTTCATCTGATATAAGCGCCTTCAAGTGAGCAAATGGAACTCTTGCGTTCAAGTCAACATTTCCATTTGTCAATGGGTTTCCCATCACATATCCCTGGCCCCAATTTAAAGCAAAGTTGATTTTTATATGAGGTAAAAAGCCCAAGTATAAAAGTCATTCATGAACAAGAATGAAATGAATGCTTGAACATGTACCTTGATATTCATTCGCGGTTCCTGACCAATTTCATTACCTACAACAAAATGACACGGCCAATTACCATCCTAAAATGTTTTAATGTGGTCCAATATGTATCAAAATGAATGTTTTTTTTTTCCTGTTTATTGTGTAAGTTACCATCAGATATTTCTTGAACAACGATTGGGATAATTAGTCCTGAATAAGAATCTCCCATGACGTACAATGTATTTGAGAGGAACTTGGGGTGAACCATAAGCCACTGTATCAGTATCACAACTCAAAAATGAAATAAATTGTCAATTTAGCTTGCATTGGCCGATCGAATGGCGATTACCGTTTTTATAACTGTATCACACTAATTCCCATTTACCAAATAATTAGTAGTGTAATTATTATATAATTTTGGATCACCTTCCGTAGAAATTCATAGATTTCTGCTGCAGATAATGTATCAGTAATATTGTATCCTTCCCAACTTTTTGCATAAGAAAATCCAGTGCCAACCGGTGCATCCAAAAATATAATATTTTCTAATGTTGCTCTTTCTATAGAAGTGGCAATATGCCAATGGATATCTAAGACACCTACTCTATTGTTACTCAGAATCAAACTTCTATAGAAAGAGCAACATTAGAAAGTAAAAAATGGGAGATTGTCCAATAAGAAAATTCATATCACAACACAATTCATGAACTTAACATTTAACATTAGGATGTTGCAGTTGCTGAAAAGATACAAAATGACAACTATATATATTTCAATTTGTTTAAGTACTTTCACAAACAAGATTACTCATTTCCAAATTCAAATGCAATAAATTCTCAAGGGTAATTAAAACCCAAAGTATAGCATCAGAAAAGCATGCTAATACTGCAGGTGCAAAATTACAGAAGATAAATTCGCATAACTCAAAAAAAAAAAAATTAGTATAAACAATTACTTGATTTCTTTTTATCCAGGACATATCACAATGAGATATCAGTAATGAGGAAAGAAAGATAAACCTTCGACTACAGTTTGGGGAGGGGATGCTGGGGTTTCAGTTGGGGTTTGAAGGAGAGAGACATTGGAGGCAACAATGGAGGTGGCGTGGAGAGGGCAGTGGCGTCATGGTGGAGGGGGCAGTGGCGTGGAGGAGAAGGCAGTGGCTTGGAGGCTAGGGGATTTCAACGTGAGAGAGAGGCATTTGTGTTTTGTATTTTTAATTTTATTTATTTAACTAATCTGACTGTAAAATTATTGTTTTAAGGGTTGATGTGGCGATATGCCATGTTAGCGCCATGTCAGTTTGTAAGCATTTGGTTGTAAAATAAGTTGTATCCCTAGCATTTTCCCTCATTAAATAATAGGTAATCAATTCAAATCAACATATTACTATTACTTACCAAATAAAATAAAAAATAAAAAAATCCACATATTACTAAAGCTCAAATTCTTCCATAAATTTTACCAATAGAGAAAAAATAAAAAATAAAAAAATCCAATAATAAAAAATGCAAGTGTGATCACTAATTAGCAAGTATAAAATTCCAACACCTTTTATGTTTGGTTCAAAGTTCAATTCAGTGGGGGTTTCCCTGGCTCTAGGGTTTAGTCCCATCTAACCCTAGCCATCACATGGAATTCTTTACTTTGTCTTGTACAATCCTTGTTTCCTCTATGACTTTCACTATTGCGGATGTCTCTACGTGTACCGTACTAGTTTTTCATGGATGAACTCACGAATCTTTGGGATCGGTTGTCTCTCACAACAAAGGGGGATGACAGGGTTGACTTAAATGGCTCTCGAGGCTTGGCTGGCGAATTACTAGCCACAAAGTTCTTAACAAAACGAGTTTTGAACATTGAGGCGGTGATGCGCATGTTCAAACCCCTATGAAGGGCGATACATGGTTTTAAAGGTCGTGACATGGGCAGGAATGGGGTGTTGTTTATCTTTAAGGCTAAATTACAAGTTACACCCTTTAACTTTGGTCAAAATTCAAATGAGTCCTCTAAGTTTTGACCATGTCAATTCAATCCTCTAACTTTAGATTTGTTTCAATTCCTTTCCTCTGTTAACACTTCGTCAAAATTGAACTACTAAAGCTACGTTGTTTTCATTTTCTTTCCAATTTTACCCTTAACTCTATTTTTTTCTTTCTATGTTTTCTCTCTCTTCCTATTCTTGTACGCTCTTTTCGTATAAAGATGTCATAAGCTTTGTAATTTTACAGAGTCCTCCTGTGATCAGCACATCATATAGTGAAACAACATGAATGAATCCCGAGTGCTTCATTTTATCAAACAATGGAAGGGCCTTATCTACTCTAGAGTCTATACTCCCTTACAAACCCATGAATCAAAACGCAAAAAGTCTTGTGATTCAGAAGATGCTTTTTGACCAATAGCGACATAAACACGTTCTCATCTTAAGCGAAGGCAAGCGCTCAGTAGATGAATATCATATTGTGGTCTTCCATTCTCAATCAACTCAAAGACCTTATCTACCTCACCCATAGGAAAATGTTTGCAGGATAGTTCTACTTAATTTTAATCTTTATAGAAAGGCCCATTATTCATAATACCCATTTCAGGATATTTGCTCTTTCGTCGATCTCCACCACCCCAAATATTTGTTCCTTCGTCGATCTCGACCCTCAAGCTTGTTGATTTTGGATCTCTGAGTTTTAAACAAAGAATGAAGAGATTTAGAGGAGAAAGGGGACGGGTGAAGGAGAAGAGAAAAGGAAGAGAGAGAAAAAAAAAAAGAAAAAAAGAGAGGTAAGGATAAAATTGGAAAAAATAAAAACAGTGTAGCTTTAATAGTTCAATTTTGACGGAGTGTTAACAGAGAAAAGGAATTGAAATAGATCTAAAGTTAGAGGACTGAATTGACATGGTGAATACTTAGAAGACTAAATTGAACTTTGACCAAAATTAGAGGATCTAACTTGTAATTTAGCCTATCTTTAATAATGTGCTGGATATGGAACGGGTACTCGCAAATGGACCTTGGTCCTTTGATAAGTATCTCATCCTCTTCCAGTGAATTGATGATGATACGTCATTCTCCCAAGTGCGTTTTGATTCTTGTTATTTTTAGGTTCAGATTCATGATCTTCCTACCAGGTATATGAATGTAGTTACTTGTGATAAGATTGGGCGAACACTGGGGAAGGTTGAACAAGTTAAGGAGCTCAAAGAGGGGCGTGGGGGAGGCAATTTTATGCGGGTCCGAATTCTAGTCAATGTGTCACAACCACTTTGTCATGGTCGAAAATTTTGGCTCGATGGTGATTAGGATATTTGGGTGTCTTTTAAATATGAACGACTCCCAATATTTTGCTATTGGTGCGGCCTTCTCTGTCATGACGATAGAGATTGTGAACTCTGGCTAAAAAGCAGGGGTACTTTATCTCTTGATACTCAACAATATGGCTCGTGGCTTCGTGGGGAGGTGAATCGTTTTTTGCGAAGGAAGGAGGATAGTTATCGGGTGCCACCACGAGAATCTTTTACCCTGGCGCTCGAGGTCGGCACTAATTAAGCCAGAAACACAGACTGAAAGCACAAACAAGGCAAGCATGGGTTTTACGGCTTCTTCCAAGCTGGAAACGTCCAAATTGACTTTCTCTGATCATTTAAGGGAAATAGACCATGCATTGGGGCTGGAACCGGGGGAATTATTGGATACGCTGGAGTTGCCAAATGAGGATGTCAGTTTTCAAAATTCAATAGGCGGTGTTGGCAAGATGGATAGTGACATGGCTGTTCCTACTTCCACTTTCCTTTTTAGGCCTAATTCTATTGGGCCGCGTTTAGATCCCACTTTTGTAGTTCCGGCCAAGTCTAAGAAGCCTAGTGAGGGTACATGGAAGCGGCTTACTCGAGGGCCCTTGGGGTTTAAGGATCATGATCCTTATCCTCAACAACTCAAACGAGCCCAAGCTGACCTGCTTGCTCTGGAGCCTGCGAAATCGTTTAAGAAGTTCAAGAATACTGGAGATGTTTCACTTAGCAATGCTATGAAGATATCGGCGGCGGTTGTTGAGCAACCCCGCCGGACACCATGAGTTACCTCTTTTTGAACTGTCGTGGGCTTGGGAACCCATTGACAATTCAAGAACTCACCGTTATGGTGAGACAAAAAGACCCACTGGTTTTGTTTCTATCCAAAACGAAACTAGATGTTAACAGGTGGAAATTCTTCGATGTTCTTGAGGGTTTGGGGGCAAACTAGTGGTTCCAAGCCGGGGGCAGAGTGGGGGACTTGCTTTGTTTTGGAAAAGGGAGTTGTATGTGTCTATATCCTCTTATTCTCATCATCACATAAATGCGATTATTGATCAGCTTGGCACTCATTCTTGGCGATTCACCAGGTTCAATGACTCTCCAACGCGGGCTAGACAAAGGGCTGCATGGGACATCCTTAGAGTATTGAACACACACCATCAACTCCTATGGTTATGTGGTGGTGATTTCAATGAACTGTTATGGGGTTATGAAAAATAAGGGAGGGTGGCCCATCCCGAACACCAAATGGTTAAGTTTCGTAAGGTTGTAAATGACTGCGGTCTTTTGGATTTGGGGTTCTCCGAGCCGCAATTTACATGGTGGAATAAGCGTGACGGTGATGCTAGAGTCTTGGAATGACTAGACCGGTGCTTGGCAAATTCGGATTGGCTTCTTCACGTCTCTACTTGTCGGGTTCAACATCTTCATGGTGTGTTCTCTGACCATTGTCCATTGTTGATTGAGTTAAACACAGTGGCTATTTAATAAAATGTCATTGAGCCACTCTTATTCATGACTTCTTCTTCTTCTTCTTTTTTTGTTAATTACACTAACACTACCTCAAGGTATAAAGGAATGATAATAAACCACAAACTTGTGCCAAAATGACAACCCCACCCTTTAGGTTTGATATAAAACTGTCATGAGTTTTTTAGTTATTAATCTTAACAGAATATTTTGTTTTTTAAAAGACTCTCTCTATCCTTTCTAGTAAGAAGTTTGGTAAAAGAAATCTTAAAAAAAAATGGAATTTTTCTTCAAGATTTGTAATGGAAAGACTCATGACAGTTTTATGTCAAACCTAAAGGGTGTAGGTGTCATTTCAGCTCAAGTTTAGGGTTTATTAACGTTCGACAATACCTTGAGGGAGGGTAATGTAATTTACCATTTTTTCATGTTTCTCTTTTGCCCATCTCTCTCTCTCTCTCTCTCTCTCTCTCTCTCTCTCTCTCTCTCTCTCTCTCTCTCTCTCTCTTTCCTAAAGCCCTCAAAACGATCGAACCCATTGACACTATCACAAACTCCTCATTTGATCTCCAAGTGCAAACCCTTTCCAAAAAGATGACAAACAAACCATTCCTCTGATCAACCACCGTGGTCGCAACTCCTCTTCTCGCCGATTTGGGAGAGAAAAGTGCAAATCGCAAGGGGTTATTCTATTACTGGTTTGGGCAAGAAAACTTAAGTAGGTGTGATGTGGTTCCTTCAGATATGGGTGATGTTTTCTACAATGTGGTGATTTGGGTGATTAGTCATGATTTCAGTTTGGAGTTGGTTGGGCGGTTTGTTATGATTTCGTATGGAGTTTGGTTTTGTTTTGTTATTGAGTAAAAAATAAAAATAAAACATTTCAAAACATATAACATGAATGTGTTTCATATTTAAAAACTATACAAAAACTAGTTTCAAAAAAAAAAAAAATCCCCATTTTTTAAAAACATATTTTTAAAATGGTAAACCAAACAAAGTCTTATTTCCAAGTTTGTCACTATCTATTTATCATAGTTTTAAAAATCGAACCGATTTGACCGTGAACCAAACCTTAGTCTGGTTCAATTTTTCTTAAAATCTGAAATTCTTCAAAGAATTAGAAAAAAATCGAGAATTGGAGGTTCAACCGACAAAACTGAGAATCATACTAGTTCGACCAATCAACCAAAATCATCTTTTTGTTTAATTTATAGTGAGATTTATTGCTGCCTCCTTCTTTTTTTTTCCTGATTGCCAGCAATTGTTTCCTCATTTATGATGTTTTTTTTTTTTTTTTTAAATATTTTTTTTTTTAATTTGACTATTGCTTTCTCGTTTTTTTGCTTGATAAATGGTGTTGACCCTAGATTTTCCTAAAATCGTCTGAACCCCATAGACCGACAACTCATACAAAAAAGTCATACATCATGTGGACAATTCCAACGTTGAAACATGTGTATATGATAATAATGTGGATATACATCTCGTGTCAATTATATATACTACTTTTTTGATAATAATTATATATACTACTTAAAATAAAAAGTTGATGAGAAGTTTATCAATCTGATTCTAGGATATCTCTAAATGATATGAATTTTCCCATTTTAATTGATTATGAAGCTATAAATTAGATTTGATTTCATTAATTTTACCCAAATTGCTTCCTATGTGAAGGATATTAGCCATGTTACTTTATCTCGCTTGCTTACTTCTACAATTAACTTTTGATGTCCAATTTTGATGAGATTCATGTTAATAAGCCTTTATGTTTTACAATCTTTTTGGCTTTGTTTATTAATTAATACATCTCATTCACACTAAACATTCATACTCTTTCATTAATATGTAATCCATAGAAGATATTAAAGTACATAACCCATTTATGGCATATAAATAATTACAATTATTGACTGAAAATCTGTTCAGCTATTCACAATCTTACCCAAAGTGCATAATTCATTGAACATTTATACAATCACATTTAGATTGTATCCAATTTGGATTTGTTTATGCAAAAAAGCTAATTAATAAATATGATCAGCTAATAAACTTGTTGTAGAACATATAATTTATTGTAGAACACATTATTAAAAAAAGGGAAAAGTACACTTTACCCACCTGTGGTTTGTCTCATTTACACTTTGCCTTACCCGTGGATTTCAAACTTGACACTTTACCCACCTTGAGTTTTTTTATTTATTTTTTTTTTATTTTTATTTTTTTATATATCCTCTCAATACCGTTAACATTAACAAAATTAAAACAAAAGAAAATAAACACCAACGGCTCTCATCTTCTCTCTCACGTTCGAGTTATTATTTTCTTTCATTTAAACGCACAGTTTTATTTTTGGTGATTTTGTGATTGGTTTTTGTGCGTGATGTACAGAGTTTTCAGGGGTTGAAGATGAGTATGCGAAGAAGCTTGGGTTTGAGAAAGTTTCCGAACAAGTTATTGGAAACGTGCTTTTCAAGCACAAAAAGACTGGTGCCGAGGTCATGTCGGTATTGAATGACGACGAGAACAAGGTCTTCGGCATTGTCTTTTGCACGCCACCGTAAGTAAACTCATAATGCGAATTTTAATCAGTATTGTATTTTGATGTAATGACGAATTTCTATTCAGAAACATTCAATAGGAGTTTAAATGTTTGGCACTACTAGCAAAATTGCTCGTAACTCGTAAGAGTTTAAAATGAATTTGCAAATACAATTTTCTTAAAGGAATAAGATGAGCAATTGAGCAGTAAGAATGGGATTTATTGTCAAATTAGTCATTTCCAAGGCTCCTGCTTTTCAGAAGAGTGGGTATTCGGTCTGCGTGAATATGAGACTCAAAAGGTTTTTAAAGTTTAGGTTTAGCTTTTTAAAAAAAATCGTTCCTCTGCCGTTAACATTAACAAAATTCCGTTAACATTAACAAAATTAAGACAAAAGAAAATAATAACTTGAACGTGAGAGAGAAGATGAGAGCCGTGAGTTTTTATTTTCTTTTTTTTTAATTTTGTTAATGTTAATGGCAATGAGAAGATATGTAACGGAAGTTAAAAAATAGTACCTCATGTGGACAAAGTGTCAAGTTTGAAACTACGGATAGGCAAAGTGTAAATGAGCCAAACCACAGGTATATAAAGTGTACTTTCCCCTTAAAAAAAAAAACACTTCATACAAAAAAATTAATAAAAAAAAACATATTATTTAATACAAACTATTAAAATCTAAAATATTTATGAATATCAAGTAAATTATAAAAGCATAAAGATTTGACCAATATTTGTGGTTGTACTGCAATAAAAAATACTAATTTGAAAAGAGGAAAAAAAGAGTCAAATTACTATCTTGATTCTTGAACGATATGCCAGACTTCAATTTTGTCTTTAAACTAATAATTTTAGAAATAGGTCAATGTTATCTTTGTATCCGTTTACCATCAAAGTTAAATCATATATCTTTTTAAATCTGGTATTATTAATACTGAAGCTAATTGTTATTTGAGTTATTCTCGATTTAAAAAGTAATTCATAGAAAATCCATCATTTTTCAAAAGCAAAAGTGAGGTAAGAGTAGTGTGGGCACAAATTAAATATAATTTTTTACGTGTTTTATTTTAATTTTTCAAATTAAATTCAATCATTTGATTAAATTGCTTGAATTGATTGAATTTGATTAAATTGCTTAAAACAGTATGAATAATGTTATCTCAACCCTGAAGGGTAGCTCAACTGGTTCGACCTTGCGTGTGCTTCCCAATGGTCACTAGTTCGAATTCCCTCAGGGTTACTTAACCAAGGCAAAGCCTTACACCTATTGTGGTACATATGCTAATAGGGTGTTGCTTGTACCATTAGGATTAGTCAAGATGTGCGTATCTACGAAATGATGTGATGGTTGCATTTAATTAAAAAAAATATAACAAACTATATGTAAATCTTATGACAGTAATTTTAAATAATTTCTAAACATCAAGTTGTAAAATGACACAATCGATAAATTAAGAGCAAAATCATACTTTGTCATAAAAACAAAAACAAAAATAGAGAGATATTATCATATTATTGTAGAGTATAGAGTCATTGAGATTGAGTTGTATTGAATAGATATCCGAAAGAAGAAAAAAAAGTGGGAAAGGAAAAAACAAGAGTGAAAGAGAGCGCCAAAGCCAACTGGGCCTACTACTCTAGCTTTGAATGTAAACTATTAATTATATATATATATATATATTAAGCAACAAAGATGAACAACTGCTTTATCAAAAAAAAAACAAAGATGAACAACTTAATTATTAAAACAACTACTTCTAAAAGTCAAACCATTAAGCAAGCTGCCTGGTTGAAGAATATTAACACTTCAGCACTTCTATCAGCTACAATATTATCTTGGAATATTTATGATCTGAAAAATGAAATTTAACAAATTCATCTGCTTATACAAAACAATTCTGCCACTGACGCAAGTAATTTACATACTTTTGAAATAACTACATGTCCCTATAAAAATAAATCTGATAAGCAGTCAAGTCACATTTAGACAACAAAGATTTTGATAGAAGAACGGATATACACAAGCCAATTGCCAAGTTTCCTATTCATGTGTCACCACTTGTACTAGTTTCTTCTTGACATCCATAATATGCTACATTAGTGATGTCGAATGGAGCCTCAACTATTAGCAAAAGTTTGTCTATGAATTTGAGTATAGAGCTTTGTAAACAAGGACAAAGATTCAGGGTGGAGAGAGAGGGAGCTTCATTGTTCTGCTATAAAGCTTTCTCAATTAGCTATCTTGTACCAGAATGTAGGACATGGCTCAAATCCTTGCTTAACAATTTTCCCAGATTAACAATTTTCCCAGATTATAAACTGTGCTTCTCCAATTAGTTGAGACTGCATAAGTTTTACAAACAAGGTCATTGATACAGGATGAAGAAGGGGAGAAAATAGAAAAAATAAAATTAGAGCATAGATTGACAAATAAAAATATTTCCAACTATAGGTTTATTATGCCAAATCCAACGGAAAATTTTATTTTGAAACCAAAATCATTCTATTAAATTAACAATACTGGGCAAAGTAATTTTCTACTGCCCTTTTCTAGAAAAGAACATTAAAACTCGTAATTTTTAAGCTCTTCTAAACTCCATCCCAAGAGCAATTTGGTATTGTATTTTGATTCCCCAGCCATCAATTCTAGCAAATTTTCATTAAGGAATACAATATATTAAATTTCGTAATTTTTTTTGTTTGTTTGTTTGTATGCTGGACGTACATTTTTCATATAATCTATACTATAATATAAAACCGAAGCTTTTTGACTTTTGGTTGACCTCATCATGTTGCGCCACATAAGTTTTTGAAATCTCACAATTTTACACCTCATTATTTTAATATATATTTTCTAATTGAATTTCAATTTTATTCTATTATTAAACCTTCCATTAGAATTTTGACACATCATATTTTCTTTAATATAAGAATATATTATTCCATATATAAAACACAATCATAATTAATATCTAATACTAAAATATATTCCATATATAAACACAATATAAATATCTTTTAATAATAATCATAATTATCAATTTTCATCAAGATTTTTAGAGTTCCTTTTTCTTGTTTTCTTTTTTTTCTTATGTATTTCATTTAATTTTGTTGTTGGCAATGGAGAAAGATGAATGAATTTGTTATAATGAAACCATGTGAGCTTGAAATGAGTTATGAAAATTATATAGGTTTGATCATATAATAATATGTCCATGTATTTATTTGTCATTCTTCTTATTTTAAATATCATTTATTTTATTTTTGGATGGAAACATGATCCATATGGATAAATATAAACATTGAATCGTGTTTTATAAAAATTGGACTATATTCAAATTATGCCAAAAGAAAAATTATATTATATTAAATTTTAATTATCCTATGGTAAATACTTTCTTAGTTATTTTTTTAAACCAAAAAATAGGATCTATCCTAAATCCGATTCGTAAAGTCTCTTTATCGATCTTGCCTACAACATTTTGAACTACAAAAAAAAAAAAAAAAAAAAAAAAAAAAAAACATATTCAACAAAAAAGTAAAAGGAATTAAAATTAATTTAGATTTTATTTTCAATAATTTTCCTGTGTATCGCATAGGTTTGCGACTAATAATATGGAAAAAGAAAGGCTGGGCTAGACCTCTTAATTCCCTGTAAATTTCAACTTGTTGACTATGATTTTAAACTAAGATAACCAACATATAATGATGTTAAGCATTTTTATAGTAATAATATAGAAATTTTTAACAATAATTATGTAATGATCTTGTTCTACTTCTTAGATAATATGGAAATGCTAACTGAAAGAAGAAGAATAAATAATTACTTGTACTAGATGAGACATGTGTTGGAATTAGAATAGAATCTGTGACTTATGTCACGAGTAGCATTTTGTTTGTTTTCTTGTCTTTGTAACCTAAATTGGTTAATATAAGTATACTTGGCAATCTCTCTCCTGAGATATGTCAATTACATAAATATTGTGAAATTCTTCTTGGTATCAGAGCAAACACAAACTCTCGGGCACTTGGTCTCACGGCCGCCACAGCCCACTGGGCTGTGCTACTACCCTCCACTAGCTGAGTCGCACTTTCCTGGCGACAACCCCAAGCCTCACCACCGTAACCCATTCAACCACCCACCCAACCCGAAACCAAAAACCCACAAATCAAAACCCACCCAACCCGAAACCAAAACCCACAAATACCCACAGCAAAACCCCACTCACCTCGACATCGCCGGAGTAGAATCGCGCCGCCACCAGCTCACGCCGACAACCCCCCTCTCACAAACCCTTGCGCCAATGCCCTTGATCTCACCCATCTTGCGCCTCCACCACTTCGCAACAACCCTCAGTCACCATCTCTTCTCTTTCTCTTGTTCTTGGAAGGAAGAGGTGTGAGAAGCTTCAATTTCAAAAGAAAGAAAGAGAGAAAAGGTGGCATGGGGATGGGAGCAAATGGTGCTCTGAAAAGTCACCTTAGGTTGTCTGTGTCTTTGAGAGAAAAGAGGAGATAAAAAAAAAAATGGTTAATTACAGTAAACCTACTTGTGGTTTGGTCCATTTTAACATTGCCTACCCATGGTTTAAAATGTGTCACTTTACCCATCTGAGGTTTAAAACATTAGTGGCCATTACCCACCTAGCCCAATTCCGTTAGAAAAACAAGTCGAGTATAAAAGCAACCTTTCTAATTGATTTTTAGGGTTCTAACGATTTTTAGGGTTCTAACTCAAAAAACTTGCTTGGATTTCTGGGCAGGATTGGGATTTTTAGGGTTCTCTTTCTCTCTTTCTCATCTCAGTACTCTCTCTCATCATCTCATTCATGGACACTTGAGGAACCCACTCTCTTCACATAAACTGTTAGCAAGAACAACAACAATAAATCCAAAGAAAAAAAAAATCAAAGAACAACAACAACAACATAACCTCAGGCACACCAACAACAAATCAAACCGACAAAACCACCACCTGCAAATCACAACCAAGCACAGTACGTACATCAAGAACAACACCAAACCAAGAAACAAATCCAAATCAAGCGCAATACAGCAAGAACAACACCAAACCAAACCTAGATCAACAAAACAACCACCTACAATTTAAAAAAAAAAAATAGCCCAAGATCTGAATCCACCACGAGCTCCACCGTCGTTTACCACTGCTTTACAAAACCCAACAACCTACAAATCATGATGAGAGAGAGAGAGAGTGGCTCACCTCATAACGATGAGAGAGAGATCGGGTCGCCGAGCTCCGCCATCAGCTCAGGGTGGCCTCGTTGGCTCTGCCATCGCCTCAAGAACTCTTCACGGGCAACGGCAATTTCAAGGCACGCGTCAAATCGGCACAGTTAAGGGGCACACAAACCGAATTGACATAGCTAGAACGAGTCTGTGGGCTAAAATTGACGATGAGCTGAGCGAGGAGGTCGGCACGGAGAGCCCTATCGAAGTCGATGTGGACAAAATCCCAGAGACCAAGACGCCTGAGAAGCTTTTGGTGGGTCTGAAAGTCAAGGGTTTTGGAAGGGAGGAAAGGGATTGGGTTGAGGGTTTCGACGAGGGCAGCGAGCTTCTTCTGGGACTTCTCTAAAGCGATACGGCGTTTATGCGAGTTCTTCTTGGGCTTGTTGTTGCATTTATGGGGTCGGCGAAAGGATACGTGTGAGTCGGTGGTTCAGGGAGGGAGTGGGTTCCTCAAGTGTCCATGAATGAGATGATGAGAGAGTACTGAGATGAGAAAGAGAGAAAGAGAGTACAATAGTAAACCTTAGATGTTCTTCAATTTTTGGAAAAAAATTGTTTTAATTTGAAGTTTGATCCAAATTTTTTTATATTTTAAGTTTTTACTTGTTTTTATTAATGGAAAGGGGCTAGGTGGGTAACAACTGCTAACGTTTTAAATCTTAGGTGGGTAAAGTGACACGTTTTAAACCACGGGTAGGCAATGTTAAAACGGGCCAAACCACAGATAGGTTTACTGTAATTAGCCCAAAAAAAAAAAAAAAGGCTAAAATGCATAACCACCCTCTGGGGTTTGGGTTATTTGCAAACTGACCTCTGAGGTTTCAATTTCGCAATATAACCACCTAGGATTTTTTTGAAAAATTGACCCCTTTAAGTACATTTTTTTATCAATTTTGCTAACAAAATTTGTCACATGCATTGCACTTGGGTTTATAATAATGAATTTTTTATTATAAAGTAGTCACATGTAATGCACGTGACAAATTTCTATTAGCAAAATCGACAAAAAAGTACTTAGAAGGGTCAATTTCACCAATTTAAAAACCTCAGGTGGTTATATTGCAAAATCAAAACCCTAGGGAGTCTGTTTGCAACTGAGCCAAACCCCAGGGGATGATTATGTAATTTTGCCCAAAAAAAATAATAAATAAATAATAAATAATAATAATAATTTAAAATTAGCGTGAGACAATGTTCTGCCATTGTCAAAAGGATGGCAGTGGGTGTCACTTCTTTTGAAATTTTTTTCCCAAATAGCTGAAGGGGCAGGTGCTTCGGTCCATTCACCCAAAAAAAAAAAGCAGAGAAAATGGGCTGCTGGACTATGAAGCACGGCATCTATGTCTTTTGGTTTCTATTTTGGCCCTTTTGGGTTTCATCTAGTGTCAAATTGACGTGTGAGAGTTTAGGGCTACCAGTCTCTTTGGTGGCATTATTGGTGGTGGGTCAGCCAAGTTGCTAGCTGCTTGTTATATGTGAGGCACTTCTTTGTAATTTCAATAACTAGTTGGGGCCACCAGGGTGTTGGTAGCATTATTTGCTGTTGGGACAGCCGTGTTACTAGCTGTTGTTTTACCGTAATGATTCTATTTGTGCACTTTGTGTCTCTTTGGGAACTATGGGGGATTCAAGTGGAACAAATATTGTCCCTTCTTCATCTTCTGATGTGTCTCTTTCTCATCATGCACCGGCTCAACGTATTACTAGTGTACTGTTGAATGGCCAAAATTTTGTGGCTTGGAGCCGATCTCTTCGTCTTTATCTTGGTGGTAAGGGAAAGTCGAGCTGGCTTTTGGGTATTGAGAAGCAACCAGCCACCATTGATCCAAAGCGTATTCAATGGGATATGGATAATTGCACCATCTTGGGTTGGCTTTTTAATTCTATGGATGAGCGTACCTACAACACTTTTATGTATCACGATACAGTCAATGGTTTATGGACTGCCTTATGTCAGATGTATGCCCATGCTCGTAATGATGCTCGCATTTGTGAGTTATATCGAGATGTATATCACGTCTCTTAGGCAGCCTTAGGGCTATCCGTGGTAGATTTTTTGGGTACTTACAATCCCGTTGGGAGGAGTTGGCACAATATGAACCTTTGAGTGATTTTCCAACAAATGCTGCTTCTATTGTGGCCTCCCGACTTAATTGACAACACACATATCAGTTTTTATTGGGTTTAAAACCTGAATTCGAGACTCTCTGCACTCAGATTTTGAACATATCTCTAATGCCATCTTTGTATGAAGCATATGCTACTATTGACAGTGATGAGCGTCGTCGTCGTTTAGGCCCCCTACCTCTAATCTTGCCCCTTCACCTTTAGTGATTACTGACTAGATGGCATTTGCTGCTAACTTTGGTCCTCGTCCACCTAGAGGGCACCCTATTTGTCATCATTGTGGGATCGCTGGCCATCTTAAAGCCCAATGTTTCAAACTTCATCCTGAGTTGAGGCACACTCTTCAGAGAAAACGGCCTCCTAACTTCAATTCTCCTCGCACTGCCACCATAGCTGAGACTCATGAGAACTCTACTGCCATTTTAGACTTTAGCAAGCTTCAAGCTCAGATTGGCCAACTTCAGACTTAGCTTGGCTCTTTGGCTGCTCATACCCATGATATACCTACAACTCCAACTGCCACCATTGCTACAAGTACTCCTATTGCTTTTCATGTTAGGACTGGAGAACCTACTTGGGTTTTGGATTCAGGAGCCAATGATCATATGACTGGTGAGTCGTCTTTGTTTTCTTCACCACTTATTCCTATTACACAATCTGTTAGTCTTGCAGATGGCTTCACTTCCCACATTAGCCATAAGGGTGATGTGATTCTGTCATCTGATATTATGTTATCATATGTTCTTCATGTTCCCAATTTTGCATTTAATCTCTTATCTGTTAGTCGTCTTGCTAAGAGTCTCAACTATGCTGTTATTTTCTTACCCAATCATTGTTTGCTTCAGGACCTGAATTCGAGGAAGATTTTTGGCAAGGGATATGAGCGCGATGGACTATATTATTTTGGGGAGCCTCCACCTACAAAATCTAGTTTTAAAGCGTCAGTTTTGCCTCAATCTAGTTGTTATCTTTTTTCTTTAAAAACTTTGAACTTATGGCATGCTCGTTTAGGACATGTCAATTTTCAGTATTTGTGTTTGTTTTTTCCTTTTTTAATAAAAGCTTGTAAGGATCATAAATTTCAGTGCGTGGTTTGTGAGCTTTCTATACATACTCGTACTAGTTATATTCCTCGAATGCATCGTACTCCTAGCCTTTTTGATCTTATTCATTCTGATGTATGGGGTCCTTCTCCTATGATGGTTTTTTCTGGACATCGTTATTATGTGACGTTTATTAATGATCATTCTTGATGTACGTGAGTTTACTTGCTTAAAAAGAAATCTGATTTGCTTCCACTTTTTACTCAATTTTTACAAATGATCAAAACTCAATATAATATTGTTGTTCATGCCATCCGTTCTGACAATAGAGGTGAATATATTTCTGATGATTTCCGTTCCCAACTTAATCAGAAAGGTATCTCACAGCAACTTACTTGTCCTCACACTCCATAACAAAATGGTGTCGCTGAACGTAAAAATCGTCATATCATGTCTATTGTTTGTTGCCTCCTTTATGGTATGCATGTACCTAAGTTTTATTGACATATGGCTGTTCTTACTGCGGTTTACCTCATGAACCGCACTCCTAGTCGGGTTTTACATGGTATGGCTCCTCTTCAACTCCTTAAGCCTGAATGTACTTTGTTTTCAATTCTGCCTTGTGTGTTTGGATGCATTTGTTTTGTCCAGGACCGTAGCCCACACCATACCAAATTGGATAATAAGACTATCAGATGCATCTTCTTAGGTTACTCAGCTATGTCCAAAGCCTATAGGTGTTATGATCTTGTGTCTCATCACTTATATCATTCTCTTGATGTGACCTTTTTTGAGGATATTCCTTTATATGGCTCTACCTCTCCATTGCAGGTATCTGATCCTTCTTCTTCCAAAGCGAATACCTCTCCTCTTGCTCGACTCGTTCCCATTTTTTACTACATGGCTCCCGAATCTTCTTCTCCACCAGTCACGAGTTCTCATCCTCCCCTACAAGTGTATACTCGTCGCCCTCGGCCTCCCTTGCTAAATTCTTCTGGACCTAGGTTCAGGTATGTCTTCTACCCCTCTAGTTTCCACACCACCTCCACCCACCTCACGTTATCCTTCTCGTGTTCGCCGACCCCCTTCCCAGTTTGGTTGGCTTTGCAGTACTAATCACCATATCTCCCAGTATGTCTCTTATCTTAGTCTTTCAGATTCTTATCAAGCCTTTATTGGGAAAATTGAGTTTGTCTCTATTCCTCAATCTGTGTTTGAGGCTCTTCAGAATCCCAAGTGGGTTACCGCCATGCAAGCAGAAATGGATGCCTTACAAGCTAATCAAACATGGGAGCTTGTCCCTTTGCCTTCTGATGAGAAAACAATGGGGTGTAAGTGGGTCTTTACTGTGAAGTATCTGGCTAATGGTTCTGTTGATCAGTATAAGGCTCGCCTAGTAGCCAAAGGTTTTACCCAGGTTCCCAGTAAAGATTTTGGTGCTACCTTTGCTCTTGTTGCTAAGTTGACTTCTGTTCGTCTACTTGTGTCCTTGGCGGCCTCTCATTCTTGGCTTCTTCATCAACTCGATGTCAAGAATGCATTTCTCCATGGAGATTTACTTGAAACTATCTATATGGATCCTCCTCCGGGTTTTCGAGTTTAGGGGGAGTATGCAGGGAAGGTGTGTCGTCTTCATAAATCTCTCTATGGGCTGAAACAATCACCTAGGGCTTGGTTTAGCCGTTTTAGTGATGTTATATTATCTATGGAGTTTATCCGCTGTCACTCTGATCACACCTGTTTTATTCTTCGCCGCCCTGATGGTTGCTGCATCATTCTCTTGGTATATGTGGATGACATTATTCTCACTGGAGATGATACCCAAGGTATTGCTCAAGTCAAACAGGATCTTGGTAAAATATTTGATGTAAAGGATTTGGGTCCCCTTAAATATTTCCTTGGCAATGAGGTTGCTCGCTCTCATCATGGCATCTCTCTCTCTCAAAGAAAGAATACTCTGGACCTTCTTTAGGATACTGGTATGTTAGGATGTCAACCAGCTTCTACCCCCATGGATCCCAATCTTAAACTGTCTGCTGAATCTGGATAATTACTTTCTAATCCATCTATGTATCAACGTCTAGTCGGTCGTCTGATTTATTTGACAAATACTAGACCAGATTTGACATTTGCAGTGAGTGTTGTCAGTCAGTTTATGCATGCTCACCGCACTGCTCACATGGATGCAGTTCATCATATTTTGAGGTATCTTAAAAGGAGTCCCGGCCTTGATTTATTCTACCCCGCTGGTCACCAATCAAGACTTTCATGCTTTACTGATGCTGACTATGCTGGATCTCAAATTGATAAACGCTCCACCATAGGACTCAATACTTTCTATAGTAATCATCTTATCTCATGGAAAAGTAAAAAGCAAGCCGTTGTTTCGAGATCTTCGGCTCAGGCTAAGTATCGTGCTATGGCCCAAGGCACGTGTGAAATTCTTTGGATTCGGTCTATACTTAATGAGTTAGGCTTTACGGAAAAAGGTTCATTTCAGTTGTTTTGTGATAATAAGTCTACTATTATGCTTGCTTCAGATTCTATTTTGCATGAATGATCCAAACATATAGAAGTGGATATACACTTTATTCAGGAAAAGGTTTAGTATGGTATTATCATTCCATCCTTTGTACCTTCCTAAGAATAGACCGCCGATTTATTCACTAAACCTGTGAGCGCTTCTCTACTCTAGTCATCTATTGTCAAGCTGGGCTTGATTGACATCTTTGCTCTAGCTTGAGGGGAAGTGTTGGAATTAGAATAGAATATGTGACTTATGTCACGGGTTATTTAGGCTTCTAGTTGGGTTAGGCATTATGATAATTATCCCGTGACTTATGTCACAGGTAGCATTTTGTTTGTTTTCTTGTCTTTGTAACTTGAATTTGTTAATATAAGTATACTTGGCAATCTCTCTTTTGACATATGTCAATTACATAAATATTGTGAAATTCTTCTACATGTAGTACCAGAACCCAGAGCTAATTTGGTTCAGTTTCCTTTTCTTTGCAAGTAAATAGTTGACTGTACACGAAGCCACAAACTCAGCAAATAGCATGGGTAATTGAACTACAAGAGAAAAAATTAATCACTAAACAAAAAAGTCCTTTATGCACATAGAGAAAGGTTATGTTTGAAACAATAGAAAACGATTTAAAATTTAATTTTTAAATTACTTGCAAAAATCAAAATTTCTCAAATTGAAGATTTTAGAAAAGGTCTTTTGATGACATTATTAAACCTAATTAACATGTGCTTTATCTGAGTCATCACTAGTTCATCTTATACCCTACCCAGCATGCATTTGGTAAAGCTAATAATAATGCAGATATCATATCTGCATTATGACGCATTTATGTCAATTAGCCCAAATTTTGACACATTAAACATAATGCAGATATCATCCTAATATTTGCATTCTTATTTCATATGGGAATTTTCTATATAGTGCTCTAGTCACCTGCCAATGGTGGGCTATGTAAGTTTGCTTTTTCTTTTTTTGGAAAGTCAGACCAAGTAATTAACAAGGGACCAATGGAAATTCTCTTTAGTTCTTTCTAACTTTGAAGAAGTGTTTTAAGAAGATAAATGACAATCTTGAAAAGCTTCTTTTTCTTTGCTAGCTGTTTTTCCTCACTTTTCTAGCAAAAAACGAGAGGGACTCAAATTTCTTAAAGTGGCGTCTCTAAATTTTTTCATGGTTTCCCTACGATTTTAAATGTGTTTTTCCCGGTTCATTTTATTTAGTTCTGAAAGCAACTTCATTATTTAGAAAGAGAGTGCGCAGATTTTTGCATCTATTTCGTTTGGTCCTAGACATCTAAAATGTTGGAAAAAAAATAAATAG
Organism: Fagus sylvatica; assembly: GCA_907173295.1. Classification (NCBI taxonomy): domain Eukaryota; kingdom Viridiplantae; phylum Streptophyta; class Magnoliopsida; order Fagales; family Fagaceae; genus Fagus; species Fagus sylvatica. The sequence goes on along the minus strand of OU015767.1, from coordinate 21,598,184 downwards.
GAGCATGCCAGATAGTGAACCTAAGAAGGCTTCAGATCATTTTTTATTTTTTTTATTGATATATAAGAAGGCATCAGATCATCGATATTTGAAGGACCAATTTGAGAAAATTGGACATTGGCAATATTAATATGTAAAAAGGGAAGACTTACTTCCTTGGCAATTCAGAATCCTCGCTCACTGAAATTCCCAAATCTGCCCTCAGAGCTCTCCTATGTAAAGTGTGGATTGTTTTTTACACTTTATTTCCTGAAAGCAAAGTTGAAAACAGAAGGGGGTGAAAGATTAGGCCTGTATGAATACTCTAATGTTCCATGCACATGGTAAAGAGTTAGAAAAAATGAAGAAATGGGTGGGAGCAGAAGCCCAGAGTCTGCCTTAAACATTAAACAAGGAATGTGAATTTCTAACCATTAAACAAGGGATGAGCTATATTCAAGCAAGCCAAAGAATAGTCAGAATACAATAGATACTAATATGCCAGCAGCCAAAAATGACTATTTTGTACCGATTTCTTGAACCCCTTAAAAATTAAAACTACTCTAATGACTTCTAATGTCACTTTTGATTAAACACAAGATCCTCTCTTCACTATGAATGACTCCCCTGTGGACTCTAGCATTGCGTTGAAGCCATACACAATAAATGAAGACAACCCAAGCTTACTAGCAGACAATAGTTCTGAAACATTTGCCTTCAAGGAATGAATACCTCAGCACAAGACAGAATTCCAATCATTCAACTGCTTGCTGACCAAATGCAACCTTAACACATACTGCCACAGCCTTTTAGTATAAGAACAGTCATAAAAGATATGAAGGCATGCTTGGGAATAACAGCAGAAAACCAAACCAAACCCCACCAATCAACAACTGGATGCTTTTCCATAATCTTATTCCAAGCTGATCTACACTAACAAACATCAAAAATCAAAAGCAGCTATTTATTTACTTCCTAAGCATGATAAGGAGCAAATAATTAACCTCGCATATATAGTTCTAATTCCTAACACAAAAAAGAGCTACCAAAGTCTTTCATGCATAGGATAAGCAAAAATAAGTATGCATTTGTCAATTGAACAAAACAGAAGTTAAGGGAAAAATATATAATGTACCATATTTTAGGAGGCATTATATGATAATTGGTTGGCTTTGTCGTCCCCACTTTCCTTTATGAAAGGTAGTGTCAGGCTCATGCTTATTTCTTTCCACAACTAAATCTGTGACCATGCAGATGGGGTTTTCTCTCTAAGATTGATCTTCCTTTTCATCCCACATAAGTAAAAAAACAAAAGGTATTACTCAGTGAACAAAGCTCCCACTTTCGCGGAGTCTAGGAGAGGTGATTGGTAGTTAGCCTCACCCTCATTGTTTTGGAGAGGCTGATTCTTGAACTTGAACTTGTTGGTCTTATGCTATTTGTAAAATCCAGAAAACTTGTCTTTGATCTGAATCATGAGTGACAACCAGTTTATCTTAAGATGAGCTAGATTTGACCTGAAGTTGACAGATCATTTGAAGTATAGAGAGTACTAGAGTTCCAATTAATGTGACATTGTAAATTGATTTTAGGAAGTCCAGCCACAACAACTTTGATGGTAATCCTCCAAATATTCCTACAGAGAAGAGTATTCTTTTACACAAATATCAAATCTACGAATTATACTTGTGCAAAAACTTCTTAATATCACATAGCCCAGTCCACTCGAAATTAGGGATCTCGAAAAATTCAAATCTTAACTCCACAAGACTACAACATAGAAAACCAACAATAATGCTAAATCAAATTGCATTACCTCTTAAGTCCTTCCTGAGCTCCATCTACTCCCAATGAGTAAATTCATGAGATGCACAACAATAATGCTAAATCAAATTGCATTAGCAAGGTCAAGACAATTACGTAAAGCTAAATCATAAAATTAATAATGCAAAGAAGATATATTTAGTTTAGGACATGATCCTGGATGTTTTAGATAGTTTCGAAGGTGCCACTAACACCTCTTGTTTTAGACAGTTTCAAAGGTGCCACTAATTCCTCTTGTTGTCCCAATTATGGTGCCATATGACCACTCCTTCTTAAGCAATATATGCTTACCCTTAAGGAATATAGTTTTGAGTTCAGCATGCAATAATAATCAACATGAAGCTACGAAAGAATAAAAAAAAATAGCATAAGACCATTTTTTCAATATTTGCAGGTAAGATTATTTTGTAGTACTAAACATGCACTCTACTGCAACTTCTAGGATCACTGCCAGATAAAAAATTTCTAACAATGTGCCATGAATCGTTTCTCATTACCCTTCTTCCTTTGCAGATTTTGTAATAACAAAAAATGAAGGCCTCTTGTCTTTTGAATAAATTTAATCTTTATTTAAAGTGTACTCAGTGCTCTAACTTGTAAGTAATTGCTTAAGATACAGAACAAAGATAAGAATATGGCTGATGCAGGACAATATGTGGAAAATGGGATAAATGGAAAATAATGATAGAAACAAAACAAATCCTAGGAATTACCACCTAGAATCTGCCTGCAAAACCCTTGGCATCACCACCTAAGGGGTGTCTGGCATTACCACCAAACAAAGAATAGAGACATATCTCTAATCATACTTTTATTCATATTATTTAATGGTTCTCTTACACTTTTGCTGGAGCCTCTTTTTAATAGGCCTCTAAGTTACATCAATAAGGAAATCTCTAATCAGCCATAATTACATCTAACCACAACAAAAGCTAAATTCAAAATTCAAAATTCAAAATAGAAATCCAAAAAACAATATGCAATAAATTATGCCGCATCAATGGCCCAATTTTAAAGAAATTTCTTTTTCAATAGTTAAGTACAGGTTCAAATCAATCCAACAATTTCTCAAGTGTTTACTCTTTGTTCTGTTAAAATAGCTATTCAAATGAATGATGCTTACCAACATATGTAGCTGCCCATTAACTTGACAACACCAATACCATTTGTAATGCTTTATGATCAAATGGGCTGCAGCTATTCCATGTTCTGTCAATTCTGTGTAGGAGCTGAAGAAACAAAAGAATTTTTTGCTCTCTTGGCACTAACAGCTAAAATGGAAACAGCTCTCCAAATAAAAATGATACACACCTTCACATTTTTCTCTGCCAAACCCCTGTAAAAAAACTCCCCACACTGCCCCTTGAGCTCACCTCTAACATCTCAATTTAGGAAAGATCCAACAGCTTTCTCAACAAGCTTCACGTTAAAAACAAAATCTGAAGGGCTTGCTTGAGCAGGATATGAGTGGGCAACAAGTGAAATCTCTGTTTGAAGGACTTTAATTCTTGCTTGGGTGAGATATTGCTATGTCATGTCATTAATCAATTAACAAAATCAATAAAATAATTATTCAAAAAAAAAAATCCCTACTTTTGTGTTTTCTTCATCTTCTACAATTTGTAAGGTCAATCATATCAAATCTTCCATGGATGAGAGATCAAATGTCAATTGAGAAAGTTATGTTTGCATTTTGTTTTTGTTTTTGTTTTTTTACTCCGATCTGATGTTTGCTATTACTCATTTTATACAGTTAATGTTATCGAGATTCTAGACTTGCCTCCACTACTCCAAATCCTTTACTGCCAATCCATAATCATCTGGGGAGAACCATTGATATCCAAACCATATTGGCTGCTTCTGAACATTCCAAGTTGCAGAAAGTTCCTATCGAGTTTGATTATTCAAGCCTACATTCTCCGAGTGTGAAAGGAAAGTCAGCAACACCACATTTGCCCATTCAAAACATCAGTCCAATGAGAAAATCGCTCCAATGAAAGAGGATAACAATAAACCACCCCTTGTTCCAGTGCATGAGAACTACATGATTAAGAGGCAGAATAATGGCAAAGGAGTCAAGGCTACTTCGGACGATTAGATCAAAGTAAAAAAATGCAAACATACCTTTTTAAATTGACCTTTCATCTCTCATCCGTGAACAATTTGAAGAGATTGACTTCAAATGATCTATCATTTTTGTGTAAAAATTCTTTAAAAAATTGTAGAAGATGAAGAAAACCCAAAATTTAGAATTATTTTTTGATGAGTCTAGAACTGGAATGGTATAATGTGGTCCAAATTTAGGGAATTCTATGTGATAGAGTACCCTAAGTATTCTAGAGGATCTTAATCCTAAACTTTTACCTGCTCAATGGAAAAAGAGTCCAAATTCTTTTCATGTGTGAGAAGTTGATGGTGGGTCTCATAAAGGAATTAGAAGTGTGGTGAAGGGGTAAATGGAATCTTATCATCAATTTGTAAATTTTGGTAAATTTGAATTTAAGGAATTTTGTAACTAATTTCTTTGGTTCAACAACATTGCATTATCATCTTCTCATGTAACTTTAGTAGGTGCTTTCAGTGAACTCCACGGAAGTCCATGATTATTTCTGTTAGTAATGCTATGATGTTATTTTATGGCATACATCTACTTATACAAATCAATTTTATATATATTAATCATCAGAAAATTGAAATATAACAAAAGCATCTGTTTATACAAATCAATTTTATCATTGGATATTAATCATCAGAAAAATTAAATTTAACAAAAGCATCTGTTTATACCAATCAATTTTATCTTTGGATATTAAACATTAGAAAAAGTGAAATATAACAAAAGCATCTATTTATACAAATCAATTTTGCCACTAACACAAGCTATTTCCATACTCTTGAAATCACCTCCAATTCCTATAGCGAAAATCGTGATATCGAGTCATTCACATTCAAACAACGAAAAGATTCGGAATGAATAATTTACAGATATGCATAAAGGCAATTGCCTAGTTTCCCATTCATGTGTCACTGCTTGACATTGTTTCTTCTTGACATCCATGACATGCTACATTCATGATATTGAATAGAGCCTCATCTGTCAGCATTTGTTTCATCCATGAATATAGTGCTCTATAAACAAGGTCAATGATTCAGTACGAAGATTAAAGGAGCTTCGTTATTCCACCGTATGGAGCTTTGCGTATGGAGCTTTATCAATTAGCTATCTTGTATCAGCATGTAAGTCAAAGCTATTTGAGGTACATCTCTACTCAACAATTTTCACCAGTAAAAAATGTGCTTCTCCAATAGGTTTAGACTGCAAAATTTTACAAACAAGGTTAGTGATTCAGGACAAAGAAGGGGAGAAAATAGAAAAACATATTTATGAGCAAATTGATTGTGTTTACTGCAGCAACTCCAGCAGAAACTTTTACTTTGAAACCAAAAAGATTCTATTAATTGACAATAATGGACAAACTACTCTTCTATTTCCCTTTTCTAGAAAACTACATTGTGACACTCTACGTGTAAGCTATTCTAAACTCTGTTTAAAGATCAATCTGGTGTTTTAATTCCCCACCCACCAGTAGTAGCAATTCTCAATAAGGAGTAGAGTACACAATATCGAATATTGTAGTAAATTTTTCTTTATGCTGGATGTAAGACAATTTTTGCAATTAAACCTTATATGAACTTGAGCCCAAAAGCAAACCAATTATATTTGGTACAAATTTACAAAATGGACGTGATTCAGATAAATCCGTAATTCAAGATGACTGAAAAGAAGAGTTTGATAGAGTTGAAATTGGGAAAACAAAATGGAAAAAGAAGGTTGGACTAGACCTCTTAATCTGCAATTCAACTATTGCATGCACAACAGGACATAACCATATGTAAACGGGTTATATAAAAGCTAAAGCTGATTATGCATAATCACTTTGCTAGAAGGGATTGCCCGGTTTAGATATATGCTAAAGCTGATTATGAAATTTATAAATTTACACTTAAGCCAATCCAAAATGATTTGAAACATAGATGACCACATGGTAGGATGATGTTGAGCAATTTTTATAGTAATAATGTAGAAATTAAAAATGATAGTTACACATTTATATTGTTCTATTTTAGGTAATAAGCTAACAGCAAAACACCTCATGAAAAAAGAAGAAGAACATATAGTTACCTATCCTAGATAAGATATGCAGTACTAGCACACCCACTGTTTATAAGTGGCAGATTGTGCACGAACTACATAAAAAGTATGGACAATTGGGCTGCAACAAAAAAGATGTGGTAACTAAACATCAAAGATCTTTATGAACGGTCACATAAATACATGCTCAAGACACTTCAAGTCAAGAGAGTAAAATGCAAACCTTCAATGTAAACATAATGACAGTTACAAAACACAGGACACTAAGGCTATAAAGAATGGAATTGGAGGCCATCTTTCAGATCATCATCACTACGAAACTCACAACTGTAGCACACAACACCATTCTCCATGCTTATAACTTCAAACACAGGTTGTGCTATTGGCTTAATGTTGTCAGTGATCTGAATCATGATTGAAATGACTATTTTGTACCGATTTCTTGAATCCCTTAAAACTACTCTAATGATGTCTAATGTCATTTTTTGTCAAACACAAGATTTTCTCTTCTCTATGAATGAGTCCCTTGCAGAATCTAGCATTGCGTTGAAGTCATACACGATAAATGAAAGCAGCCCAAGCTAACTAGCAAACAATAGTTCTGAAACATTTTGCCTTTCAAGGAAAGAATACCTCAGCACAAGACAAAATTTCAATCATTCAGCTGCTTGCCTACCAAACACAACCTTAATACATACTGCCACAGCCTATTAGTATAAGAACAGTCATAAAAGATGTGATCTCTGGACTGTAGCTTTCTCCTGTAGAACACACAAACGAGACCATAATTGTATCCCCATTTAGCAACCCTGTCACAAGTGAGAAGTTTATCCATGACAGTTAGCCAACAAATGAAGGCATGCTTGGAAATAACAGTTAGCAAACAAAAGCTAAATCTTAAATTTACTAATGCAAAGAATATATATTTAGCAAAAGACCATTTTGTCAATATTTGCAGAGTTGCAGGTAGGATTATTTGTAGCTCTTTAGTTTTCAGCTAATACAGAAACAGTACTGCAAGGACTGGATGTTGTCGTTATCCTATATAGATCATCTTCATATTGAGCTCTTCCACCATTTAAATCAACTTCTTCTTTCGTGCATGTCAATCGCCCTGTTCTATCCAGCTTCACGAATCCCCCTCATCAATGTGTACTCAGCCCCATCTTCCACATCATTACTGTTGTCGAGTCCCACATCGCCGGGGTGCCCCTAGGTTGTGCACTTTATAAATTATGGGTAATCCTCCACTTACAAGAGCTCTTTTGAGTGGAGTTAAGCCCATTTGTCTTTCTTCTTGGTATCAGAGACAGCCAGGTTCGCCCCCAGGTTGTTGGGTTGGCCCCCCGTTTAGTTCCGGCGAGTTTCCAACGTTGGGGGGGAGTGTTGTCGAGTCCCACATCGCTAGGGTGCCCCTAGATTGTGCACTTTATAAGTCATGGGCAATCCTCCAGTTACAAGAGCTCTTTTGAGTGGAGTTAGGCCCATTTGTCTTTCTTCTATTACTGTCCTGAATCTTGTACACATCATCTTTGTCATTGATTTTCTTCCAAGATTCATTTTTTCTGGAAAACATCATCCATATATAACTTAGGTTAGATTATTCAACGCTGAGCTACACTAAGAAACATCAAAATCAAAAACAGCTATTTATTTACTTCTTAAGCATGATAAGGAGCAAAAAAATAACATAGCATATATAGTTCTAATTCCTAACAAAAAACAGTGCTACCAAAGACTTTCAAGCATAGGATAAGCAAAAATAAGTATGCATTTGTCAACTGAACAAACAAAACAGAAGTTAGGAGAAAAATATATCATGTACCATATTTTGAGAGGCATTATCTGATAACTGGTCAGCTTTGTCTTCCCCACTTTCCTTTATGAAAGGTAGTGTCAGGCTCATGCCTATTTCTTTCCACAACTCAATCTGTGACCGCACAGATGGGCTTTTCTCTTGAGAATGATCTTCCTTCTTCATCCCTCTTAATTAAAAAAACAAAAGGTTGTACTAAGTTTACAAAGCTCCCACTTTAGAGGAATTTAGGAGAGGTGATTGGTAGGAAACCTTACCCTCTTTGTTTTAGAGAGGCTGATTCTCGAACTCAAACTTGTTGGTCTCATATATGCTATTTGTAAAATCCAAAGAACTTTTCTTTTATCTGAATCATGAGTGACAACCAGATTATCTTCAGATGAGCTAGATTTGAAGTGAAGTTGACAAATCATTTGAAGTATAGAGAGTACCAAAGTTCCAATTAATGTGACATTGTTAATTGATTTTAGGAAGTCCAGCCGCAACAACTTTAAGGCTAATCCTCCAAATTTCCTACAAAGAGGAGTAATACTTTACACAAATATCAAATCTACAAATTTTAATTGTGCAGAAACTTCTAATATCACACCCAGTCCACTCGTAATTAGGGATCCCGAAAAACTCAAATTTTAACTCCACAGGACCACAACATAAAAAACCAACAATAATGCTAAATCAAATTGCATTACCTAACAAACAACTTAAGTCCTTCCTGAGCTTCATCTGCTCATCAAATTGCATTACCTAACTAACCACTCAAGTCCTTCCTGAGCTCCATCTGCTCCCAATGAGTAAACTCGTGAGATGCATAAATGAAATTATCAAAGAAATAAATTGGAGCTGTTTACAAGGTCAAGACAACTATGTAAAGCTAAATCTTAAATTTATTAATGCAATGAAGATATAATTAGTATAGGACATGCTCTTGGATGATTTAGACAATTTCAAAGGTACCACTAACACCTCTTGTCGTCCCAATTATGGTGCCATATGACCACTCCCTCCTAAGCAAGAAATGCTTACCCATAAGGAATATAGTTTTGAGTTCAGCATGCAATAATAATCAACATGAAGCCACGAGAGAATAAAACAAATAGCATAAAACCATTTTGTCAATATTTGCAGGTAAGATTATTTTATAGTACTAAACATGCACTCTACTGCAACTTCTAGGATCACTGCCCAATAAAAAATTTCTAACAATGTGCCATGAATCATTTCTCATTACTCTTCTTCCTCTGCAGACTTTGTAATAACAAAAAATGAAGGTCTATTGTCTTTTCACTAAATTTAATCTATAGTTAGAGTGTATTCACTGCTCTAACTCGTAAGTAATTGCTTAAGATACAGAATCAATAGAAGAGTATGGCTTAATTTTTTTTTTTTTTGATAAGTAATAAGATTTTATTAAGGGAGACATCTTATTGCACAAAGTGTGCACAAGATGGAAATAGCTATACAAAGGAATACATCAAGCATAAGCTGAGTGCCATGAATCGACAAACTCAGTAACAGTTACATCAGTAGTAAAACCCCATATCCTAGACCAATCAAATAAAGAAGTCACAAAGGTGCCAAGGAGCTGATCTGGAGAGGTAGACAAATCCTCAAAAGTTCTCAAATTCCTCTCCCGCCACACCGTCCACATTAGACACAATGGAATCAAATTCCAAATGTGAGAATGATGCTTACCAAACCAGTTATGCCACCCAAACAGCAGATCAGCCACCTGCCTTGGCAAAACCCAATGGACCCGGAAAGTAAGGAAGACATAATTCCAAAGCTTCTGAACTGCACTGCAATGCAGTAACAAGTGGTCCACAGTTTCCCCATCACAACAACACATACAACACCACCCCGCCATCGTATATCCACGCCGCATAAGATTATCACAAGTCAAAATGCGACCCCAAGTTGCAGTCCAAACAAAGAAAGCCACCCTAGGAGGAGCCTTAACCCGCCATATGCTTTTCCAAGGAAACCTTACTCCCCGTCTATCAATCAAGGCATAATGATATGATCGAGAAGTAAAAACCCCATCTTTGCATTGCTTCCACCGCATCTCGTCGGGAGGAGCAGCATTAGGGACCATATGAGAATGAAGAAATTGGAAAAACTCCGCTACCACATCAACCTCCCAATCATTAAAATCTCGCACAAAGGTGACATTCCACTCCCGAACTCCCCGAGAATTTGGACCACTCAAAACTTCAGCAATTGTAGCATCTCTATTGGAAGAACAAGTGAATAAGGTAGGAAACAAGACCATCAAGGATGTATCCCCACACCACTTGTCTTTCCAAAAGCTAACACGAGTTCCTTGACCAACCACAAATTTCACATGTTGAAAATAATCATCCCAACCAGACATAATACCTTTCCAAAGCCCACAACCATGCGGACCTCGTATAGGTTTAGTGCGCCAACCTCCCACATCAGACCCAAACTTCGCCATTAGAACGCGCCGCCACAAGTGATCTCCCTCCATCCCAAACCTCCATAACCATTTCCCCAACAGAGCTTTATTAGTCAAAATCAAACTCCTCACCCCAAGGCCCCCCACTTCTTTCGGGGTACAAACCTTATCCCAACCCACCAAGTGATGCTTAACCTCATCTCCCATACCACCCCATAGAAAGTCCCTTTGCAGCTTCTCAATTCTGCGCACAACACTAATAGGAATAGTGAATAAGGAAAGGAAATAAGTTGGAAGACTAGATAATGTACTTTTCAAAAGGGTTAAACTGCCCCCTTTAGATAAATACAGTTTTTGCCATCCCGAAAGACGACGTTCCAACTTCTCAAGGATAGGATTCCAAACCGCCACCGCTTTGTACGAAGCCCCCAAAGGCATACCAAGGTAAGACAAAGGTAAACCGCCAATGTGACAACATAAGGAATCCGCCAACTCTGCAATATTCTGAACCTCCCCTACCGGAACCATTTCACTCTTTGCCATGTTCACCTTGAGACCAGTAACCGCCTCAAAACAAGTGAGCACCATCCGAACATAAACCAATTGGTCCAAATCCGCATCACAAAAAAGAATGGTATCATCAGCATAAAGAAGATGAGAAATACATAAACCCTCCGCTACATTACTACCCGCCCTGAAACCTCGAATGAGACCCTCCTCCTCCACTTTCCTCAACATCCTACTCAATACCTCCATCACTAGGAGAAACAATAAAGGGGAGAGAGGATCCCCCTGTCGGAGCCCTCTAGAGCAACTGAAAAATCCTTCAGGAGACCCATTAACCAGAACTGAGAATTGGACCGAAGAAATGCAAGATTCAATCCAAAGCCGCCACCTCCTGCCAAATCCCATCTTCTCCAAAAGGTACAAAAGGCAAGACCAATTCACATGATCATAAGCCTTCTCAATATCCAACTTGCAAATGACTCCGGGAATGCGGCTTTTAAGACGACTATCCAAACATTCATTCGCAATTAATACTGAGTCTAAAATTTTCCTCCCTCCCACAAAGGCATTTTGAGACTCAGAAATCAGCTTATCTAAAACACCTTTCAACCTGTTAGCAAGCACCTTAGCTAACAACTTATATACGCTCCCTATAAGACTAATAGGACGGAAGTCTCTAATATTTGAAGCATTCTGCTTCTTGGGGATTAAGGCAATGAAGGAAGCATTGAGGGAACGTTCAAACTTACAGTGATGGTACACCTCATCAAAAAAGCCCATTACATCCGCCTCAAGTACCGACCAACATTTCTGGAAGAAAGCCATAGTGAAGCCATCTGGACCAGGAGCCTTATCCCCCTGCAAATCCTTAACCACCTGAAGGACCTCTTCCTTATCAAACTGTCGCTCTAAAACAGCGCTCTCATTCTCAGTGATCATCTCAAACTCTAACCCATCCACCGTAGGTCTCCAAGTCTCAGCCTCCTGATAAAGAGATTCATAGAAATGAACCACTTTCTCCCGAATCTCAGACTCCTCTTCAAAAACCACACCATCAACTTCCACCTTATCCATATAATTATATCTCCGGTGAGAGTTCGCCATCTTATGAAAGAACTTAGTGTTGTTATCCCCTTCCTTTAACCACAAACTTCTAGACTTCTGCCTCCATGAAACCTCCTCCAATTGAGCCACCCTCTCAAGCTCAGCTTTACACACTTCACGCAGGATGTGCTCTTCAGGAGACAAACTAGAGAGGCTTTCCTTCTCATCATAAGCCTGCAGCTCACACTCCAGCTGCTGCCTCTTAATACCCACATCCCCGAATTCGAGCCTATTCCACTCTTTCAAATCACCCTTTAAAGCCTTCAACTTCTGAGCCAAGACAAAGCTAGGAGTACCACTATAAGAATATCCTGACCACCAATTCTGCACTTTATCAACAAACTCCGGGACTTTAAGCCACATATTCTCGAATTTAAATGAACTCTTCCCTCTCGCCATTCCACCAGCTTCCAATAACACCGGATTATGGTCCGAGATAGGCTTAGGCATTAATTTCTGCACTACATCAGGATAGTGCTCCTCCCAATCAGTAGATACCAGCACCCTATCAATCCTGGACATGGAAGGATTTGCTGCACCATTGCACCAAGAATACAACCCTCCATTTAAAGGTAAATCTATCAAGTTGAACCCATCAATAAAATCCGAAAATTCCTCCATAGCAGGAGTAACTCTAACACAACCCCTCCGTTCACTAGGGAACCTAACCACATTGAAATCACCAAAAATACACCACGGCTGAGACCACTGATTCCGAACTTCCACCAACTCAGCCCAAAGTTCAGATCTGGAGTCATCCCTATTCGGGCCATACACACCCGTACCTACCCATTCAAAACCATCACCTAAACTTTTCCAATGACATGATACAGAAAACATGCCAACCTTGGAATCAATACGATCAACTACTCGCTTATCCCAGAGTAACAGAACGCCCCCAGCTGTATGAGCAGCATGAAGAACTTCCCAACCAGCAAACCGATTCCCCCATATACTGGAAATCATCCTCCCATCCACCTTATCTAACTTTGTTTCCTGCAGACAGACAACATCAACTTTCCACTTCCTCAGCCAGTTTTTCAACACCACCCGCTTTTTGGGGTCATTCAGACCCCTCACATTCCAAGTTAATAATTTTAGCTTCATAAAAAAAACACAATACCCTACATTACCTGACACACCTCAAGGATCAGTAGCTCACACGCTGCCTACCTTCATAGTTCACGGATGAAACCAGGTTGCGAAGTTCACGAGCACCCTTTGTACCCGATACGACCATTTTCCGTGAACCCACTTCACCCTTTTTTATGAACCTAGCAGCTTCAATTCTCCGTAGTAGAGCCAAACACTGCTGTTCATGACTCTCAAGAGGAAAACCCATTAACTCACATATTCCTTTATATTGAGTGTTCACCCAAGTAGACCGGTCTAAGCTATGAGGCTTCCTGGGTGCCACCGAAACGTTTGGTGGTGCTACCACATCCAACGGTTCACAAGTGAGTGGAGCAGAAGGTTCCGCCTCGCACTGGGTCATTACGGTCTGAGAGTGATGTTCCATCACCGAAAGTTGAGAGTCAGGTTCCTCATGGAATAAGATCATCGATCTCTCGGTTTCAATAACATGATCCGTAGCTGTTGCTGTTGCTGGAAGCTCCGCCGCCAAATCCACCCGTACCAGAGCCAAGTCCGTCACTAAACTTGGTTCCGGCATGACCACCTCAGCGCAACCCGGCTCCTCAAAAGCATCGACCATCGGAGTGATAGGGATCGGGATCGGAACTTCCACCGACGGTGCGTAGCTCGGAGCAACCGTCGCTTCACCCGTCGGCGCATGAGAGATCGGTGTGGAAGCTTCCTCCGGCAACACCCCCTTAACGATATCTCCACCGTTCTCCGCATCGGCTTGATCTCCCACGTCAACACACGTTGCGATTTCCCCATCCTCCAATTCATCCGCTTCCGGTTCAGATTGGGGCTCCATACCATGGGTTTCACACTCTCGATGGACCTCTTGTGGGTCATTACCACAGAAAGGCCCATCACCCTTTTGGGAGTCAACCCATATAGCACTACGGGCCTGGCCCTCTACCTTAGTAATGCGAATTGTTCTGGGGCCCAATTTCCACTGAAATTTAAAAGACCGGGTCGGGCGGGGCTCCGTGGTGGAGATTCTGACCCGATCATTGACTTCAGTTACGTATCTTTTGATATCCCGAGATTCTCGTTGCTGGATTTTCGGCGCCAATGTCAGACTGTCTCTCTGTAACTGCCGCAATTCTTGACTCCTGCCGTTACGAGTTGACTGGGTTTCCGGCGCCGGCAGACGACCAACCCTGGGTTTTACATCTCGTTTCGTCGGAGCCTTGGCAGACTCAGTCTCCAGGTAATATTCCTGTATCTCGTTCACGAAAAGGATCCAACCCTCTCCACGCCGACCTTCCGGAATCCTAATACTACCTCTCTGTTTTCCCCCATGATATTCTGAAAGTTCCACAAATCTTCCACCCCGATTCGATAAGCAGCTAAATTCCAGAGTTCTATATCCATCTCTCCTAAAGTGGAAAATACCACTCCGAGCCGGTGAAACGTGTTGCAACTTCCTCAACTCTCCTAAAGTCCATTGCAACCCTTTAATACCGAGCCAAACGGACCCTTGGAGACGACCTTTGCTCTCCATTATATGGTATGGGTCTGCCCTGCCTCCATCAAAGCCCAACGTGAATATTTTAGAATCAATACGAAAGGGCTCCCTACGGACCTCCAAGGCTCTCCGGTGATATGGTTTGGTGTGGATTGGTTTATATTGGGGTGCGTTCTGGAGAGGTGGTTTTTGTAGGGGCGAGGGGTATATGGGTTGTGGGATAGTGTGTGGGAAGGCCTGGGCAGAGAATATAGAGGATGGTGGTTGAAACCATGGTGTGTGATAGGTTGGTTGTGGAGGAGGTGGTTGTGAAGGAGGTGGTGGGGGAAGGTTGAGGGGTGGAAAGGGATGATTGAGAAGGGGCAAGGGGAGGGAGGGAGGGGGGATAGCCATCAAATCGTATGGCTTAATTTTAAAGAACCTTTTTTTCAATAGTTAAGTACAGGTTCAGATCAATCCAACAATTTCTAAGGTGTTAACTCTTTGTTCTGTTACCAACCTAGCGGCCCATTAACTTGACGACAACAATATCATTCTTAATGCTTTATGATTGAACATGGGCTGCAGCTACATGAATAAATCATTGAGCCTCCTGAGATCAGTGTCAAAACCAAAGAACAATTAATAACCTACACTAGGAAGAGGATAATATCCAATATAAGAATTTGAATATCAAATTAAAGTTTTGCATCGGAATGCCTCGAGGAGTACTGGAATGCCATTATCATTTGTCTTCAGTATTCCAAGGCTTTATAAAATAAATACTATGATTAGCAATCATTTCCATCTCAATTTTATAATGATGATTTCTGCATAAATTTTCACAAATCACATCACTCTCAAAACTTGGGTTATTAAAGAATCCTTGCATACACATTAAACTACATTACCTAAAAAATTATAGAAGCCCTTTTCTGAGTTTGTCTCCTCCAATTATGGAAACCTGAGAGAACATGAGATAATAATAATTTTCAATTCCAGATATGGGAGTTGTTTGCAAAAGAACATGGGATAAGCCCAATCGTGAATAAAGCACAAACTAATCCCAAAGTTGAGCAATAAAATCAAATTGTTAGTCTCTATTTGGATGTCATAAATTCATAACCATGTCAAATTGGTGGAAGTTGTGTAGTATTTTGCAAAGCGCATGGCATTTTGCATTATTTAAAAAGGCAAGATATAATGAGATTTAGGGTGCTGCAAGTTTGGAAAAAAAAAAAACCTTGATGAAATGAAACGATCAATATTAAAGAATAAGGGTGTATGCAAATAATAAAAACCTCATGAATTCTTCAATAAGAAGATTATGCTTTGCAACAATTTCTATGATTAAGTGCATATAATCTTTCAATGCCAAGAATAGAGGGGAGAAAGTGAGAGGAAATAGATTTCCTATTTTTAATCTTTCATACTTTCTCATTCAAAAATACAAATAATGAAGTTGATGAAATTATTTTACAGAAGATATTTGGGATAATCATTTTGTTCATTCTTTCACATTCAAAAATACAAATAATGGCAAGATATTTGGTATAATCATTTTGTTCATTCATAAGTGAAAAACTTTCTGCTTTATCAACAACTAAATTGAGCAATTTCATCAACACCAATCAAATGATAAAAAAAAATATAAGAGGTAAATAAAAAAATCAACATTCAATCCACCTGTACGTAAATATTTTCATTTAAAAAAAAAAATGAATTGATGACTGATAAGATTAAAAATTCATCGTATTTGAATGGGATTTAAGATCCAACTACACTTACTTAGTTTTCAGCTGTAACAGAAACAGTACTGCAGGGACTGGATGTTGTCGGTTTCGTATAAAGATCATCTTCATGTCGAACTCTTCCACCATTTAAATTAACTTCACTGCCACAATCATGTAATATGCTCCATAGGATCAAAATAAGGGATTGAAATCAAGACAAAAAAAATATTACAATAAGAATACTTGATATATAAGGAAAGAAACACGAACCCAAAGAGTGGCTAGGGAGTCAGCAGGGAGGGATTGATCGTACTGTTTCTGAGGCGAGATTAAAAGAAAACCTGGGAAAGGGAGAGTTGGAAGTCATTGAATGACATTGACTTTATTTTAATTCATTAAAAAAATAAAAATAAAAACTTTACTTGTAGCTAAAATTCATGATCACACACACAATTTCAATAAAACCAATCACTGCCACAATCATGTAATATGGTTTTAATGACTATAATCATTAATCAAAACATCATTGATATAAGAGGGATAAAGTAGCAATATAGACCGAGATTTAAAGGTAATGTTGATTAAAATAAAAAGTGAATCTGACCTCCTGCCTGCTTCTTCATCTTCAAACTCTCCGTGTTCTTCAACACCTTCTTCTTCTTCATCTTCTTCTTCTTCTTCTTCTTCTTCTCTATAAAATCAAGAGATTTAAAGGTTAGATTAGTGTACATACCCAAAATCAAGAAAATCCGGAAGACCCATATCATATAATATAATATTAAACCATAAATAAACAAGAAAAATCAAATTTAATAAAAAAACCCGTACCAATAACAGATGAGGCCAACAAAGAATATATTTAATTGCTATTTATAAAAATAAAAGAAGAAATAGTTACCTCTGAATGTCAATCACTGGGAGTTAGACCGTCTCTTTGCACATACTTGCCACCAATCTTGATATTTGGGATACGAGAAATCTTGGGCCACTCCTCTCCTATCCCTCTTTCGCAACGTTCGCTGAGGATTGGACAGTCAAAGATCTCCAATTCCTTTAGTAGTGGAGTAGTACGAAGGAAGTCTGGCAGAGACTTTAGCTTGTCGCAGGACTCAATCCGTAATTGTTGAAGACGTGGCATTATTATTGTAATGCCATTATCTTCTTCTTCTCTCATTCCTTCAAACCCAATCCATTCTTCCAAATTATACAAATACTCAAATCGGAGAGATTTCAACCTTGGGAATATTATGTCGTCTTTCTTGTTTTTGGATTCTATTCCCAAAAATTCAACTCCCACCTTTTTTAAACTCGGTGCATAATCTATAATTAATCGTTCGAGGGATGGCAGCTTCCCCAAAGGAGGCAAACTCTCTAACTTTGGAAACGCCGTTAAAGTAAGTATTTTCAATTTGGTCAAGGACATCATCCAATTAGGATACACTCTGGTGCCCATGTGGCAAAGAATCCCTAAAATTTCCAAGTCTGGATGTGGCTCTAAGGCATTCAGAGTTAATACGTCATTCGTCACTACTCTTTCATCCCCTTGGGCAAAGACATCTCCAAACTTTAGGATCAAATGACGGAGGTATATCTTCTTCTTCAGTTGTGCATTCTCAGCCTCACTTACATCTACAACATTCCTCAACCAATTTATGCGAAGAACTCGAAGCTCATCCAAATTTTTTAATTCTCCAAGTTTACATTCTTCTCTCTCATGCTTACCACATATGTAAAAATCACGTAATGTCTTAAGACAAGTCAATTTTCCAATCCCTTTTGGAAATATTACGTCGTGCTTGTTCACAAGGAAAGGTGTTGGAAATATCACGTCCTCCCAATTAACATCATATGCAGAAATATTAAGATATCTTAAGTTAATTAATTTACCCATCCCATGCGGTAATTTCTTGAGACCTCCACCATCAAATCTCAAACTTTGTAAATTACAGAGATTACATACAGTTTCAGGCAATTCTTCTATTTTAAAATTTTTTGACATAAGAAGACACCTTAAATGTATCAAATTTTCCACTGTATCTGGAAGTTTCTTAATTCGACAATCCAAATATAATGTCCGTAAATATCTAAAACGTTTGAACAAATTAGATAGGAGCATGTCAAAGCAATGATCCTGTTGACCAGAAGTAAGAAAGAGAGTGTGCAGATTTTTTGCTTCATAGACATATTCAGGAAATTTTGATTCTTCTGAAATTTTCAAATGTAAATGGCGTGCACTTTTTAAGTCTATCTTGGACTCTTTATCACCATCAATTATGAAGCATTCATTTTTTGTCATTGATTGTGCAAAGTCATGCACAATATCATGTATTTTGCAACTTACTATCCTACCATCATACTCATTCTTCTCAAAATCTTGGAAAAATGAGCGCATGGCTAAAACTTCAAAATATTCTTCTGCCTTCATCTCCATATTTTCTTTTGAGTCGATATATCCTTGTGCCATCCATAGGACAACCAACTCATTAATATAAAACTTATAATCTTTTGGAAAGGTAGCACAATATGAAAAGCAACGTTTCATTGGTGAAGGCAAATCATAGTAACTCAAAAATAAAGGTGCAAAAACACTTCTTTCAACATCTTCTAATTCCCATAATCTACTATCCAAAACATTCTTCCATTGTTCTCTACTTGTCTTGTTGTGCATGAGACTACCTAGAGTCTTTACAGCAAGTGGTAAGCCTTTGCACTTAATTGCTAGTTGTCTACCAAGGTCTTCTAGATCCTCACGTTGATCCTCATTAGAAAATGCAATTTTACTAAAAATTAACCAGCAGGCTTCCTCAGACAATACCTCCAAATTGATGGGAGCACTCACCATCATCTTTGCAACTCCTAGTTTACGTGTGGTTACTAGAATTCTACTGTCATGAGCACCATTTTCGAATACAAGTCTAAATGGCTCCCACATTTTGGAGTCTTCAGTCCATACATCATCTAAGACAAGAAAAAACTTCTTTCCCCCAATCAAAGCACAAATCTTATCCAATAAACTTTGCAATTGATTAATGTTGGGAGATTGATGTTCAATAGATTCAATGATATCTTTGGCAACCCTACACTGATCAAAAGGATCAGAAACACAAACCCACATTCTTTGCTCAAAGTGAGCCTTCACCCTAGGGTCATTGTAGGCTAGTTGGGCAAGAGTCGTTTTTCCAAGACCGCCCATGCCCACTAAGGAGATAACACGAGGTTTTCTTTCTTCTTGACTACCCTTGTCTAATAAGCTGCTCAGTAGGTTAGCCTTATTATTATCGCGACCAATTATATTGGACGCATCAACAAAGGAGGTAGTTTTTGGTCGGTCAACAGGAAGTACTTCAAGTTGCCTAGTCAAGTCAAACCCAAACAACACTTTGTCTTTGACAATCTTATCTAAAGTTTCATTCAGTTTTTTAATCTTGTGACCAATGTCATGACGCATAGCAAGGTTATTAGCTTGACGGAAACAACACGATGGGGAGGGTAAGAAGGAGCATACCTTCTTCTGCTTCACAGCAGGAGTGGCGTTACTATCAGCTGATTTTCCTTCTTCTTTCTCAATCTCTGATTTGATCCTTGCAGTGTTCCAACTGTCCAACACGTCATCCATCTTGTAGTATGCGTCTTTGAGCCGAACTAACCAAGGGCTCTCAACATGCTGCTTCAATTGTCTTTCCTCCTCATTGTCCAGCATCGCCTGGATGATTCTGAGCTTGTGTTTAAGCTCTTGGACTTCTTCGTCAACACCAACAATCAACTTGATCTCTTCTTTCGCCTGCTCAGTAATGATTGAAACCAATTGGTCCATGAGATCAGAAACCATTGCGTCAACCATAGTTGGAGAAGTTAAGTTTGATAGATAATAACAGAAGAAAATGAAAGAGGAGAAGGTGATTTTTCTGGTGGTGTTAATATTCTTCTTTCCAGCTTTTATAAGGAACTAGTCGTGAACCCGCGCGATGCGCGAGAAATTTGAATGCAAGTCTTGTTATCAAAGTATCCGGCAAAAGCAACAAATTGTAAATAACGAAAAAGAATAAAAAAAAATTCTATTTAGGGAAAGCAAAATGTTAAATATAACTAAAAAAAAAAAATTCTAAAGGAGGAATGCAAACGAATTGTTTTTGCTTTCAACTAACAGTTACAAAACTATATATATATATATATATATAAATGGATCATGTTTCGCATCCCCAGCTTTGTCAACTTGATTTTGTAGAACTGCATGGTTGCATACACTATGCTAGCAGACAGCATGAATTTAATGAGTTATGGGAAACCTAGATAAGCAAAAAAAAAAAAATTGAAATTTTTTAATAATTTGTGTATAAGAAGAAATCTTTGGTAGCTCAAATAATTACTAATTTAATATGGTAAATGGATGGCAAACAAATTGCAACCCATCTAAACTAATCAAGCATGCATTTAGGTACAGATTATGTTAGAAGGTTAACACCTGATCAAAGACGTCTCCTTTTAGGCAGATAGGAATAAAAACCTAGCTACTTAATGATGATGTAGAGGTCTTCTATTTCATATAAAAATTAGATCTAACTCTTAATTACCAATTCAGGATAGACCACTGCAACACCAAAGCCAGTCCTCCCATTCCTTATTGCAAGTCAATAACAACTGCAAGAGCTGTCAAGGTTGTTGAGCATTATGGGGTATTCCACTAAAACCTAAACATCATTCTAGAATCTCATCTATTCTTTTTAAAGAGTGCCTTAAATTTTCACCTTAAACATGACTACCCAGATCACTTTTATTCATAAATCAGTTAAGGGTATTGGAGATAAAATGCATGGGCCTTAAAAAAAATTGAACTAAATTCATACTAAAAACATCACAGCCACATATTTATGCACATACCATATGCATAAAAGTACATTAACCCTCAAAATAATAGATTTCAAAATGGCGGATGAGAAATCGTCCCTTTCTTACAAGATGAATGTAAATGTAAAGTTTTTAAGTTATAGTGCAATTAAAGTCATCATATGAAGAGCTTTTAGTAACACACAGAAAATTATTTTCCTAAACTATCATTCAGAATCACATTCCATATGTTATTTTAGCAGCATGGCTACTCCTGCATCTTCTAAACCCAATTCCATATTTTGAAAGCACCGGTTACTAATCGATATGGTGGTGCTGCTGCAATTATACTAATTAGAGGCACAACTTTAACATAAGTTTAAGAGACTAAGAGCCTTGTAGCTCAATGACATTAATTGCCAAATTCTCTCTACAAAGAGAATTGGGTTCGAATCCCATCACCTCCACTTATTGTAAGCAAAAAAAGTAATATGGGTTTAAGAGAAATCTAATACATTAAAGACAGAGTCCACCACACCATCCATAAAACATTACCACTTAATGAAAATCAAAAATTGAAACTCTGCTTTTGTACTGGGTACAATTTTAGCTACCATTGAATACCCATAAAGATTATAGCCTCAATTACATGTATGTCAGATTAAAAGAACAAAAACAACACAAATAAAACTACGTCATTTTAAAACTATTGAATCAAATATCTTCAATTGTGAAATATCACTCTTGTTTTCTTTTTCTTTTTTTGTATTGGGATAAAATTTCAGCTATAGCACTTAACTTGCTGGAGCAAAAATAAAAGCAATGAAAATATTTCCTGAAATTATAAACTTAGCATGGTGAAGATTGAACTCACCTGGTCAATGGAAAGAGTGAATTGAACAAATATGAGATTCAGAGAAAAATACAAATACTAAGAATAGTACCAACACAAAATAAGTGAAGCATTGATTCCATAACAACCAAATTGTGAGCAATGAGAATTTTATTTTTATCAAAGAGCACTAAGGGAAGCATCATGCGGATTCCCAAATTCCATCTTCTAGTGTTTGTTTCATAACTACAAAAATAATTGGAAAAGAAACAGTCAATGTACTTACAGTATCAATTTCGCCTTCAGAGGCAACGTAATTATCATGGGACCTGAAACGGACTTTTGTGTTTTGCTTGTAATTTGGTGAGTTCTGCAAGGTTGAGAGAGTGAGAGAGCAATTGGAAATTTATATAAAAAATGAATCAGTGGGTTTTAATTTCGAAGGGGTGGAAATTGAAGGCAACAATGGGGAGAAGAAGATAATCTACTGTACTGCAAAGATAATCTTCACTTTGTGTAAGTAAGATGCAAGTAATTGATTAACCTTAATCTTTAATTATGTTCTGAAGGGAGGAAGCATGAATTAAAAGACAGGGAAAAATCTCATGAATTATATTTACAAGTCAAATCTGAGGTTGGCAGATGCATTGCTTATTTGAAGGAAAAAAGAGAGAATGATCCTTACAGAAATTTATTGTCTCGGTCAATTTACCAGGCCACACATGGCTTTACATCTGATGTTCCTACCTTTGAACTCTGATTTTTTTGCTCATTGAAGCTGAATTCCACCATTTTACTTTCCAAGATGCCCATGAACTTTTCACAGGATGATGCACCCATAATGTACTTTATAAACTCCAGGTGTGATGTTGGCATTCAGCATTGATTTACTCTCCTTAGGGAAGAGTTTAAGAATTTTGTTTTTGATTATGGATTGACCAAACTATGATTATATGGGGGTTATAGATAAAGAGACAGTGTAGAAAAGTAGTGGTCTATCAGACTATCACATGGTCATTATATATAAATAGGTCATGTAAACCAAATATTTGTTGGAAAGAGAATTTTGTATCTCTGTAAATTTAAATTGATTCTGGTAGACTAATGGAATATCTTATTAGAGAAACATGATATGTGTTTTAAGGGATTCTTTATTTCTTTCATTTAAGAGAACCTCATCAATATGCTGACAATGCTAAGGGAGTTAAAAAAATAGCAAGATCTTTCAACTCACTTCAAAAAACAATCCATGAATTATCAAATAAACCATGAAGTGCACTTAAAAATAATGTAGCAATGAGCGAGACATTTTGTCAAACACACGGTGTGCATATTCCAAAATGAGAATGAAACGAAAGCATTGCTACATGAATCCACCAAAAAATTACACCCAAGACAAACTCCACATCTAAGCACATTACAACTGAACATCAAATAGCACTCAGGAAAGCATCATGCGGATTCACAAATTAAAAAAAAAAAATTAGAAACTTACAGCAGAAACTAAACAAACATCCAAATTACATCACAATCATGCTCAGCCTACAAGACACATGCAGCTCAAACAGGAAGAGCTTAAAAAGAAAGGAACAGAAACCAAAACTGCTTCACCAACAGAGAATTGAAACCCCATCTAAGGCTTAATTCAACATTTTCCTTAGTGGTTAAATAGCATTTGAGATAGAATAAAAAATACAGCCTTTTTACATAATCCAATAAGAAAAGGAAAAAACAATTTGTGGGTGTTTCAAGAAAGAGTGTGACAAAAAAAAGCCCACAAAAAGATTAGTAAGAAAATGAAGGAAAATAAAAAAAGAAAGATCATTTACCTCCTTTCTCCATCGCTACTTGTATTTCTGCAAGCACAAAACTTTGTATTTAACAACAATGTATATACAAAATATTCTCCATTTCATGCTGGTCTGTAGCTATAATAGCCCAAATGATAATATGCAAGGGAGAGAGAGAGGCGCACCTGAAACAGAGGGAGAGAAAGAGACGTGTAGCAGAGAGAGTGGAGAACATGGGTGAGAAATAATTAAATAGAAGAAGGGGTTAACGGCTGAAGATGAGGGGGCGAGGGAGAGAGAGAGGCGCACCTGAAACAGAGGGAGAGAGACAGACGTGAAGCAGAGAGAGAAACGTGAAATAGAGAGAGAGTAGAGAGAAAAATAATTAGACTCATGTGGGTGTAGGGATTCTGATGTGGCAATGTTTGAAAGAGGACAAACACTTTCTCTCTGCTTTAGGTTTTAATTTATATTATAGATTATAGATTGGAAAGCCCAAAATATTCCACTCGACCACTTACGATGATTAAAGGCAATATTGTCCCCTTAACTGCCTCTGTCTCTCTGTCTCTCTCTCTCTCTCTCTCTCTCTCTCTCTAACATATATATATTTTTTGTTTTGTGAGCTGTGGCCATGTGCCCACGTATTTGTTTGGTAAATTGTTTCTGATTTAACAGTAAGATTATATCGGATAGTCTATTTGAAGGAAAAAACACTTCATTTTAAAATGATCAAAATAATTAATACTGCTCTAAAATAAATCATATTTTACTCTATTTTTGAGGTAGAATATGAATTATTTTGGAAATTTAGAGCGGAGTGTCATTTGTATTGATTTGAAGTGTAGTGTTAATTATTTTAAGAATTTTAGAATGAAATATAATTTATTAAAAATAACATATAACGAATTTAGTTTTATTAAACAATAAAACATTAGGATGTTGGTGTAATTTATCCGAATTGAAATGACTTCCGACATGATATACTCAAGAATTTAGTTTTTGGTTTGTTTGTGGGTGATTGAGATCAGGTGTAATTGCTATATTTCATAGTTTTGAAAAATTAAAATTAAAAATGAATGTTTTAACTTTTAACTTTAACTTTTAAAAGTAAAAAAATAATAATAATAATTTTATCACTTTTTGACATTTCATCTTATATATATTTTTTAATATTTTAAACTAAACTATTGCTTTTGTAATGCTCTTGATCTCAATCATTTTTTTATTATTATTTTTTTTCCTAATTAAATAAGTATTATTAATCAAAAGGAGAGAAATACGGTTGGGGGAGGGACCTCAAGATCTCCTCCAGAACAAGAAGTGAGGGATGAGATGTTAACTGGGCCGCACTCAGTACAAAAAATTGACCAAGAGGCAAAGTTGTGTGCTGGTAGCTGTGCCCCACGTATTTGTTTTTGAGCTGAAATGGCTTCCACGTGTTATACTCAAGAATCAAGACTAAAAGTGACTTCCCCACGTGATATACATATTCTCAATAATTTTTGTCATTTGTGTGCTAGTAGCTGTGCCCCACGTATTTGTTTTGAGCTCGAGATGAGTTCCCACGTGATATACTCAAGAATCAAGACTGTCAAATTTCAAAATTTGGCTTTATGTGAATTCTTCACCCACTCGCACGTGGCCAACTATCATTAGGATTTAAAGAACTTCTTCGTAAACACCGACAATAAACTTATTAATCCAACTTATCAACTATTGGTTATTGCGAAAGTCATAGTTGCTGTTTTTATAATTCCATCAAGACACTTAACATGATTAAAGGCAATTATGTAAGCATCAAGTTTAATTACAACTAGTTTGTGAATATTTAATCTTGTAATATTGTCCATCAACTTGATTTTGTTTTTTTATGTAATTCAACAATAAGTCAATAACTCCGTAATTTCAGTGGAAGGGCGCTTTTGAAGGATTGGATCAAGTGACACCCATGTGGTCATGTGTCAACCCTGCCAATACCGACATTTATGATATTTGATACCTTTCATAAACTTTCCGCCCATTATAAACTTAGGTAGGCATCCAATCCTTTTTTAATCTTTTTTTTTTAAGGGTTAAGATTTAAAAGTTGAAAAGTTAACTTAAATCTCAACCCTTAGATCAAAAAAATTTTGCGCAATTTTTTGTTTTTGGTATTTTACTTTTTTACCATTCACTTTTTTAAAATTTTGAACTAGGTATTGTACATGATCTCAACTTTTTCACTCATTGGTCATGATGTGTTTTCGGTTTGGTTTGGTTTTCCTGTTTCCTTCAGCTACTGAAGTATATTTGTCTCGCTTCTGTCATTCAAGTAAACAAATCATTTTGCCGTTTACCCCTTTAGGATGCCTAGAGATCTTGTGCAATAGCTATCCAACCATATTATCGATACTAAAGTACTAAACTGCTTTTCCAACCAGATGATGAAATAAGGCATTCCTGAAGTATATCAACTCGGTTATCAAGAAATACATCAAGGTGGTCATGACAATCAACAATCTTCATCCGCTTCCCATTTCCAAATAAAATCACATCCCAAAGCCCATAAGTACTGTTTATACATAAAAATATTTAATATACAGTAATATATATAATATTGGATAACATAATAGGTTAAACTGATAGTCATATTATATGTGTCAATTGTCATGTAAAGAAAAACGTATATGATTATATGAAACTAACTTCTTATGACTTCCATTTTTTATGTGTCATAATTTCAAGTGGCTCTATGGCATTCTCTAGAAGTCGCTGCGCCACTTCCAAAACAGCAGTGTTGGTTGGAGCACAAGTAAGAGTTCTGCATTTCAATCTAAGCAGAGAGAATAATAACAAACCAACTGTCCTGGTTTTCCAAGTCCCCGTAGGGCTCATATTGGTTTGACAGTATTCTGATGATTGCATTTCCTAATTACCAAACAGCTAAGAACTGATTCTTTCTGGGAATCATTTAAATCAGAAGAGCAGATTCTGGACTTCATATCTGCAGAGTCTGTACTGCAAGCAGTAAATTCCTAGCTTTCTACAAGAAAAAATAAATAAATAAAAGGTGCTGAGAATTATTTCCAAAAACATCAATATGCAACACTGTAAGCAATGATTAAACAATTCTTACAACATATTTTGGTTGCAGCATGTTCAAATGATATTTGAGAGCATCTCCAACAAACTCTTTGTTCTCCTCTCTTCTCCACATATAGAGAACCAAAAAATGATTTTGTTGCCCCCAACAGCTTCTCTTCAATCTTTACATGTTCTAAATACTACAAGTAACTCTCTACCTACATTAAAAAATAATTTTCTTTTCTCTCTTCACAATAAAAGAATAAAGAGATGATAAAGAATGAATAAAAAATATAGTAATTAAATGGGATGGAAGAATAAAGTAAATATATTTAAATAAAATAGAAAAAAATAAAAATAAAGAATCTGCTGGAGAGTATATTTAAAAAAGTAAGTAGAGAGTAGTTTTTTTCTCTACATGTGGGTGAAAAAGTAGAAAGACTCCTGGAGTTGCTCTAAGTTCCCACCTTCCAACTCAGAGCTCAACGCCCTCCCTATACGGATATTAGTAGTCATTTTTATCAAGGGAATGTCATAAAGAGTCTCTCCTCTTGTTATTGTCTTTTTGAAACAAGATAGGCTTTGAGGATAATATTGTCAGTAATTGTTCTTGTTTCCCACTCAGAACAAAAGCAACAAGTTAGGATCTGTTAGGTGTTCTTAAATCCGCAATGCATTTTGGTCTTACATTAGTTATGGCAATGAGGTCTCTAGCCTCAGGTTCATATCTCCTATCATCTGTTTCAAATTCTTTCCCATCATCATTCTCAAATTTTCTCGAACTTTTAAGTATAACATGGTAAAAGAGGTCTTTGGGTGATTTAGGGCCTGTTCGGTACGTGTTTTCGTTTTCTATTTTAGTTTCTTGATTTTTTCAGTATTTAAGTTGGAACTTTAATCTTGATTTGAATTCAAAATTGTAAAAAAATTTCTGTTTAGTACATAATTTTGAAATCATAATTTTTTTTTTTCTTCTGTTTGGTACATAGTTTTATTTTTTAGACTTGGTTGCACCTAAAACAATTGTAGAGGATTTTACCTCTTTAATCTACTATCAATACAAAATTAACAATTTCATTATAATTTTATCATTACATTAATTTTTTAAAATAATAAAAATACAAAATAAATAAATATTATTTTTATCTTGAATGTATTTTGATAAAATGTATTTTGTTGAAAATTAGTCTACTATCAATACAAAATTGACAATTTCATTATAAATTTATTTTTCTTTTCTTTTCTTTTCTTTTTTTTTTTTTTTTTTTTTTTTTTTTTTTTTTTTTTTATGAAACCATTATTATTTCATTTACATTATTAATTAATTTGTAAAATAAATAAAAAAAAAAAAATTCTTATCTTATTTTCTTTCTCTCCAAATCCCCAAAGCCTCTATCCTCTTATCTTCTTTTCCACTTTTACACATATTCTTTCATTTTTTTTTTTCAATATTTGCAGGTAAGATTATTTTGTAGTACTAAACATGCACTCTACTGCAACTTCTAGGATCACTGCCAGATAAAAAATTTCTAACAATGTGCCATGAATCGTTTCTCATTACCCTTCTTCCTTTGCAGATTTTGTAATAACAAAAAATGAAGGCCTCTTGTCTTTTGAATAAATTTAATCTTTATTTAAAGTGTACTCAGTGCTCTAACTTGTAAGCAATTGCTTAAGATACAGAACCAAGATAAGAATATGGCTGATGCAGGACAATATGTGGAAAATGGGATAAATGGAAAATAATGATAGAAACAGAACAAATCCTAGGAATTATCACCTAGAATCTGCCTGCAAAACCCTTGGCATCACCATCTAAGGGGTGTATGGCATTACCACCAAACAAAGAATAGAGACATATCTCTAATCATAAACTTTTATTCATATTATTTAATGGTTCTCTTACACTTTTGCTGGAGCCTATTTTTAACAGGCCTCTAAATTACATCAATAAGGAAATTTCTAATCAACCATAATTACATCTAACCACAACAATAGCTAAATTCAAAATTCAAATTCAAAATAGAAATCCAAAAAACAATATGCAATAAATTATGCCTCATCAATGGCCCAATTTTAAAGAAATTTCTTTTTCAATAGTTAAGTACAGGTTCAGATCAATCCAACAATTTCTCAAGTGTTAACTCTTTGTTCTCTTTAAAATAGCTATTCAAATGAATGATGCTTACCAACATATGTAGCTGCCCATTAACTTGACAACACCAATACCATTTGTAATACTTTATGATCAAATGGGCTGCAGCTATTCCATGTTCTGTCAATTCTGTGTAGGAGCTGAAGAAACAAAAGAATTTTTTGCTCTCTTGGCACTAACAGCTAAAATGGAAACAGCTCTCCAAATAAAAATGATAAACACCTTCACATTTTTCTCTGCCAAACCCCTTTAAAAAACTCCCCACACTGCCCCTTGAGCTCACCTCTAACATCTCAATTTAGGAAAGATCCAACAGCTTTCTCAACAAGCTTCACGTTAAAAACAAAATCTGAAGGGCTTGCTTGAGCAGGATATGAGTGGGCAACAAGTGAAATCTCTGTTTGAAGGACTTTAATTCTTGCTTGGGTGAGATATTGCTATGTCATGTCATTAATCAATTAACAAAATCAATAAAATAATTATTCAAAAAAAAAAATCCCTACTTTTGTGTTTTCTTCATCTTCTACAATTTGTAAGGTCAATCATATCAAATCTTCCATGGATGAGAGATGAAATGTCAATTGAGAAAGTTATGTTTGCATTTTGTTTTTGTTTTTGTTTTTTACTCTGATCTGATGTTTGCTATTTCTCATTTTATACAGTTAATGTTATCGAGATTCTAGACTTGCCATCCACTACTCCAAATCCTTGACTGCCAATCCATAATCATCTGGGGAGAACCATTGATATCCAAACCAAAATTGGCTGCTTCTGAACATTCCAAGTTGCAGAAAGTTCCTATCAAGTTTGATTATTCAAGCCTACATTTTCCAAGTGTGAAAGGAAAGTCAGCAACACCACATTTGCCCATTCAAAACATCAGTCCAATGAGAAAATCGCTCCAATGAAAGAAGGTAACAATAAACCACCCCTTGTTCCAGTGCGTGAGAACTACATGCTTAAGAGGCAGAATAATGGCAAAGGAGTCAAGGCTACTTCGGACGATTAGATCAAAGTAAAAAAATGCAAACATACCTTTTTAAGTTGACCTTTCATCTCTCATCCGTGAACGATTTGAAGAGATTGACTTCAAATGATCTATCATTTTTGTGTAAAAATTCTTTAAAAGATTGTAGAAGATGAAGAAAACCCAAAATTTAGAATTATTTTTTGATGAGTCTGGAACTGAAATAGTGTAATGTGGTCCAAATTTAGGGAACTCTATGTGATAGAGTACTCTAAGTACTCTAGAAGATCTTGATCCTAAACTTTTACCTGCTCAATGGAAAAAGAGTCCGAATTCTTTTCATGTGTGAGAAGTTGATGGTGGGTCTCATAATGGAATTAGAAGTGTGGTGAAGGGGTAAATGGAATCTTATCATCCATTTGTTGTAAATTTTGGTAAATTTGAATTTAAGGAATTTTGTAACTAATTTCTTTGGTTAAACAACGTTGCATTATCATCTTCTCATGTAACTTTAGTAGGTGCTTTCAATGAACTCCACGGAAGTCCATGATTATTTCTGTTATTAATGCTCTGATGTTATTTTATGGCATACATCTACTTATACAAATCAACTTTATATATATTAATCATCAGAAAATTGAAATATAACAAAAGCATCTGTTTATACAAATCAATTTTATCATTGGATATTAATCATCAGAAAAATTAAATTTAACAAAAGCATCTGTTTATACTAATCAATTTTGTCTTTGGATATTAAACATCAGAAAAAGTGAAATATAACAAAAGCATCTATTTATACAAATCAATTTTGCCACTAACACAAGCTATTTCCATACTCTTGAAATCACCTCCAGTTCCTATAGCGAAAATCGTGATATCGAGTCATTCACATTCAAACAACGAAAAGATTCGGAATGAATAATTTACAGATATGCATAAAGGCAATTGCCTAGTTTCCCATTCATGTGTCACTGCTTGACATTGTTTCTTCTTGACATCCATGACATGCTACATTCATGATATTGAATGGAGCCTCATCTGTCAGCATTTGTTTCATCCATGAATATAGTGCTCTATAAACAAGGTCAATGATTCAGTACGAAGATTAAAGGAGCTTCGTTATTCCGCCGTATGGAGCTTTGCCTATGGAGCTTTATCAATTAGCTATCTTGTATCAGCATGTAAGTCAAAGCTATTTGAGGTACATCTCTGCTCAACAATTTTCACCAGTAAAAAATGTGCTTCTCCAATAGGTTTAGACTGCAAAATTTTACAAACAAGGTTAGTGATTCAGGACAAAGAAGGGGAGAAAATAGAAAAACATATTTATGAGCAAATTGATTGTGTTTACTGCTGCAACTCCAGCAGAAACTTTTACTTTGAAACCAAAATGATTCTATTAATTGACAATAATGGACAAACTACTCTTCTATTTCCCTTTTCTAGAAAACTACATTGTGACACTCTACGTGTAAGCTCTTCTAAACTCTGTTTAAAGATCAATCTGGTGTTTTAATTCCCCACCCACCAGTTGTAGCAATTCTCAATCTCAATAAGGAGTAGAGTACACAATATCGAATATTGTAGTAAATTTTTCTTTATGCTGGATGTAAGACAATTTTTGCAATTAAACCTTATATGAACTTGAGCCCAAAAGCAAACCAATAATATTTGGTACAAATTTACAAAATGGACGTGATTCAGATAAATCCGTAATTCAAGATGACTGAAAAGAAGAGTTTGATAAAGTTGAAATTGGGAAAACAAAATGGAAAAAGAAGGTTGGACTAGACCTCTTAATCCGCAATTCAACTATTGCATGCACAACAGGACATAACCATATGTAAACGGGTTATATAAAAGCTAAAGCTGATTATGCATAAGTCACTTTGCTAGAAGGGATTGCCCGGTTTAGATATATGCTAAAGCTGATTATGAAATTTATAAATTTACACTTAAGCCAATCCAAAATGATTTGAAACATAGATGACCACATGGTAGGATGATGTTGAGCAATTTTTATAGTAATAATGTAGAAATTAAAAATGATAGTTACACATTTATATTGTTCTATTTTAGGTAATAAGCTAACAGCAAAACACCTCATGAGAAAAGAAGAAGAAGAACATATAGTTACCTATCCTAGATAAGATATGCAGTACTAGCACACCCAGTGTTTATAAGTGGCAGATTGTGCACGAACTCCGCAAAAAGTATGGACAATTGGGCTGCAACAAAAAAGATGTGGTAACTAAACATCAAAGATCTTTATGAACGGTCACATAAATACATGCTCAAGACACTTCAAGTCAAGAGAGAAAAATGCAAACCTTCAATGTAAACATAATGACAGTTACAAAACACAGGACACTAAGGCTATAAAGAATGGAATTGGAGGCCATCTTTCAGATCATCATCACTACGAAACTCGCCACTGTAGCACACAACACCATTCTCCATGCTTATAACTTCAAACACAGGTTGTGCTATTGGCTTAATGTTGTCAGTGATCTGAATCATGATTGACAACCATACCAACAGATTAGTGTAGAGAAAGATAGAAGAAACTGAACAGCAGCTTGCCAAATAGAGAACCTAATAAGGCATCAGATCGATAATTGAAGGAAAAATTCGGGGCAATATTAATACGTACAAAGGGAAGACTTACTTCCTTGGTAGTTCAGAATCCTTGCTCATATGTCCAAGTGCTCGCCCTAGGAGCTCCCTTGTAAAGTGGGTATTGTTTCTTGTGGCTGGATAGAGGGGTTATTCATGGTAACAAGCATCAATTAGAAGTAACAAAAACAATGATAAGGATAAAATACTTTGATCACAATGGACAACAATGATAAAAATCTAAGATAACCATCTCGTGTAACCTCTAGTTCAAGGAGAAATATAACACGTTAAAAGAAATTTCAAATTCTAATCATTATACAAGGGATGAGCTATATCCAAGTAGCAGCAATATCTAATTCCTAAGCATGATAAGGAGCATTGGAGGAACCCAGCACAGACACACACACATAGAGCTATTAAAGACTTTTATGCATAGGAAAAGCATAAATAAGTATTGACTTGACAATCACAAAGACAAAACGGAGTTCAGAGAAAAATATATCATATACCATATTTCGAGAGGCATTTTCTTCCCCATTTTCATTTGTGAGTGGTCATCTTAGGCTCATGCTTATTTCCTTCCTCAACTGCATCTGTGAGTTCTCCCTGATGGAGTTTTCTCTTTGAGATTGATCTTGATCTTCCTCATCCATTGTAAATTAATTGTTGGTATGGTTTGTGGTAATCTTGTTGGTCTTATGCTATTTGTAAAAATAAAAGGACTTTGTCAATAATTATCTCAAGATTTTAATCATAGAATGCACCTAGGAGATAACCTAGATGTGACCTGCAGTTGACATATCATTCAAAGCATAGAGAGAGTACCAGAGTTCCAATTATATGACATTGTCAATGATTTTAGGATGTCCAGCCACAACTTTGAGGGCACTACAAATTTCCTACAGAGAAAAGTACTCTTTTACACAAGTATCAAATGTATAAATTATCGTTTGTAGCAACTTATTAATATCACATAGCCCAATCCTCTAGAAATCAGGCATCTCAAAACTCCAATTATAACTCCACAGTACAGAGAACCAACAATAATGCAAAATCAAATTGCATTACCTCACAAACCACAGAACTACAGAAGTCCTTCCTGAGCTCTATCTACTCCCAGTAAATAAAACTGTTGAGATGCACAAATGAATAGTTACCAAACAAATAAATTGGAGCTGTTTGCAAGGTCAAAACAACCATGTAAAGTTAAATCTTAAAGTTATTAATGACTTGATCCCAAGTGCTATAGTCCGTTTAGAGGTGCTGCTTACACCTCCTATTGTCCTACTTATGGTGCCATAAATATAGCAACTTCTAGTTACTATTTTTTTAGGTCACCAATGGTTCTTCATTATCCATTTTCCTCTGCAGATTTTGTAATTAAACAAATGAAGGCTTATTTCCTATTCCATAAATTTTATTTTCTGTTTAGAATGTTTACATTGCTCCAAGTACCTTGCAAATAAGTGGCTGACTGTGCACAAACTCAGTAATAGTATGGGCAATAGAACTGCAAAAGAAAGATGTGATGACTAAACAACAAAGGTTTTGTGCACATAATCAAAATAAATATATGTTCAAGTCGAGAATAATAACCTTCAATGTAAGTCTGATGATGGGGAGGAATCAGACGACATTTAAGGCTACAAAGGACGAAACTGGAGGCCAATTTTTCAAATCATCATCACCATAAATCTCAACACTATAGAGCACAACACCATTTTCCGTTTTTTGTGCAACTAGCTTAATGAGCCTCCTCTATGATCTGAGTCGTGAGTGACAACCATAGCAACAGATTAATGCAGAGAAAGATAGAAGAAGTTTAGACAATCGTGTGCCAAATAGGGCACCTAATAAAGCATCAGACCAATTTTTGAAAGACAAATTTGAGAAGATTTGGTCATTGGAAATAATATGAAAAAAGGAAAGACTTACTTCCTTGGCTGTTCAAAATCCTTGCTTGCATCCCTAAGTGCTCGCTGAACTTCCTTGTAAATGGGGACTGTTTCTTGTCGCTGGGAGGAATAAATCAGCCCTAATGAGCTGATCTTTGATTTGCCGCACCCAAGCATCCGGTATAACTGTTTGGTAATTCTGTTTACCAATATCAGTTTCTATGGGTTCTTTCTTATCAACCTTGCTTGAAAGTTAGAGTCGATTTTTGCTCACATTTTTTCTTGGAGGCAGAATTGCAAAAGATGAGGGGATCAGAAGCCCAATGTCTGCCGTAGAGGGGTTATTCAAGGTAACAAACATCAATTAGAAGTTTGAAGAAGGCTTAATTATATAGTACTTTAATCCGACTAGAGTCATAGACAACAATGACATTGATCTAATATGAACCTTAATAGTCTAATCTCTAATTCAAGGAGATATAACATGTTAAATTTTTTTTGAAATTCTAACCATTAAACAAGGGATGAGCTATATTCAATCAATCCAAAGTATAGTCAGAATTTTTTTTTTTTTTTTGGGTGACTAGTAGGACAGACTTTTTATTTTTTGGATGCATGAGATAAATTAAAAATAAACCAAGCAAAGATATTACAAAAGAGTTCAACCTTGACAGAACACAAGCAGCAAACAGCTACAGAACATAGAAACAGTTAACATAGCTACTTTAAACCAGAACACTACACAAACAACAAATATCTGCAAAACTCAGAAACAATCAATACATCTACTCTAAAAAGATACTGATATACGCCAGCAGCCAAAAATGACTATTTTGTACCGATTTCTTGAATCCCTTAAAACTACTCTAATGATGTCAAATGTCATTTTTTGTTAAACACAAGATTTTCTCTTCTCTATGAATGAGTCCCTTGCAGAATCTAGCATTGCGTTGAAGCCATACACGATAAATGAAAGCAGCCCAAGCTAACTAGCAAACAATAGTTCTGAAACATTTTGCCTTTCAAGGAAAGAATACCTCAGCACAAGACAAAATTTCAATCATTCAGCTGCTTGCTTACCAAACACAACCTTAATACATACTGCCACAGCCTTTTAGTATAAGAACAGTCATAAAAGATGTGATCTCTGGACTGTAGCTTTCTCCTGTAGAACACACAAACGAGACCATAATTGTATCCCCATTTAGCAACCCTGTCACAAGTGAGAAGTTTATCCATGACAGTTAGCCAACAAATGAAGGCATGCTTGGAAATAACAGTTAGCAAACAAAAGCTAAATCTTAAATTTACTAATGCAAAGAATATATATTTAGCAAAAGACCATTTTGTCAATATTTGCAGAGTTGCAGGTAGGATTATTTGTAGCTCTTTAGTTTTCAGCTGTAACAGAAACAGTACTGCAAGGACTGGATGTTGTCGTTATCCTATATAGATCATCTTCATATCGAGCTCTTCCACCATTTAAATCAACTTCTTCTTCTTTCGTGCATGTCAATCGCCCTGTTCTATCCAGCTCCACGAATCCCCCTCATCAATGTGTACTCAGCCCCATCTTCCACATCATTACTGTCAAGAGCTCTTTTGAGTGGAGTTAGGCCCATTTGTCTTTCTTCTATCTGTTGAATCTTGTACACATCATCTTTGTCATTGATTTTCTTCCAGGATTCATTTTTTCTGGAAAACATCATCCATATATAACTTAGGTTAGATTATTCCACGCTGAGCTACACTAACAAACATCAAAATCAAAAACAGCTATTTATTTACTTCCTAAGCATGATAAGGAGCAAAAAAATAACATAGCATATATAGTTCTAATTCCTAACACAAAACAGTGCTACCAAAGACTTTCAGGCGTAGGATAAGCAAAAATAAGTATGCATTTGTCAACTGAACAAACAAAACAGAAGTTAGGAGAAAAATATATCATGTACCATATTTTGAGAGGCATTATCTGATAACTGGTCAGCTTTGTCTTCCCCACTTTCCTTTATGAAAGGTAGTGTCAGGCTCATGCCTATTTCTTTCCACAACTCAATCTGTGACCAGCACAGATGGGCTTTTCTCTTTGAGAATGATCTTCCTTCTTCATCCCTCTTAATTAAAAAAACAAAAGGTTGTACTAAGTTTACAAAGCTCCCACTTTAGAGGAATTTAGGAGAGGTGATTGGTAGGAAACCTTACCCTCTTTGTTTTAGAGAGGCTGATTCTCGAACTCAAACTTGTTGGTCTCATATATGCTATTTGTAAAATCCAGAGAACTTTTCTTTTATCTGAATCATGAGTGACAACCAGATTATCTTAAGATGAGCTAGATTTGAAGTGAAGTTGACAAATCATTTGAAGTATAGAGAGTACCAGAGTTCCAATTAATGTGACATTGTTAATTGATTTTAGGAAGTCCAGCCGCAACAACTTTAAGGCTAATCCTCCAAATTTCCTACAGAGAGGAGTAATACTTTACACAAATATCAAATCTACAAATTATAATTGTGCAGAAACTTCTAATATCACACCCAGTCCACTCGTAATTAGGGATCCCGAAAAACTCAAATTTTAACTCCACAGGACCACAACATAAAAAACCAACAATAATGCTAAATCAAATTGCATTACCTAACAAACAACTTAAGTCCTTCCTGAGCTCCATCTGCCCATCAAATTGCATTACCTAACAAACCATTCAAGTCCTTCCTGAGCTCCATCTGCTCCCAATGAGTAAAGTCGTGAGATGCATAAATGAAATTATCAAAGAAATAAATTGGAGCTGTTTACAAGGTCAAGACAACTATGTAAAGCTAAATCTTAAATTTATTAATGCACTAAAGATATAATTAGTATAGGACATGATCCTAGATGATTTAGACAGTTTCAAAGGTACCACTAACACCTCTTGTCGTCCCAATTATGGTGCCATATGACCACTCCCTCCTAAGCAAGAAATGCTTACCCATAAGGAATATAGTTTTGAGTTCAGCATGCAATAATAATCAACATGAAGCCACGAGAGAATAAAACAAATAGCATAAAACCATTTTGTCAATATTTGCAGGTAAGATTATTTTATAGTACTAAACATGCACTCTACTGCAACTTCTAGGATCACTGCCCAATAAAAAATTTCTAACAATGTGCCATGAATCATTTCTCATTACTCTTCTTCCTCTGCAGATTTTGTAATAACAAAAAATGAAGGTCTATTGTCTTGTCACTAAATTTAATCTATAGTTAGAGTGTATTCACTTCTTTAACTCATAAGTAATCTATAGTCAGTCTTTCCCTTCTGTTTTTGCTTTTATTGATGGCTGTGTGTAATTTGCAAGTCGGCTCTAGTATATTTCTTATGTACTAGTGCTGTTTTCTATCAATAAAATTTCTTTATTACTTATAAAAAAAAAAAGATACAAAATCAATAGAAGAGTATGGCTTAATTTTAAAGAACTTTTTTTTCAATAGTTAAGTACAGGTTCAGATCAATCCAACAATTTCTAAGGTGTTAACTCTTTGTTCTGTTACCAACCTAGCGGCCCATTAACTTGACGACAACAATATCATTCTTAATACTTTATGATTGAACATGGGCTGCAGCTACATGAATAAATCATTGACCCTCCTCAGATCAGTGTCAAAACCAAAGAACAATTAATAACCTACACAAGGAAGAGGATAATATCAAATTAAGCTTTTGCATCGGAATGCCTCGAGGAGTACTGGAATGCCATTATCATTTATCTTCAATATTCCAGGGCTTTATAAAATAAATACTATGATTGGCAATCATTTCCATCTCAATTTTATAATGATGATTTCTGCATAAATTTTCACAAATCACATCACTCTCAAAACTTTGGTTGTTAAAGAATCCTCGCATACACATTAAACTACATTACCTAAAAAATTATAGAAGCCCTTTTCTGAGTTCGTCTCCTCCAATTATGGAAACCTGAGAGAACATGAGATAATAATAATTTTCAATTCCAGATATGGGAGTTGTTTGCAAAAGAACATGGGATAAGCACTATCGTGAATAAAGCACAAACTAATCCCAAAGTTGAGCAATAAAATCAAATTGTTAGTCTCTCTTTGGATGTCATAAATTCATAACCATGTCAAATTGGTGGAAGTTGTGTAGTATTTTGCAAAGCGCATGGCATTTTGCATTATTTAAAAAGGCAAGATATAATGAGATTTAGGGTGCTGCAAGTTTGGAAAACACCCGCAGAAAAAAAGAAGAAAAAAAAAAAAACTTGATGAAATGAAACGATCAATATTAAAGAATAAGGGTGTATGCAAATAATAAAAACCTCATGAATTCTTCAATAAGAAGATTATGCTTTGCAACAATTTCTATGATTAAGTGCATATAATCTTTCAATGCCAAGAATAGAGGGGAGAAAGTGAGAGGAAATAGATTTCCTATTTTTAATCTTTCATACTTTCTCATTCAAAAATACAAATAATGAAGTTGATGAAATTATTTTACAGAAGATATTTGGGATAATCATTTTGTTCATTCTTTCACATTCAAAAATACAAATAATGGCAAGATATTTGGTATAATCATTTTGTTCATTCATAAGTGAAAAACTTTCTGCTTTATCAACAACCAAATTGAGCAATTTCATCAACACCAATCAAATGATAAAAAATATATATATAAGAGGTAAATAAAAAAATCAACATTCAATCCACCTGTACATAAATATTTTCATTTAAAAAAAAAATGAATTGATGACTGATAAGATTAAAAATTCATCGTATTTGAATGGGATTTAAGATCCAACTACACTTACTTAGTTTTCAGCTGTAACAGAAACAGTTCTGCAGGGACTGGATGTTGTTGGTATATTGTATAAAGATCATCTTCATGTCGAACTCTTCCACCATTTAAATTAACTTCACTGCCACAATCATGTAATACGCTCCATATGATCAAAACAAGGAATTGAAATCAAGACCAAAAAAATATTACAATAAGAATACTTGATATATAAGGAAAAAAAACACGAACCCGAAGAGTGGCTAGGGAGTCAGTAGGGAGGGATTGATCGTTCTGTTTCTGAGGCGAGATTAAAAGAAAACCTGCGAAAGGGAGAGTTGGAAGTCATTGAATGACATTGACTTTATTTTAATTCATTAAAAAAATAAAAATAAAAACTTTACTTGTAGCTAAAATTCATGATCACACACACAATTTCAATAAAACCAATCACTGCCACAATCATGTAATATGGTTTTAATGACTATAATCATTAATCAAAACATCATTGATATAAGAGGGATAAAGTAGCAATATAGAGAGAGATTTAAAGGTAATGTTGATTAAAATAAAAAGTGAATCTGACCTCCTGCCTGCTTCTTCATCTTCAAACTCTCTGTGTTCTTCAACACCTTGCTCTTACAACTCAGTCAGATAATATGTATCCGTCTTCTTCTTCTTCTTCTTCTCTATAAAATCAAGAGATTTAAAGGTTAGATTAGTGTACATACCCAAAATCAAGAAAATCCGGAAGACCCATATCATATAATATAAAATTAAACCATAAATAATCAAAAACCCGTACCAATGACAGATGAGACTAACAAAGAATATATAAAAATAAAAGAAGAAATAGTTACCTCTGAATGTCAATCACTGGGAGTTAGACCGTCTCTTTGCAAATACTTGTCATCAATAATTATGTTTGGGATATGAGAAATCTTGGGCCACTCCTCTCCTATCCCTCTTTCGCAACGTTCACTGAGGATCTCACAATCAATGATCTCCAATTCCTTTAGTGGAGTAGTACGAAGGTAGTCTGGCAGAGACTTTAGCTCCCCGCAGTCCTCAATTTGTAATTGTTGAAGACGTGGCATTATTATTGTAATGCCATTATCTTCTTCTTCTCTCATTCCTTCAAACCCAATCCATTCTTCCAAATTTTCCAAGCTCTCAAATAGGAGAGATTTCAACCTTGGGAATATTATGTCGTCTTTCTTGTTTTTGGATTCTATTCCCAAAAATTCAACTCCCACCTTTTTTAAACTCTCTGTAGCAATTATATGTAATCGTTCGAGGGATGGCAGCTTCCCCAAAGGAGGCAAACTCTCTAACTTTGGAAAATTCATTAAAGTAAGTATTTTCAATTTGGTCAAGGACATCATCCAATTAGGATACACTGTGGTCCCCACGTAGCTAACAATCCCTAAATTTTCCAAGTCTGGATGTGGCTCTAAGGCATTCAGAGTTAATACATCACTAGTCTCGCAAACCCGCGCGATGCGCGAGAACATCTTAATTTGTGTGTAAATATATAAGAAATTTATTTATAATGTAGACTTGTGAACACCTGTAGCATCAAATTTTTGAATATTTTCAATTATCATCATATTTATGCAATGAAAACTATTAGGTTCTAATTTAGTTGTTTTATAATGTAATCTCCATTATTTCTCAAGGGTTGCACTTGTAACCACTCACAGAATCAAACTGCCAATAATCTAATTTCCAAAATTATGAGTTACAATTCATAAAATATATATATATAAACAAATTATAAGCAGACTTTGGCTAAATAAAGAAGTGAGCTTGCTATTAAGTTTGAACTCTCAACTATGCTTAAAAAAAAAAAAAAACATTTTATCACAATTTCACCAAAGAAATCAATTCAAATCTCTCTGCGTCATGTATGCAAACGCAAAATAAGAGATATATGCTTCTCTAAATCTTGCTATCCTTTCAAAATGGAGGCTTCAAGAAAGATTGGATTTCCTGCGAATAAGACAACTGTCATTAATATAATAGAGGATTTGGGGAAAAACACTTACAACAATTTTTTTGTCACACAATCAAATCTGAAATATCTGAAGGCATAGAATATTAGTGTTATTCTAGAATCCAAGGGCGGATCCAACTACTGACCAGGGTGGGCACGTGCCCACCCTCAAATAAAAAAAAAAAAAAAAAAAATTATATATATATATATATATAAATTTTATTAATTGCCCACCCTAAAAAAAAATACCCAAATAACAAGAAAGAAAAAGGCCCAAAAATATACACAATAGCCCAATAAAATCAGAGCAACAATTATCATCAGCCCAAAAATAAAATCACAACAATATTAAACAAAAATAAAATCACAACAACAATAATATTAGCCCGAATAAAAATAATCAGATATTCGGAATTAATTCTATTAATGTTTATTTATTTATTTATTTTTAAAAACCCACTTTACGATTCGAAAGAGAGAGAGAGAGTGCGAACGGCAACGGGAGTCTGGAATGGCCACGGCTCGACGGCTCCCTCCCCCTCTTGGATCTCGCGGCGGATTGTTCACGGTATTTGATTCTCTCGGTGAGATCCTTCTTCTTCGCTCACTCTCTCTGTGACTCTCTTTTTATTTTTGAGTTTTGAGTCTTTGGACTTTGTCTCTGAGTTTGCTTGTTTGATTAGGAAAGTTAAAGTAGGTTGGCAGCA
This sequence comes from Fagus sylvatica, assembly GCA_907173295.1. Taxonomy (NCBI): domain Eukaryota; kingdom Viridiplantae; phylum Streptophyta; class Magnoliopsida; order Fagales; family Fagaceae; genus Fagus; species Fagus sylvatica. The sequence goes on along the minus strand of OU015767.1, from coordinate 21,556,437 downwards.
GCAGGTAGCATTATTTAATAGTTATAGTGGTGTCTTGGTGAGTAGACCGAGTGGAAGTGGTTCCTGTGTCCCTATTTCAGTGTTTCACAATTGTATTTTCACTGTGTGGGTTTTGGCATTTGTGACATTTGCGTGTGGTCTCAGTGAACAGTTGAACATTTTTTTTTTTTGCATATATATATATATATATTTTAATAGATAATATGATAGTTAGTTTAGTGGTTAGTGCATATATATATATATATATATATTACTTTTTAAATTTTTTAAAATGTTGAATTTATATTTTATGATGTGCTAAGTTTATTTTTTTAACATTGTTTTTCTTTTAATATTTTTAGAGCAGTAATAGAGAAATATTTCAAAATATGAAAACACCTCAAAATCAATTGTAAAAGGCTATAATGAGTCTGTTGTTTATTACTTTTTGTTGATATAAACAATTTTTATCGGTTTTTGGCTTTATTTTGTATTATATCTATTAATGTTTGAGATCAAAAGGTGCCCACCCTAGATTAAATTCCTGGATCCGCCCCTGCTAGAATCAGCATGTATTTCAAAGAAAAATGATAATGATTCCTCAAGCCTTTTTCATTTAGTTCTCACTTTTATGCAATTTTTTTTTTTTATAAGTAATAGAATGATTTTATGCAATATTAATAATGAGAATATGTGATTCAATAGACTTCAATCTGCACTGGTAGGATAAGTTTTATTTAGACTGCTTCAACTATTACAATGCTAATATGCATTTAAAACATGCATGAAATCTTGCAGGTCATGCCTTTTAAGTTCTTCAGTGTTATAAAAAAGAAAGTTCTAATTCTGATTGGGATTATCAGAACTGCTTAAATTAAGATTTTTGTACATGTTAGTCTGCCACCCAATTCTTTTTTGACAAAATTCTGAACTTCAGCAGATTTGAGAATCCTATCAAATCCTTTTCAACAATGATGATAACATAATAACACTATTCATGTGCTAACAATCATAATTTTATTGATAAAATAATTTAGAAGTAGATCTAAACTTCTTCAATGGTACTCTATGATGACTATGTCTAGAAGTTCTGTGTTTACTGAATACAATCAACAGAATCCTCCATCATAAATTCTGAGTATATCATACCAACCAATCCATCATTTATATCCTTCAGTAGTGGCATATTCGCAGCATTACCCTTGAGATAACAGAGTTAGTAAATATTAAACACAATATAAGTGTCATACTATATTATTATTAATTATATATTCCAAAAGGCATAGTAAGCTTCAAACTAATCACCATTACTCTTCATCAAATTACTTGTCGTGACAATGGTAATTTGATGAAGAACTTAAAAGGCATGACACTGAAGAACTTAAAAGGCATGACCTGCAACAGGAGTATGAGGTCTAAAAATAACAAATGATCGTATGTAAGATGCAATTTTAGATTTAGTCCTTCAAGCATGGAAGATTTATGTGAAAATTACAACACAATCAAAACCAATACACATTCATTAGCATGCAAGTCAAGAAAGACATTAAAAATCAATCATGACTAAAAAAAAAAAATTACTAAAAGAAAACATGTTTGGAAAGAGAGAAACAAAGATTGTATGGAAAACAGAACTACTTTGTTTTTGGACTACTTTGTTTTTGGAAAATCCTCTTAAAAGATTAATAGGCAGATAATTTAGCTTGATTTGTTTTCATTTTACCTCAATTTACAATTAGTCTTATTTATAGCCTGATCATATTAGGTAAATAATTTAATGCACAAGTTGAGGAAAGTGCATGATTAATATTGAGAATGAGAAGAAAATCTAGAGTAAATGTCTTAATCATCAGGAGTGAGATTAAAAATGCTCTCCCATATAATGAGAGCAAATTATAATCTAGTAGGTATTGGTTTAAAATTTACTTTTCTTTTCTAAGGGGACAACCCGAGAGTCAGATGGGATGGCTTTACAAAAGAATGACTGTGCAAAGATAAGTAGTGAACATGCATAAATAGATTAGCTAGAGCAGTAGGTGTTGTAGTGAAACTGATTGCTATACTAAGCATGCTAGGATGACCTCTTCCTCCAAGGCTCCATTTCAACTGAACATGTTGGTTAGTTTATCTTAAGTAAATGAGGCACCCAAACTATTCATCATTTGACTAAACATTCGTTAAAGACCTGGGAGATGGTATACTGAATAAAAATAATTATTTGGATCCATTCTTTTCAATATGAATGTGTAATTGAGTCTTTTGATAGAAGGGGATTCTTTAAGTTCTCAGAACATTGACATCAAAGTCTTCAAATGAAGCATGACTTCAATTCTTAGTTTATCCTATTCTGCCAGCTACTATTTGAATTAAAAATCCTGAACTTCTGTTAGCTATGACAGAAGACAGCATCAACCAACACTGGACAACATGGCAACATCCCTGAAATTCATTTGTCACAGTAATACTGCAAGACCATTAACTTGTGGTAAGTGGATTTTAGAGGGTAAGAGAAACTTGAACTAATCAATGAAATATTTTTTTTGAGAAATATTAAGTAGGATGAACTTGCAAAATAGGGATGGGAATTTAAAATAACTGTGCTTTCTATATTCTAAAAAGTGAAATACTTTAGGAAGAAAAAAACATCACAGCAACAGTTATTAGAGATATCTAAAACATCAAGGCAACCATTTGTAAGCAAATGTGTCAGAATAAAAAACATATTCACTCACCTAAAGCCAATTGTATAGCTATTGAAACCCAAATTTCTGCGTTCAACCAAAGCCACTTTGTCAGTTTGTCTCAGGAATTTTGTCGAACACTTTGACAGCAATGGGGTTAGCCTCTCTTCGAATGAGATTAAATAATTGTCCACAATGAAAGACAAACCCAATTTCCAACAACTAAAAAGAAGAAAAAAAATCAGAATCAAATTATAAAAAAAGAACAAAACACTAAGCTATTAACAAAAACTTTTGGTAGTTGCACCCACACCAAATAATAAAGAAAATTGGAGAGAGAGAGAGAAGGGGGTGGTGTTGCAGAGATTAGATACTCACCTTCTTGTGCGCGGCAAATAGCTTGGAGTGGTAAATTGTGATGTTGGTTGAGAGGCTTAAATAAAGGATTGATGAGAGAGAGGAGTTTCTGAAATTGATGAAGAGGAAACAATGTAACAGTAGATGGAACGAAGGGGCGCAAAAGGATTTGACTGGGTAATGGTTCGTTACTAACGGATGAACAAAGAAAATAGAAGAATGGGAGATAAAGAGGTGTGGGAGATGAAGAGGTGTTGAGAAGAGAGCGCCAGAGATGAGGCGTGTGAGAGAGAGACAGTAAGAAAGGAAACGTGTGAAAGAGAGAGAAGGGTGAAACGTTAGCAGTTTGTGTTAAAGGGGGAAAGGGTTAGACGGTAATTATCTTGATAGCAATTATTTGTAATAGATCAAGAATTTAAAGAGATAATTAATTGGCTACACGTGTGAGAGAGAAAGTTAAGAGAGTTATACTGTGAGAGTGAAAAGATAATAATAATAAAAGCCCAGCCCAAAAAAAAAGAAAGTGGGCCGGATCTGGAATATTATGAGAGAATTGAGAGGCATGAGATTTGGATTGATGTAAGAAGAGTAAATCTGACGTGGCAAATTTGGGAGAAGTAAAAAAAAAATCTCTCAGCTTCACCTATTAGTTTATATAATAGATTCTTCATGACTCTTCCATCCCTTTCATCATTAAAAGACTTGCCAAACCGTAGGATCAAATGACGGAGGTATTTCTTCTTCTTCAGTTGTGCATTCTCAGCCTCACTTACATCTACAACATTCCTCAACCCATTTATGCGAAGAACTCGAAGCTCATCCAAATTTTTTAATTCTCCAACTTTACATTCTTCTCTCTCATCCTTACCACATATGTAGAAATCACGTAATGTTTTAAGAGAAGTCAATTTTCCAATCCCTTTTGGAAGTATTACGTCGCCCCCGTTATAACAGATAGGGCTTGGAAATATCTCGTCCTCCCAATTAGGATCATATGCAGAAATATTAAGATATCTTAAGTTAATTAATTTACCCATCCCATCCGGTAATTTCTTGAGACCTCCACAATTAAATTTCAAACTTTGTAAATTACATAGATTACACACAGTTTCAGGCAATTCTTCCATTCGAACACGCATAGACATAAGAAGACACCTTAAATGTATCAAATTTTCCACTGTATCCGGAAGTTTCTCAATTCGACAATCCAAATATAATGTCCGTAAATATCTAAAACGTTTGAATAAATTAGATAGGAGCATGTCAAAGTAATGATACGATTGACCAGAAGTAAGAAAGAGAGTGCGCAGATTTTTGGCTTCATAGACATATTCAGGAAATTTTGATTCTTCTGAAATTTTTAAATGTAAATGGCGTGCACTTTTTAAGTCTATCCTAGACTCTTCATCACCATCAATTATGAAGCATTCATTTTTTGTCATTGATTGTGCAAAGTCATGCACAATATCATGCATTTTGCAACTTACTATCCTACCATCATACTCATCCTTCTCAAAATCTTGGAAAAATGAGCGCATGGCCAAAACTTCAAAATATTCTTCTGCCTTCGTCTCCATATTTTCTTTTGAGTCGATATATCCTTGTGCCATCCATAGGAGAACCAACTCATATTTATTAAAGTTATAATCTTTCGGAAAGGTAGCACAATATGAAAAGCAACGTTTCATTGGTGAAGGCAAATCATAGTAACTCAAAAATAAAGGTGCAAAAACACCTCTTTCAACTTCTTCTAATTCCCATAAACTACTATCCAAAATATTCTTCCATTGTTCTCTACTAGTCTTGTTGTGCATGAGACCACCTAGAGTCTTTACAGCAAGTGGTAAGCCTTTGCACTTAATTGCTAGTTGTCTACCAAGGTCTTCTAGATCCTTACGTTGATCCTCATTAGAAAATGCAATTTTACTAAAAATCAACCAGCAGTCATCCTCAGACAATACCTCCAAATTGATGGGAGCACTCACCATCATCTTTGCAACTCCTAGTTTACGTGTGGTTACTAGAATTCTACTGTCTTGAGCACCATTTTCGAATACAAGTTTGAATGGCTCCCACATTTTGGAGTCTTCAGTCCACACATCATCTAAGACAATGAGGAACTTCTTGTCCATAATCATACCACGAATTGTACCCAATAGAGTTTCCAATTCAGTAATATTATTATAGGGGCCGTTAGGACAAAGCTCTTGACAAATTGCTTTGGCAACCCTACACTGATCAAAAGGATCAGAAACACAAACCCACATTCTTTGCTCAAAGTGAGCCTTCACCTCAGGGTCATTGTAGGCTAGTTGGGCAAGAGTTGTTTTTCCAAGACCGCCCATGCCCACTAAGGAGATAACACGAGGTTTTCTTTCTTCTTGACTACCCTTGTCTAATAAGTTGCTCAGTAGGTTAGCCTTATTATTATCGCGACCAATTATATTGGACGCATCAACCAAGGAGGTAGTTTTTGGTCGGTCAACAGGAACTACTTCAGGTTGCCTAGTCACGTCAAAGCCAAATCGCTCTCGGTTTTTGTCAATCTTATCTAAAATTTCATTCAGTTTTTTAATCTTGTGACCAATGTCATGACGCAGAGCAAGGTTTTTAACATGACGGAAACAAAATGATAGGGAAGGGAAGAAGGAGCATAATACCTTCTTCTTCACAGCAGGAGAGGCATTAATATCTTCTTCTTTCTCAATTGTTGATTTGATTCTTGCAGTGTTCCAGCTGTCCAACACGTCATCCATCTCATAGTATGCGTTTTTGAGCAGCTCCAACCAATGGTTCTCAACATGCTGCTTCACTTGTCTTTCCTCCTCATTGTCCAGCATCACCTGGATGATTCTGAGCTTGTGTTTAAGCTCTTGGACTTCTTTGTCAACACCGACAATCAACTTGATCTCTTCTTTCGCCAGCTGAACAGGGATTGAAGCCAACTGCTTCAAGAGATCATTAACTATTGCGTCAGCCATAATTGGAGAAGGAAGTTTGATAGATAACAGAACAGAAGAAACTGAAAGAGGAGAAGGTAATTAATAAGAGGTGCTGTTAATGTTCTTCTTTCCACCTTTTATAATAAATTGTAGGGATAACGTGTCAATGCATATTGGCATATAATTGTTAGAACATCTTTGCGACCGAATAAAGTAAAGCACAAACCCTGAGACTGAGAGAGACAGCAAAGAAGAAAGAAGAAAAGAATCGGAGGACTTTCTGATTTTTGTTACAAGTTTTCTTTTGCTGTTAAATGATGAACATTTGTGCAAGGGAGATTATAAGCATTGCTTTTTGTCTTGATAGAATCTTTACGCTTCTAAGAAAGGCACAACCCTTGCGCAATAGTTTTAGTGTTATAACATAAAAAATAAATAAATAAATAAAATCAGAGAATTTTATATGATTACTTTTTGTACTTTGAAAGCTTGATGCTTTGTCCATACTAAGAAAGGCACAACCCTTGCGCAAGGGAAGCATTGCTTTTTGTCTTTGGGAAGAATATTTATGCTTCTGCTTTTAGTGTAAGCTTAAAAAAGAGACAATGTTGAAAGCTTGATGCGCTTTGCCCATACATTGCTGGAATTTAATTAAAATTCTTTCATCTTTGTTTTTTTTTTGTCTTGTGGAAATTATACATTGCAAAAAGTATCATACTATATTCAAATTTGGCCTGCAAGTAATGAATCTAGATTCAACAAGTGATGTGTTCAATTACTTTGGATTTTTTTTTTTTTTTTTTTTTTTCAGTTGCTAACGTTGATGTCTAGATTTTTTTGAACATCTTACTATATATTGTGTGTGTAGTCCCAAGTTATCAAGTAATTATTAGAGGAATCCAAGACCTCATAAATCTCATGAGTTCCCAAGATATTAGTTAAGAGTATTAAACCCAAGATCTCAGGGATCATATGAGACTTTGGGAATACACTACGTTTGCTTGAAAAGTATAAGGGAAGGTTCTACATTAAATTTTTCTTTTAGACTTTATAACATTATAGTTTTTAATTAAATATTTTCTGTTTCTGTATAATTATATAAAGCTTAATAAAATCTGATAATGTATATTAATATTAAACTCAAATGTTAATTAATTTTTATTAAAAAAAAATGAAATGCTAAATGGACATTTGTATTTCCTCCGTGATATACTTGTAAATTTATTATCATTTTCTGAGATAAATTTTGTTTCTATTAAATTTTAACCTCAGATTATTATTTCAATTTAGGTAAATTATAATTTGCATATATATATATATATATATATATTTTATATATGATAGAAATTCTAATTTAAACTCACACACACGTATATTTGAAAATCTCAAGAATCAAACACATGCCCTCATAGAGGGGGGGTTTTTTGGGGAAGCGGATTACACAAAATTTCGATTGCTTCATTTGACCATCTAAGATTTGGATTAAAACAAAAAATCATTATAGTTAGTTCTATCCAAATTGGGTTTAAGATTTCATTTGAATCAAAACTTTAGGGGATAAAAATGTAGAAATTGAAAAGTTTGTTAGAATAAATTGTGACACTAATAGATCACAATGAGAAAAATAATTTGTATACAAAATACAAATCAAAATTTAAGGGCATAAATTTTTCTTGAACAAAGGCAAGCAGCTGACCCAACAAGAACAGGGAAGCAGGACCACAACCACAACACTTGAATTTTAGTTGCACTAGCCATTTACGCTATGATGATTTGGTTACAGGTCCACACAAAAGAGCAACAAACATGAACAACTTAAATATAGAAACAACTACTTCAAAAAGTCAAACCATTAAGCAAGCTGCCAGGTTGAAGACTATTAACACTTCAGCACTTCTATCAGCTACAATATTATCTTGGAATATTTATGATTTGGAAAATGAAATTTAACTAATTCATCTGCTTATACAAAACAATTTTGCAAGTAGTTTACATACCTTTGAAATAACTACATGTCCCTATAAAAATAAATCTGATAAGCAGTCAAGTCACATTTAGACAACAAAGATTTGGATAGAAGAACGGATATACACAAGCCAATTGCCAAGTTTCCTATTCATGTGTCACCACTTGTACTTGTTTCTTCTTGACATCCATAATATGCTACATTAGTGATGTCGAATGGAGCCTCAACTATTAGCAAAAGTTTCTCTATGAATTTGAGTATAGAGCTTTGTAAACAAGGACAAAGATTCAGGATGGAGAGAGAGGGACCTTCATTGTTCTGCTATAAAGCTTTCTCAATTAGCTATCTTGTACCAGAATGTAGGACATGGCTCAAATCCTTGCTTAACAATTTTCCCAGATTATAAACTGTGCTTCTCCGATTAGTTGAGACTGCATAAGTTTTACAAACAAGGTCATTGATACAGGATGAAGAAGGGGAGAAAATAGAAAAAATAAAATTAGAGCATATATTGACAAATAAAAATATTTCCAACTATAGGTTTATTATGCCAAATCCAAAGGAAAATTTTATTTTGAAACCAAAATCATTCTATTAAATTAACAATACTGGGCAAAGTAATCTTCTACTGCCCTTTTCTAGAAAAGAACATTAGAACTTGCAATTTTTAAGCTCTTCTATACTCCATCCCAAGATCAATTTGGTATTTTGATTCCCCAGCCATCAATTCTAGCAAATTCTCTTTAAGGAATACAATATATTAAATTTCGTAATTTTTTTTTTTTGTTTGTTTGTATGCTGGACGTACCATTTTTAATATGAATAATATGGAAAAAGAAAGGCTGGGCTAGACCTCTTAACTCCCTGTAAATTTCAACTTGTTGACTATGATTTTAAACTAAGATAACCAACGTATAATGATGTTGAGCATTTTTATAGTAATAATATAGAAATTTTTAACAATAATTATGTAATGATCTTGTTCTACTTCTTAGATAATATGGAAATGCTAACTGAAAAGAAGAAGAATAAATAATTACTTGTACTAGATGAGACATGTAGTACCAGAACCCAGAGCTAATTTGGTTCAGTTTCCTGTACTCTGCAAGTAAATGGTTGACTGTACACGAAGCCACAGACTCAGCAAATAGCATGGGTAATTGAACTACAAGAGAAAAAATTAATCACTAAACAGAAAAGTCCTTTATGCACATAGAGAAAGGTTATGTTTGAAACAATAGAAAACGATTTAAAATTTAATTTTTAAATTACTTGCAAAAATCAAAATTTTCAATTTCTTTCTCAAATTGAAGATTTTGGAAAAGGTCTTTTGATGACATTATTAAACCAAATTAACATGTGCTTTGTCTGAGTCATCACTAGTTCATCTTATACCCTACCCAGAATGCATTTGGTAGAGCTAATCATAATGCAGATATCATAATGCAGAATTGCAGATATGATACCTGCATTATGACGCATTTATGTCAATTAGCCCGAATTTTGACACATTAAACATAATGCAGATATCATCCTAATATTTGCATTCTTATTTCATATGGGAATTTTCTATATAGTGCTCTAGTCACCTGCCAATGGTGGGCTATGTAAGTTTGCTTTTTTTTGGAAAGTCAGACCAGGTAATTAACAAGGGACCAGTAAGATGGAAATTCTCTTTAGTTCTCTTTTTAACTTTGAAGAAGTGTTTTAAAAAGATAAATGACAATCTTTAAAAGCTTCTTTTTCTTTGCTTGCTGTTTTTCCTCACTTTGTCAACAAAAAACGAGAGGAGGGACTCAAATTTCTTAAAGTGGCGTCTCTTAATCTTTTCTTGGTTTCCCTACGATTTTTAATGTGTTTTTCCAGGTTCATTTTATTTAGTTCTGAAAGCAACTTCATTATTAAGAAAGAGAGTGTGCAGATTTTTGCATCTATTTCGTTTGGTCCTAGACATCTAAAATGTTGGAAAAAAAATAAATAGGAGCATGCCAAATAGTGAACCTAAGAAGGCATCAGATCATTTTTTTTTTTTTTATTGATATATAAGAAGGCATCAGATCATCGATCTTTGAAGGACCAATTTGAGAAAATTGGACATTGGCAATATTAATATGTAAAAAGGGAAGACTTACTTCCTTGGCAGTTCAGAATCCTTGCTCACTGAAATTCCCAAATCAGCCCTCAGAGCTCTCCTAGGTAAAGTGTGGATTGTTTCTTAGATACAGTTCCTTAGGTTAGATACATTAGGTTCCTCAGTTGAATTCAAACACATAGTTACATTAACTAATGAAACACAAACAATGTTATATTTTCCAAGAATATTTAAATTCAATGTATTTGAATTTAACCAGGAACCTAACATACTTGACATAAGGAACTGTACCTAAGTTTTACCCTATTTATATACTCTTGAAATAACCACCTGTCACTATAGCGATAAATGTGATATGGAGTCATTCACATTCAAACAACAAAGATTTGGAATGAAGAATTTAAAGATATACACAAAGGAAATTGCCTAGTTTTCAGTTCATGTATCACTGCTTGACATTGTTTCTTCTGGACACCCATGACATGCTACATTCATGATGTTGACTGGAGCCTAATCTATCAGCATTTGTTGCATTTATGAATTGAGTAAAGAGCTTTATAAACAAGGTCAGTGCTTCAGGACGAAGAAAAAGAGAGCTTCGGTATTGAGCTTTGCCTATGGAGCTTCATCAATTAGCTATCGTGTATCAGAATGTAAGACAAGGCTATTTGGGGTACATCTCTGTACCAGTAGAAAATGTTCTTCTCCAATAGAATTAGACAGCAAAATTTTACAAACAAGGTTAGTGATTCAGGACAAAGAACGGGAGCAAGTAGAAAAACATATTTATGAACAAATTGAAAATGATAGTTACACATTCATTTTGTTCTATTTCTTAGGTAATATGTAAAAGCTAACCGAAAAGCACCTCATGAGAAAAGAAGAACACATAGTTACCTATACTAGATAAGATATGCAGTACAAGCAACTAGATTTTATAAGTGCCAGACTGTGCACGAACTCTGCAACTAGTATTGGCAATTGGGCTGCAAAAGAAAGATGTGATAACTAAACAAAAAAGGTCTTTATGAAAAGTCACCATACGTACATGCTCAAGACACTACCAGTTAAGAGAAAAAATGCCAACCTTCAATGTAAGCATAATGACAGGGAGAAAACAGAGGACACTAAGGCTATAAAGAATGAAATTGGAGGCCATCTTTCAGATCATCGCTATGAAACTCACCACTGTAGCACACAACACCATTTTCCATGAAAACTTCAAACCAGGTTGTGCTATTGGCTTAATGTGCCTTGTCAGTGATCTGAATCAAGATTGACAATCATACCAACAGACTAGTGGAGAGAAAGATAGATGAAACTGAACAGCAGCTTTCCAAATAGAGAATCTAATAAGGCATCAGATCGATAATTGAAGGAAAAATTTGTGGCAATATTAATATGTACAAAGGGAAGACTTACTTCCTTGGCAGTTTAGAATCCTTGCTCATATGTCCAAGTGCTCGCCCTAGGAGCTCCATTGTAAAGTGGGTAATGTTTCTTGTGGCTGGATAAGGATGAGCTCTATCCAAGTAGCAGCAATTTATCTAATTCCTAAGCATGATAAGAAGTGTAGGAGTATCCTGGCACACATGCACACACACACACATAGAGCTATTAAAGATCTATATGCATAGGAAAAGCATAAATGAGCATTGACTTGAATCAAACAGACAATACGGAATTGAGAGCAAAATATATCATATACCATATTTTGTGAGGCATTTTATTCCCCACTCTCATTTGTGAGTGGTCGTCTTAGGCTCATGCACATTTCCTTCCTCAACTGCATCTGTGACCTCCTTGATGGAGTTTTCTCTTTGAGATTGATCTTGATCTTCCTCATTTATTGTAAACTAATTGTTGGTATGGTTTGTGGTAATCTTGTTGGTCTTATGCTATTTGTAAAAATAAAAGGACTTTGTCAATGATTATCTCAAGATTTTAATCATAGAATGCACCTAGGAGATAAATCCGCAATTCAACCATTGAGGGTGCCTCATTTTTATTTTTTTAATCATAAAATAAATTTTATATTTAAAAGAAATTTTATTAGTTTTTCAGTATTAAAATGTACTTTTTAATGGTTAACACAATTCAAGGACAAAAGTAATAGATTGACAACAAATGTGAACTTTAAAGATGATATTGGCCAAAAAAAATTACTTTAAAAACAAAAATGAAAATCCACCAAAAGTTAAAGGGTGTAATTTAAATTTTAGCCTGAAGTAACTCTAACACCACCTAATTATCTTAAATTCTTAATATTTGTATTTTCATGATTAAATTTTATGTTCAACATCAACATACCACATGCCTCCTTTTTCTAGGTTGGAACCGTGTAAGAAAGAACACAAAGCACTTTTTCTTTGTTATAGGTATACAGAAAACAAAGCACTGTCCGCCCTTGAACATAATTATGCAACAAAATGGCATAAATCTGCAAAATAATTTACCATGAAGAAGGCCGCTAAGCTAGCCAAGCTACCAAGAGAGGAAGAAAAGGATATATAGCAAACAGAAATATTTGTTTTCCCTAAATACACAAAGGAAATAATTCCCCAGAACAATAAACCTGTAATTCAATTTTCCAAAATTCAGGTATTAAACTCCAAGCTGAATAAAGAGACAAGCTAAGAACATACACAAAATGTGTGCAACATGAATGCTAACTTGCTAAGACCAACGCTTTAGCACTAAAACCATTTTCAGCTTTCTTTACAGCTTTGGTATCCATATCATTGAGTAACCCTCCAAAAGAAGGGGGAGAAATTGAAAAGAAAGGATGGTCTGGGGACTCCAGTAATGCCATCTGCTCTACTTGTCAAACTCCCATATGACGCCTCCGTCCTCTGCAATAGAAGAGCAAAGATACATTGCCATAAGCACCATCCAGAGGCACAAAAGTTCGATAGGGTAATTATAAGACTTTCAACAATAAAAATATAGGTCGCATACTCTCATTAGCACAACAGTGATTAAATATCTGGAATATTTCCAAAATGTCCCATGTTATGTTTAAGAAAAAAAAAAAGACTTAACAGTTTTACAAACATGAAAGAAAATAGCTTCCACTGTTTTGTGAAGAAAGCTATATTCCAAATTGTATGCCAACTACACATGCCTGTCGATTAGCCAAAAAAAAAAAAACTACACATGCCTGTCAATTTAGTATTAGGCATTATGAATGTTGCAGATCATCATCATCATTCTAATAGTAGGAAATTGTGTCTTATTTTTTTGTTACAATTCAAAAGAATACTGTATTCCTTCATCAAAACAATGCGATGAATCACACTTTCCGTCATTTTCTTTTTCTACTTTCTTTACTTCTCAATATTTTAAGTTGGCAATTATGAGCTACCAAGTGCAGTAATACCCTTTTACTAGTCCTCAGTAGATGAGTGTCTACTGCTAGAAATGCAGATAATACGTTGTCTTGACCTGAAAGTAAATGTGAACAGAACTAGAAGACAAGATGGGTTCAATCCAACATTAAAAGGAAGGAATTAAGAATCTAAAGTTGAGAGCATACCTTTAACTTTCTTGTTTATCCAGATCTCCAGCAGCATCCCAGCACCAATTCCACCCGCAATACATGCCCCATAGAAGCCAATGGCAGATGGTAGGGATCTTCGAGGAAGGAAATAGCATTCTGGAATCTGCCTAATCTTTTTTGGGAGCCGCTTCTTTATAACAGGTTTAGCACCGGGGTCCTTCTGCATGTCACCACCAACAGCTTTCCAGTCAACCCCTTTGAATGGGTCTTTTGTCTCCTCGGTTCCCATAACTAAACCTAGTTTCCTTTACCACTTTAAGTCTACAAAACCAAAGCCATAAAGAGTATATTAAGTCAAGAAACTGTGGCAAGTCAGAACCTCAATAGAAAGAGAACCAGATATTACATCAGTGACAAAAGAAACTCAAAGTCAACACACAAATGGGCAGGTGCTAGGCAGCATACATGCCTAGTAATAGCTATATTATAAGCGAATATCTGCATAAGTTAAGAATGAAATGCTAATTTGAAATTTGAAATTTTTACCATAAGAACCTATCCTGTAAAATTAATCTCCCAGTCTCAAATCACAATAAAAACATAGCATGCCAACCCACAAAATCAGCCAAACCAAAAGGCAAACCAAATTAATACAGAATAAGCTCTTGCTCATAGAATGCAAAAAATAAAATGCCAACTTGAAATGTACAAAGGCTCATGCTTGCACACAGAGAGACACCCCTCAAGAATAGAGGAAAAGGAGGTGGAAAAAAAAGGGGAGGGGGGCATAAACACCTGATAAAAAGCATATGTTTAGATAAAACTACCATTAATTTTGCTGACTTAAGACGTGGAAGACATAACAAATTTTGCTAATCATCACAACATGTCATCCCTAATTACCTTAAAATGATTTAGATAAATCAGACAAACGAAAATATCAAAAACTACATAGCAATCGATTGGAGACTTTATAATTATAGGACACCTCCAGTCCAATGCATACCACCTGTGACCCCTTTTTTGGGGCTGTTTTCAAGATTTGTCTTCCATATGGGCACCGACAGCATTTTCTGTGAAATAAAAGTTATTTACTGGGATAGGGAATGTATATTGATATAGTATACTGCCACAGCACAAAGGAAAACTAGGCCTGAGGTATTTTTGCAATTAGATTGGGCCATAGAAAGATTGTAGGGTAATGGCCCCAAGACACCAAAGGGAACTTTACAAAAAGAAACATTTTGACAGAATTGATGCAGGGAGTACACCCAAAATTATTTCAGATATTTTTCCAAATTTCATTTTTGAATTTTGAATTTGGGCTATAAAGTTGTTGACCATTTCATGGGATGATTTTAGGGGATGTAATTGTAGCTTAATGTAATCCTTGAAGCCTATTTAAAAAAAAAAGGCTCTAGGAATGGTTTGAGGCAGTGCAGTTTGAATAAAAAAATTTATTAGAGATGTTTCTCTAAGCTTGGTGAAGCCTAGGGTTTCAGACAGATTCTTTGGAAATAAATTTTTGTTTTCCTTTTTACTTATAAAAAAAATAAAAATAAAAAATTGTTTTCTTTTTCTCTTCAAATAATGGGACTATAAACAAGAAATCTAAAGATGGTGTAACTCAAGAGATCTATTTTTCCTTTCATAATCTCCCATAATATCATACCAAACGTATTAGCTATCATATATGATAATAAATACAAAAATATACAATGATTAAAATCACAATCTTCCATCTCAATCTAGTAGCAATCAGAACATACTTAAGCAGAGGTCATGTGTACATAGTCTTTAAGATAATCATATATTTTTTACAAGTAAAATCACTTGTGTTAAATAAAAAAATCAAAACAAACAAACAAATAGTACAATGGGAACAAGATGGTTCATAAATATCCCAGCAAAAATAAGGGTACAATGTTATCCTCCCATCAAAGGAATAGAAAGAGACCCAACAAATTGTGATTTCAACTCTAGTTCTTCAAAGGTCCTTCAATTCCCTCCAAATGCCACATCAAACATAATGGAGCTCATGCCAAACCCAAATTGTGAGTTGCGTATTGCTGAATCGCCCCGATGCCGTCGACAAATCAAATCGCCACCTTCCTCTTCAAATCATACACCGTCGAATCCAGAGTCAAGTCAGAAACAGGCAAGCAGGATGAAAGGAGTATGAATCTGAGAGAGTGGCTAAAGGGAGAACCTTTGGTGTCTTGGGGCCATTAGCCTACAATCTTTCTATGGCCGAACCTAATTGCAAAAATACCTCAGGCCTAGTTTTCCTTTGTGCAGTGGCAGTATACTATATCAATATACAGTCACTCCCTATCCCAGTAAATAACTTTTATTTCACAGAAAATGCTTTTGGTGCCCATATGGAAGACAAATCTTGAAAACAGCCCCAAAAAAGGGGTCACAGGTGGTATGCATTGGACTGGAGGTGTCCTATAATTATAAAGCCTAAGGCTCGTGAGGTTGTGGAGCACCTCATTCTTCACTTAAAAGACCCATTGAGTGTAGCTTTTGCAGTTTGAATACAAGTATGACAGAACCAGATTTCATTAAACAAACAAATGAAAAAGGCAATTTCTAATACTCCTAATAGAATGAAGATTGTATTTGAAGCATTATCAGAATAAATTATGTGGAACCTGTACCTCTTGCTTAAAAGAGAAGATTTGAAAAATGACATCAATCGAAAATCATAACACAGTCATGAAGCTCACAATGCAGCAAAAATATTGTCTTTACTGAGTAATACCATCTTCATTTAATTACGCATGCACTTACAAGCATTAGAATCTAAATTTCTCACTATAAACTGTTAAGTATTGTATTCTTTGTGCTATTACATATACTCATATATTGCATTTTTACAAACAGGTGGTGGAAACTACAAGTCTACAACATGCAGTATATCCACAGCTACAAAGTATTTGAAAGACTCCATTAAGAGGTTCTCAATAATGAACGATAACAAGTCATTGAAGGACTACAAATTCACACATGTACCAGTATAAAAATCACTCCTGAGAATTTTTTTATTTTTATTTTTGGTTTAGACATGTACCAGTATAAAAACAAAGTGACCAAGCTTTCTAGTGAACCAAGTGCAAAACTTAGACTGTTAGACAAGAGAAACATAACAATTCACAATCCAAGTAGAGAAGAAGCATGTGAATGTCACAAAAAAATAGATGCTTTCCTGAAAATGAAAAAGAAATTTCAGCCAAGAATTGGAGAGAGACAGAGCTACCTAATATGGAGTGAGAAGCGAAGGAAAGAGACAGCTCAAGGAGATCTCCGGAGTTTGAGGAGCCGAACTGTGAGCTGGGTTTTGTTCTGTGCTGCTAAAACACCACCAAAAAATTAAAATGGTATCAAATTGCTTGCAGGGAATCCCAATTGATTTCTAGTCCTCATATATTCATTGTTATTAGTATTATAACCATCACAATTTCTCTCTGTAAACATTCAAATACAATATGCAAAAGCATAAACTACCACTAAAACCATATATCTAATTCATGGAGCAAAGGTTTTGACCAATGGATATCAAGAACACTTAACAGAACACACACAGGTCCAAAAAGAGATCAAACAAAGCACAGTATTCTGTCTAATGATTTTTTCTACATGTTGAAACCAACAAGAAAAGAAGAAGACAAAGACATGCAGTAAAAAACAGAAGTACATGTTAAGAAAAGTATTAACAATAGCTTAGAAAATTGCTTGCACAGTTTGGGATTCAAAAGGGTACAGCAACACAAATGCTCAAAAGGGTATACTCCAATCAGAAATTATAGCTACATGTTAAGAAAAGTATTAACAATAGCTTAGAAAATTGCTTGCACAGTTTGGGGTTCAAAAGGGTACAGCAACACAAATGCTCAAAAGGGTATACTCCAATCAGAAATTATAGCTAACCCATGACCCAAATTAGGATTTGACCCAAATCAGAAATTATACCAAGGATTGCGAGAAAAGAGAGAGGGATTGAGAAGAGAGAGATAGCATGAGAGAAGAGAGAAGACAGAGGTTACCGAAGATGATCTCTGACAGACGCGCGAATGAGAGTGAGAGAGACCAAAAGACTGTTTATGCTAAATTACTAATCTGACCTCAAAAATTACTTATTGACCAAAAGACCAGGAACTCCATTTCTCCTTTAGGCCATCTCCAGCAGTCCTCTAAATTTATCTCTATCTTTAACTCTAAATTACACTTTTTAACAACTCTCTATTTTTTTTTTAAATAACTACTCCAACAGTACTCTTTATCTTTATCTCTATTCTATTAAAAACTACTTTTTAATTATTACTTCCCACCAAAAATAACCAACTCCCACCCAAATTAATTTTTCACAGCAGCAACCAAACTAACAGAAATTTCAGCAACCCAAATTAATTTTTCACAGCAGCAAAGACAGAAATTTCAGCAACCCAGACCGGCAGCCTTGGCCGTGGGTCACGTCCAGACCGGCAGACCGTGGGTCACGTCCAGACCGTGGGTCACCTCCAGACCGGCAGCCTTGGCCGTGGGTCACGTCCAGACCGTGGGAATGGGCACGGCAAGCCACCGGTTCAGGCTGGGGTGGCTCTCTCCTTCGCGGGGTGGGATCTCCTTCAAGCCGTGGCCGTGGGGTGGGTTATGGGCGGTGGTGAGTCTGCCGGAGTGTTCTGAGAAAAGAAAAAAAAGACAGCAGCTGTTTTGGCAAAAAAAATCTAGTAGAATCCGGAATATTCTTTGATATTTATTATTAATTTTATTTTTTTTTTTTTTTTTTTCTGAAATCATTTATCTGAAGCTTTTAATCAAAATAATATTTATAAAAAAAAAAATCAACGTTAATATTATAAAACGTTGAATAACGTTAATATTATACAAATACAACGTTAACGGTAATATTTTACAACGTTGAATAACGGTAATATTAACGTTATTCAACGGTAACATTGTCTCCTATTTCAACAGTCATATTTTTTAGTATAAATAGGACTATTTCCTATCTCAATTTTCATTCACCTCAAACCAAATTTTCTCTTTCATTAATCTCAAACTCAGTTTACTCACTCACTATCAAAACCCAATTTGCTCTTTCATTATCAAACCCAAATTTCTCTTTCATATATTATGGAGCATAATTATCATCTTAAGCCTCGTGATTATCAAATGAGGGAAATGGAAATGGCTCTTCTTGAGTCTGACACTGATGATGACGTTGAGATACTTTCAATTCTTGCAATGGAAGACGAAAGATTGAAAAAAGAGCGAGCATCAACATCACACGGTGGTTCAATTGTAGGCCGCAAGGTCATTAAGCGCAATTATTTGCAAGGCGAAGAAAGGCTTTTTCATGATTATTTTTCAGATAATCCGGTTTTTCCTTCTCATATATTCCGAAGGAGGTTTCGGATGAGTCGTCCACTATTTTTTCGTCTTCAATCTGCACTAGAAGCGTATGATCCATATTTTATTCAAAAAAGAAATGCTGCTGGAACGCTTGGCTTGTCGTCCCTTCAAAAAATGACTGCTGCACTCAGGATTCTTGCTTATGGAGTAGCAGCTGATTCTACTGACGAGTATGTGAGAATTGGGGAAAGCACTGCAGTAGAGAGTCTAAAAAAATTTGTTAAAGCGGTGGTTAATATTTTCTCTGAAGAGTACTTGAGGTCACCAAATAGCAATGACATTGCTAGGTTGCTCGCGGTTAACGAAAAGCGTGGATTTCCAGGAATGTTGGGGAGCATTGATTGCATGCATTGGAAATGGAAAAATTGCCCGACAGCATGGAAAGGTCAGTATACTGGTCATTCTCGTGAACCAACACTTATTTTGGAAGCAATAGCTTCATATGATCGTTGGATATGGCATGCATTTTTTGGTCTTCCTGGGTCTCATAATGACATCAACGTATTAGAGCATTCTTCTGTATTTACGGAACTTGCTCAAGGGCGTGCTCCTCCAGTGAATTACTCAATCAATGGTCATGATTATACAATGGGATATTATCTTGCTGATGGTATATATCCACAATGGTCAACTTTTGTGAAAACAATCTCAGCTCCAGTAGAAGCAAAGAAAAAACACTTTGCTAGAGTTCAAGAGGCATGTAGGAAGGATGTGGAATGTGCATTTGGAATACTTCAAGCAAGATTTTCAATTGTGCGTGGACCTGCACGCTTTTGGGATCAAGCAACTCTCAATGATATTATGAAAGCATGTATAATATTACATAACATGATTATTGAAGATGAGCGCGATTCTAATGAAGTACAACAAGATGATGATTACGAACAAGTGCCTGAAAGCATCCCTATACCCGTGTCACGAGAGCCTACAATTGAAGTTCAGAATTTCATTCAATCTCATATTCGCATTAGAAATAGAGAAACTCATTCTCAACTCCAAGCTGATCTTGTGGAGCACTTGTGGCAACTACATGGCCAATCATAAGATTATTTAGTTTTAATTTTCATGCTTGTATTATTTATTTATGTTACTCTTTATTGTAATTTGAAGTTTATCAAATCTATATAATTATTGTGAAAGTTCTTTAAAATTCTATTATTAAATAAAAAATATATTAACACTTATAACTTGCAAAGCCAATGCTATATATATTTTACCACATTAACGTTCAAAGTAATAAATTAAGTTATCAACCATAATAGCAAAAGACATTTAATAGCAACAAAAGTTCAAAGTATTCTCTTAATTCATACAACACAATAGCATTAATAAATATAATACAAAAATAATACAATATCATTTACTAATTACCACTTCTTTTTGCAAGGATTTCCGATTGGCGTTGACGAAAATATTGTTGTTGCATTAGAGGCAACGCATCTACATTCATTGTCATAATTGCCGCCTCCTCTCTCAATGTTTCCCTCTCCTCTCTCATTCTTTCCCTCTCCTCTTTCTTTCTTTCCCTTTCCTCTTTCATTATTGCCAAACGAATTGTTTCTTCCTCTTTTATTCTTTCCCTTTCCTCTTTCATTTTTGCCAAATTGATTTTTTCTTCCTTAATACAAAGACGCTTGTTCTCTAGCTCCATGTACTGAACACGGCCCCTCTCAAGAAATTCCAATCTCGATTCCGCGATTTTTTTTTTGTCGTCCGCCATGGCATTCAACATCACTTCCACATTTGAGCTACTACCTTCGTCGCTCTTTTGTTTGTTCAATCGAGCTTTTTCGGCCTTCCTACCCGGTGGTCTCTCCAAGTTTATGTTGGAATCATTTGCGACACCTTTATCTTCTAGATTTACCGAAGAAGATGTTGTCTCCGTTCTCTTTCTTCTTGGTGTCTCATTTTGGTGACTATTCAACCATTTTGGTGCATACTTCAACACGTTCCAACAATGTTCAAACGTAAATTTTTTGCCAGTTTCTGCTTTATACAATTGTTTTGCTTGATCAACCTAAAAAATTCCAACAATAAAAACAATTAATATTTTCAATAGTTAAAACAAATTGATGCATTAACAAATTTGAAGAGTTAATAAGATGCACCTTATTTTCCTCAGTTAGACCACTTTGACGCAATGATTCAATCTTTGACAAACACCCAGAATATTTATTGGTGCCAAGTTGAATGGTTGACCACCGGTTCTGAAGAGAACCTATAGTTCGCTTAGTTTCGGAGGTCGTATGAGCATGAAAATATTCATGAACTCTAATCCACAATATTTCATATGTTTGATCAGTACCTTGCACCGGATCTTGGCTAATAGCGAGATATGAAGATATAAGAGTCAAGTCTTCTTCTATGGTAAAATTGGCTTGACGTGTTTTAGGTTTTTTAGTGGATTCAACTTGGGATGGAAATGGATTATTATTATAATCCATCTCATTTGGGGTTTCCATCATATATTCTTGGTACGTATCTTCTAGAAGATTAACGAAATTGGGGGTTTCATTTTGAGAATTCATCCCTAATAAAAATACAATACAATATTAGGTATCAATCACACATGAAGAGTATGTAAAAATAAAATTGTTGCAATTCCCAAACAGATCCAACCTATAATTTCATAATACATACGTATGTAAAAATAAAACTGTTGTAATTACCGAAACTGCCAGGTATATATGAAGTTAATCAAGTTTGGTTAAGCCAAGATAATATATTCTAGCAGGGATAGCAAATTATACATCCAAAAGAAAATTATATACTAGAAACAGATTATAATTGCAAAGCATTTCAATACCGAATTCTTTTAGGATGAACAAGAAGATAAAATTTATGGATTACTTCGTTCTATTTATTTATTTTTGTTGTATTTTATATTTAATTTGACTATCTGATTAACATATTTTTTTATAACTTATAAACGTTTGGGGGTATTTTGTAGTCCAAAACTTATTGGGTTTCGGCTCTGATTTCTCAATAGACAGATGTATACTACTTTAAACTATAGTTTGTTACAATATTGAATAAGTTTTATGCTTCAAAACTCTCAACTCAACATTATTTATCTGCAAATTCAATTAACCAAACCGGCCAACTAATTTTTCTTCCACATGAAAATTGATTTCTTTACAACTATATCCAATTAAACCAGAACCTCAACACACATACACATAAATTAATTCCAATAAAAAACTCAATACACAAACTATCAGAACCTCATCCAAAGCTCAACACCCAAACTAATTTCAATCAAAAGCTCAACACACAGATTAACAGAACCTCATCCAAACTTGAACACCCAAACTAATTCCAATCAAAACCTCAACACACAAACTAATAACATAACCTCATCCACACCAGTAAACAACCCGAAACCAACCTCATCACAAATTCAACACAAAATCAACCTCAACCCAGTACACAAACAGCCACAAAATCACCACAAAATCAACACAAAATCATCCTCAACCCCAGTACACAAACAGCCACAAATCAACACAAAATCAACCCGAATACAAATGATATACCTCACGCCGTTACCACCACCACGCCGGAAGAGAGAAGAAGACAGATCGGCAGAATCAACCGAATCAACCACGCCGGTACCACCGAATCAACCACCACCGAATCAGCCCAACCACCGAATCAACCCAGATCGGCAAGCCACCACCGAATCAACCCAGATCGGCAAGCCCAAGCCGAATCAACCCAGATCGGCAAGCCCAAGCCGAATCAACCCAGATCGCCAAGCCCAAGCCGAATCAACCGGTTTCGTGCTAAGACAGAAAACCAAAAGACCACGCCGGCAAGCCCAAGCCACCACCGAATAACCACCACCACGCCGGCAACAGAAAACCCCAAAACTTTTCGTGCTTCACAACGTTCAAACCCAAACCGAATCAACCGGTTTCGTGCTTCAACAGAAAACCCAAAAAACCACGCCGGCAAGCCCAAGCCACCACCGAATAACCACCACCACGCCGGCAACAGAAAACCCCCAAAACTTTTCGTGCTTCACAACGTTCAAACCCAAAAAAATTTCAGAGGAGAGAGAAATTTTGGTGCGGCAGAAACCCCAAAAAAATTTCAGAGGAGAGAGAAATTTTCGTGCGGCAGAAAACCCAACAAATTTTCAGACCGAAAGTTTGTTTGTTTTAGAAGAAAATCCCAAAGAGCAAACAGCAAAAGAGAGAGCAAAGAGAAGAAAGAGCAGAGAGAAGAAGAGAGAGAAAAAATTTCGGAAGAAATGAGAGGAGAGAGAGAAATTTTCGGATAAATATCAGTTGGTGGTACGGTGGGGTCAGGCAAAAAAAATTGATATTTTAATGTTTACAAAGTGTACAGTAGCCTTTCAAAAATGAAAGGCTACTGTACACTTTGTAAAATTTTTTAAAGATGAAGAGCAGTTTTAACGGGCTGCTGGAGCCGGTTTTGTCTATTTTTTCTTTATAAATGGAGATGAAGATGAAGGATAGCTGGCTGCTGGAGATGGCCTTACTCTGTCTCTTCCGCTCGCTGTTTTTGTTTGTTTTCCTCCACATCAACTCCAAAAATCTCAGGTAAATTGACTTTGTGGGGGATGGGCTTCAATGAAGGAATGAAAAAAGGAAGAAGGTGAATTAAGAGAGGGAAAATGGGGATTTGAACCCTAAATATCTCGTTTGATAACATCACGAGATGCCAACCAATTATGTTAGAAGGGTCTTCAAAATTTTTTTACGTTTTCATGTTAAAAGTTGTGATTAATTTATTTTGTTTAGTTTGGTTGTTTTGAGAAAACCTGGTTTAAAAAACCGTGTCTCATTTTTAATGCAAAAGGTGTTTGGTGTTTTTAGGTTTGAATTTTAAAGTAATCCAGCTGCTACATCAGAAATTGTATTCAGAGGCTTCGGGATTCTGCAGGAGTTTGGAGAAACAGGGAGGAGGAGATTGAGCATATTTTGGTTAACTACTACAAGGATCTCTTTGCAACTTCTCTCCCAAGTAATTTTGATGATGTTCTTGCAGGTGTGTCGCCTGTTGTTACTGATGGTATGTCCCCAATTTTTTATCAGAAATATTGGCAGCCCTGAAGTTGTTGTTGGAATATTATCTTGTCTTAAGGATGGCTCATTGCTAAAAAAGATCAATCATACTAATATTTGCCTAATTCCTAAGGTCCAAAATCCGGAGAGTGTTAAGGATTTTAGGCCTATAAGCCTATGTAACGTGATTTACAAGATTATTGCGAAGGTGTTGGCTAATCGTTTAAAGAAGATGTTGCCTCTGATTATTTCAAAATCACAGAGTGCCTTTGTCCCTGGCAGATTGATCTCTGATAGTATCTTGATTGCCTTTGAAACTTTCCACCATATGCAGCACATGAAGCGAGAAAGACATGGATATATGGCTCTAAAATTAGATATGAGCAAGGCTTATGGCAAGGTGGAATGGGTTTTTTTGGAGAACATTATGTTACAAATGGGCTTTCATAGCAAGTGGGTTTCTATGGTGATGGAGTGTGTTCGCACAGTATCATATTCTGTGTTGGTCAATGGCGACCCTAAAAGATTTTTTCATCCCTCTAGGGGATTACGTCAAGGGGATCCTATTTCCCCTTACCTGTTTCTCTTATGTGCGGAGGGGCTTCAAGCTCTTTTGGCAAGTGCTGCTAGTTCTAATCAAATCCAAGGCCTTTCCATCAGCTGTGGTGGGCCCGTTCTAACCCATCTCTTTTTTGCAGATGATAGTGTTCTCTTTTGCAGGGCCACTTTGTTTAATTGTCATGCTATCCAGGAGATTCTTCGTAAATATGAACGTGTCTCGGGCCAACAAATTAATCATGACAAGACCATTCTTTTCTTCAGTGCCGCCACCAGTCTAGAAACTCAGGATGAGATTCAGACGGCTTTACATCTTCTGGTGATAAAAAAAGTATGACAAATATTTGGGTTTACCGTCTATGGTTGGTAGGGCGAAGTATGCTACTTTTGCCAAACTCAAGGAGCAGGTTTGGAATAAGATTCAAGGTTGGAAGGAGAAACTTTTGTCACAAGCAGGGACAGAAGTGTTAATCAAGGTGGTTATACTAGCAATTCCAACATACACAATGAGTTGTTTTAAACTCCCAAAAAAATTGTGTATGGAGCTAGAAGGGATAGTTCGTAATTTTTGGTGGGGTCACAAGGATGAGTCTCACAAAGTCCACTGGGTTAAATGGTCCTCTATTTGTCAATCCAAAATGATGGGTGGCTTAGGGTTTAGGGATCTCTCCAAGTTTAATGATGCATTATTGGCTAAACAAGTGTGGAGGCTTTTCCATAATCAATCATCGATGTTGCATAAAATTTTCAAGGCTAAGTTTTTCCCCAGAAGTTCCATTATGGAGCCAAGATGTTCGGCCAAAGCTTCTTTCGCCTGGAAAAGTATTCTTAAGGCTAGATATGTTATTAGAAATGGTTCTCGCTAGCGTGTGGGGAATGGTGTTTCGATTCAAATTTGGAGCGATAAGTGGCTTCCCTTTCCATCTGCTGGGGTACCGGTTACACCCTTCAACACTCTCCCTGAGGATGCTTGTGTTTCACAGCTTATCCAGGCTACTACTGGCACATGGGACAATGCTATGGTTGATCGTGTTTTCCTTCCTGGTGAGGCTTCCTTGATTAAAAGTATGGTGTTGAGCTATCGGGCCCCTGAGGATTTGTTGGTCTGGTGTGGCAAGAGGAGTGGTAGATATTCTGTGCGTAGTGCTTATCGTATGCTTGTAGCGGCTGAATCTGATGGTCAACCGGGGTGCTTACCCATGGGAGGTTGGCAGAATTTTTGGAAGTGTATCTGGTCTGTGCAGGCTCCTTCCAAAATTCGTGTTTTTCTCTGGCGTGTTTGCAACAATGCCCTCCCAACTCTAGTCAACCTTCTTCGATGTACTATCATTTCTCATGCCATGTGTAGCTTCTATTCTGGTGACGATGAGGACCTCCTGCATGTCCTGTGGACCTGTCCAAGGATTACCTCGGTTTGGGCTCATCATAGTCTAGCAAGGAAGCTTATTTGATGTCGTTATCAATCGATGCTTGATGTTTTGGCACACTTGTTCGAAATCGGTTCTGCTGCTTCTGTGGCCGAGTTTGCCTTCATGCTTTGGTTGGTGTGGTAACGACGTAACAAGGCCTTGTATCAAGATGAGTTGGCTAATCTTGATAATATTCCTGGCTTGGCTGTGCGCTTGTCATCAGAATATCTAGCAGCCCATGAACCGATGAGTGCACCATTACCGAACACATTACGGCAGATTTGGATCCCCCCAGTCGAATTTGAGTTCAAAGCCAACTGTGATGCTGCTTTATTTCCATCTCATAACGTGACTAGTGTCGGAGTGGTCATCCGTGACGTCGTGGTCTTCCAATCAGGGCGTTATGCAAGCGTTTCCCCTGTTTGCACGTAGTGGATGATGCTGAAGCTCTTGCCATCAGGGAGGCGGATCCAGTTAGCCCGTGATATTGGTCTTAAGGAGGTTAAGGTGGAGGGTGACTCCTTGGTCATTTCTCATGCAGTGAGGAACCAAGAAGTGTGTTTCGCATCCTATGGGGACATCATTAAGGATGCCCAGCTATTGGCTTGCTCTCTTGACTGGGTTGGTTTCTCTCATGTTCGTCGAGATGGTAATCCGGCAGCGCATGTTCTTGCTCGTAAAGCATTAGAGTTATCTTCAAATTTCTTAATTTGGTTGGTTAGAGGATGTTCCTACTTTCCTTGAAGTTGTAATTCAATCAGAGTGTTCTCCTACGTTAATTTATTTACTATCCTTTTTCTCAAAATAAAAAAATATATATATATATATATAAAATTCCAATAATAAAAAATTTATTAATATAATATTAAATGGTTAAAGGCCTCAAATTGAGATTTTGCTTGAGGCCTCCAAAATGATTGTACCGACCCTAGTTACTATTGTTAACGGTTTTAACTACATGTGGGTAAAGTGACTTTTCAAACCACAGGTGGATAAAGTGTCACACGGCCAAACCACAATGAGGTTTACTGTAATTATTCCCTAATTTTTATAATTATTGTAGTAATAGATTATGATTGGTGTTGATGGTCCCATGTTGTGAAAAATGATAGTAACTAATCACAATTTTAATAGTTGTGAAATTTGTTATAAATTCTAGAGAAAAAATACAAAACAAATTTTGTGAACTTTGGGTCAAAATTAAACAAACCTTTCCTTAAACTTTGAGATTTACTAAAATTGAACCTTATGTCTATACATTGATGGATACATGAATTTAAATAAAAAAATAAAAATAAAAAATCGTTAAATGAGACAAAATGAGCGATTTAAGTATTTCTTAAAGTTTAGGGATTTCTAATTTCAAATTAAAGTATCATAGTCTATTTGATTTTGATCCAAAGTTTGATTTTGACCCGAAGTTCAAGGGGTGATTTTTTTTTTTTTCTCTAAATTTTATTGTGTAGGTAACATTATTGGAAAAAAGAAAAAAAAAGTATAAGGTAGAAAATTAATGAGTGGACTCATGTGCACCGTGCAATACCTTTTGGACGGTCAAGATTGAAAATTTCATTTTTAACATTCCAAATCAAATATCATATAGATATATTAAAAAAGTGAAAAGATTTAAAAATTAATTTTTAATCACACGGTTAAGGTTGAAAGTTGTTTTTTAAACTTTCTATCTCAACCATTTGGTTGGGCCATAGCCTAAATTCATACCATTTTGAGAAATCCCTAAAATTTCTCCAGCAATGCAAGTTGATCATCGAGTGCAAGACCTTCTAAAAGACCACTTCAAGCCCACTTGAGATTTGGGTGATTGCCTTTATGGTTTCCACACTCAAACTAATGCACTAATACTCACAAGGTGAAAGGTGTATGAATGACAATGCAACAATCCTCTCAAAGATACATCAATGGGAAAGGATGAGAGTAGAGATGAAATCCAAGACACACCAATGAAGGGTCAAGGCTCTAGGCACCAAGGCTCTATCTATATTTTGGAATCTCTATCTCTAACTCTCTATAGGATTTAGGTTGCAAAATTATATTGATAGTGAAAAGTTTGAAGAATTAGCGCACAAATGAATGAAGGCTTGTATAAGAATTCTTAAATACTTCTTGAGTTTAAAAACGTTTTATTTCCAGTCAAATTATTAAACATGTAAGAGGTTATTTTCTTATATCTATGTTGACCAAAGAATCATGCATAAAAGTAAGTTGATTAAATTTTAATGTATATAAATCTTATAAATGGTTGGCAAATGGCAAGGACATATATAGACTTCAATGCTGTACATACTTTTCTCATGAAAATATGACATTTGCTTATAACAAAGTCATTTTTTCATGAGAAAAGTATGATTATGTTTTCAAATGGAAGGACTATTTTGAAAACGGAATCAAACTTCATAAACTAAATAAAAATCTCAAACTTAAGGGACCTTATTGGAAACTAATCAAACTTGGTAGACCAAAATGAAAAACTTCAAGCTTAAGGGACCAAAATGAAAACAATCCCAAACTTTAAGGATCAAAAATGTAATTTAGTCAAATCTCTTTTATATGTTTAAATACAAGTGTATGTTTAAGTACATGTTTATATTTACAAGTAATTGTTACATTCAATCCAGATGAACAAATATCAAGTGCAAGTTGATTCGTTTATTGTTTGATGTTGCATAAATTTCTTGGAGTATAAATTGAATATTATTTGTTGAAATATTCGACTTTAAATATACCTATAAATTTTTTTTCTGAATAAAACAAAAATCAATTGAAAATATTAATTATTGGTTTTTTGGTTTATTAATTCAATGATTATTTTCCTTTAATATTAAAGAAAAATAATAATGATAATATTGGTTATGAATTGTTCAATATTGTCTTGCAAAAATATATGAACCTAACCTTTTAAAGTATAAAATTATACATGCAGGTGTTTGGGAAATCATTCTCATTTATTGGTCAAGAAGGAATAATAATAATGTCAATTCACCAATTTAAAAGGTCAAAGAAATGTTTAATTTAAAAAAATTAGATAAGTACTTATTAATCTTTTTTAAAACTTAAGACAAATGTCTAAACATAAACATATATTTACTCATAAACATGTGAAAATACTTAGTTATTTTTTTAATGATATTTGATGTCATTTTCTTTTTATGTTTTTTGTTCTAGTTAATATGTTATTTTATCTGTGATTGAAATTCATTTCATGTCTTGTTTCAAAAAAACACTTTGTTGTAGCAAAAGGAAGCTAATAATGATTATAAACATTTTTAACAAGAGTGAAATAGACGTGATTCTCCTTCAACGGATGTGGATTTTATGGTGCTGGTCCCCATGGTCAATTCTAATTATTTCTCCAATAATTATATATTATTAAATTATAATCCCTATTTCGTCCTCTATTTTTAAAATATAAATTATAGATTATTTTAATGAAAAACAAATTATTTATTAGAAAAAATTCAAAAAAGAATTATTACTTTGTCCAAGGAGACAAGTGTTTCAAATACTCATTTTCCCTCGTATCAGGTATTGTTGTAACAAAGACCCTCACCTGCCACTTTGGGGATTCTAGAAGCCCTCGTGTGGCCATCAATTGAATTATTGGAAAAATTGCTGCGACGCAGATCATCCATCGCCATGGGACGACCTATAAATTTCAAAAGCTGATAAGGTGTAAAATTGTGAGACTTCAAAAGTTGATATGTAAATGTTTTATGAGGTCAACCTTAAAGTAAAAAAAAAAAACCTTTGGTTTTAAATTTCAATTAGAAAATATATATTAAAATAATGAGGTGTAAAATTGTAAGATTTCAAAAGCTTATGTGACGTAATATTATGAGGTCAACCAAAAGTAAAAAATAAATAAATAAATAAATAATTCAATTTTACGTTATAATATAGATTTCCTAAAAAAAATCAAGTTATTAAGGTCCTAGAATTAACAATCTAACAAATTATAATATAGATTTCCTAAAAAAAATCAAGTTATTAAGGTCCTAGAATTAACAATCTAACAAATTACTAGATACATTTAAATAGCGACAGGATGGTCAATACAATACCTCTTTGTACTTGATATGTATAAGAGTGGCCAAAAATTGGACCTATTCCAAATAGTAGCTGGTACGTTGAAAACAGCGCCCTTTCAAAAAGTTGAACACTGATCTCTAATATGTATACAGGTGCTAAAACGATAGAAAAGCCGTGCAACATATTGTATAATAAGCTTCCATCCCTTACGATCCACGAGTTCAGTTCCCAGCAACAAGGCAATCATTTTAGTTGTGATTGAGACAAATAAGATGTATCTTCTGCTGATCATACTGAAATCGTCACTTATAGTATTGAAGGCTCCAGAAATCATAGCTAAACAACAACAACAACAACAACAAC
This sequence comes from Fagus sylvatica, assembly GCA_907173295.1. NCBI lineage: Eukaryota > Viridiplantae > Streptophyta > Magnoliopsida > Fagales > Fagaceae > Fagus > Fagus sylvatica. The sequence continues at coordinate 21,526,093 of OU015767.1, read as the reverse complement.
AACAAAAATTTAGTAAATTTTATAACAAAAAATCAATACAATAAATCTGAAAAAGCCACCGGAGCCTCCATGGGCATGGTGATCTATGCCAAATCTTCAAGTACTTGTTAATATTTTTTAAAAACTTAAGACAAACGTTGAAACATAAACATGTATTTAATCATAAACATGTGAAAATACTTAGTTATTATTTTTAATTATATTTGTTGTCATTTCCTTTTTCTTTTTCTTTTTTTCCAGTTAATATGTTATTTTATCTATGATTATAATTCATTTCATGTCTTGCTTCAAAAAAACACATTGTCGTAGATAAAGGAAGCTACTAATGATTGTAAACCTTTTTAAGAAGAGTGAGATAGACGTGATTCTCCTTCATTGGATATGTGGATTTTATGGTGCTGGTCCCCATGGTCATTTGTAATTATTTCTCCACTAATTATATATTGTTAAATTATGGTTCCCATTTTGTCCTATGTTTTTAAAATATAAATTATAGATTATTTTAATGAAAAACAAATTATTTATTAGAAAAAATTCAAAAATGAATTATTAATTTGTTAAGGGACAAGTGTTTCAAATACTAATTTTCCCTCATTATAGGTATCCTTGACCACACAAAAAAAAAACTACTTGTTTGCTCTTGTGTTTGGTACCCAGAACCTAAAATGATCCTTTATTTATACCCCTTTTTCAAAGCAAAGAGAAGCAATTTCATTTGAATGACATGAGGGAGAACGAGTCTTTGACATCATACCTTGACAAAATAATAATAATGTTTTGTAATATATAATTTGTTTTTTATAAAAATAATCTATAATTTATATTTTAACAACATAGGACGAAATGTGTACTTTGATAAGGCGAACATAATTTAATAAAATATAATTAGTGGCAAAATAATTACGAATGACCATACCTATTTAATTAACACATATTGGGTTGAATATGAATTGTGATACATATATACCTCTTTTCTTCCTCTGACCATTCCTCCCCTCTTCCTCGTCTACGTCTTTTTTTAGAATCAGCAATAGCTTTATCTCCTCCGGTACTGCTACTTTGTGCAACATCTCCTCTAGTACTACTACTTTGTGCAACAACAATAGGTTTATCTCCTCCATTACTAGTTTCTCCACAAGAATTCTTCTTCAGCCTCCTCCCAGCCTCTAAGATATTTTCAATAAAGTGTTCTTTGATTTGGAAAAAAGTTCTTCCTAGGCAGTTTAACTACAATTTTATGGATTTTGGTACACTCACTCTCTATGCATTGAATTTGAATACATCAAAAAAGAAAAGAAAAAAACTTTGACTATAATAATTATGTGAATAGCCTATTTAATTGACACGTAGTAGGTTGAAGAAGAATTTCTCAATACTTAGTGTGAGATGCCGCGTTGGTCACCTCTTCTTCTTTAAGGGATTGTTCATATTCTCAAACCTTTTTTGTGAGGTATGAGGCTCCTTTTATAGTGATAAAGGGGCTAGGGTTTGCTTGAAGAAGGGGTAAATTGACATGTTCCTGCATGAATCAGCCAGTCTCCACAAATTAGGGTTTATACCTGGCAGCACTGGTGTACGCCTCTTTGGAGAGACGCACGCCTATTTGGTTAAATGCAGCTTCTCAAACTCGTTTTCTAGAACTTTCTAGGTAGTATTCAATACACATTTGTCTTATGAGAAATCTTAAATTATCATTACTGAGACTGGGCACCATGAGTATCAACCAGGAAAAATTGGAGTGTTTACATTTAGCCTATTTAACTACAATTCCTTATTACCATGAACTAAATCCACAACCCGGTTTGAAGGAATCTTCCTCCAACTCACCCACTATGTAGCATTTAGTCATATGACATTTTTAATGAGTCATGTAAATAGCTTATGAAAATAGTTTATCTCCAACCCGATTTGGAGGAATCCTCCTCTAACCCACTACGTGACAAGTAAATAGATCATCCATGTACTTTTAATCGCATGAAATTTTTAATGAGTTATGTGAGTTTTTAAAACACAACATATGGATGATCTATTTGCTTGCCACGTAGTAGGTTGAAAGAAGATTCCTCCAAACCGGGTTGGAGGTAAACTATATCCACAGCTTATTTAATTGACACGTAGTGGGTTGAAGAAAAATTTCTCCAAACCAGGATTGAAAGGTAAACTCTGTGCCAACAATTTTGCCCAAAAAAAAAAAAACTGTCTAAAATGTATCATTTAGCAAAAATAACCTTTAATTTCAAATTCAATTTTTTATAGAGCTTAAAAAAAAAAAATGTAATGAGAAAATAAACATAAAAATGCATATGAAACACAAGTGAGCTGAGAGTGCAACTGAGGAATAGAAGCAGTGTGGTTGCTCCAATGCTCCAAATCAAATGCATTTTCTCCGCCGATACTCTACCCACTTCTCTTTCCCCATTACCAAACTCAATCCCTCCCATTCAATCCCAACTCTTCTAAGAGCTTGCAAGACTTCCCTCCATTTCCACCAACTTCACGCTCACATCATCCGTAAAGGTCTTGAGCAAGACCACTTCCTCATCACCCTCTTCATCTCTCTCTCCCTCTCTCTCTCCACTCTTTCCTATTCCACTACCATCTTCAACCGCGTTCTCACACCCAGTGCCTTTCTCTGGAACTCTCTCATCCGAGCTTACTGCCAAAACTCTCGTTTTGTTGACACGGTTTCTCTCTTCATTCGCATGAAGAGGGAGGAAGGTGTGCCTGATAGGTACACGTACCCGTCGATTATTAAGGCGTGTTCGAATACTTGTGAGGTTAAGATAGGGAGTGCAATTCATGGGTCGGCTTTGAGGTGTGGGGTTGAAGGGGATCTCTTTGTGAGGACAAGTTTGATTGACTTTTATGGGAAATGTAGAGAGATTTTGTGTGCTCGTAAGCTGTTTGATGATATGTTTGAGAGAAATGTGGTTTCCTGGACGGCTATGGTGGTTGGGTATGTAACTGTTGGGGATTTAGTAGAGGCGAAGAGGGTGTTTGATGATATGCCACAGAGGAATGTAGTGTCATGGAATGCGATTATCGATGGGCTTGTGAAATTGGGTGATTTGAGGGGTGCCAGGAGGATATTTGATGAAATGCCTGAGAGGAATGTGGTTTCGTATACTACGATGATTGATGGGTATGCAAAGACGGGTGACATGGCGTCTGCAAGGTTTCTGTTTGATCAGGTCCCTTGTAGGGATATTGTTGTGTGGTCAGCATTGATATCGGGTTATACTCAGAATGGTCAGCCTAACGAAGCGGTGAAAGTTTTTCTTGAAATGGATTCGAGGAATGTAAAGCCTGATGAGTTTGTTATGGTGAGCTTGATGTCGGCTTGTTCTCGAGTTGGTAATTTGGAAATGGCCAAATGGGTTGATTCTTATGTGAGCCGGAGTGCAATTGATATTCATCAACCTCACGTTGTTGCGGCTCTTGTTGACATGAATGTGAAGTGTGGAAACATGGAGCGAGCAACGAAGTTGTTTGAAGAGATGCCCAAAAGGGACTTAATCTCATATTGTTCCATGATCCAGGGATTGTCGATTCACGGGCATGGGAACAAAGCTGTTGGCCTTTTCAATCGGATGCTAAATGAAGGGCTGGTTCCAGATGAGGTGGCCTTCACGGTCATCTTGTCAGTGTGTAGTCATGCCGGGCTTGTTGAGGAGGGTTGGCACTACTTTGAATGCATGAGATACGAGTACTCTATACTTCCCTCTTCTGATCATTATGCTTGTATGGTCGATCTTCTTAGCAGGGTAGGAAGGTTGAAAGAAGCTTATGAGCTTCTAAAATCAATGCCTATGGAGTCACATGCTGGTGCCTGGGGTGCACTTCTTGGGGCCTGTAAGCTAAATTGCAATGTTGAATTAGGGGAGGTTATTGCTGCTCACCTTCTTGAGCTTGAGCCACATAACGCTGGTAATTATGTGTCGTTGTCCAACATCTATGCAACAGTTGATCGGTGGTCGGATGTTTCTCTTGTGAGGGAGAAGATGAGGGAAAGAGGAGTTCGAAAAATACCTGGTTGCAGTTCCATTAATTCAAGAGAATGAGTTTCATCATATGTCTGATTCACTTTTCATCAATACCATGGTTTTAAAGATTTAGAGCTGCATTTGGTTGCAAAGTATTGGATGATTTGGAATATCTATTCTGGGGAATTAAAAAAATCTGGCTTCCTGCTACTGTGAAATTGGGGTAGACAAGTTCTAAACTAGAATCTAATTAGAGATAGGCCTTCTATTCTTATACAAGAGCAAGGTTTTGCAACTTGACGTAGCACAGAGGCATTTTGATTGCAAAGCTTCAACTTTTTATTGTCATTAGGGGGTCTTCATCTTGAGAAGTGAAAAGAAACCCATGTTTCTTGTAAGTCTCAACAACATGGTTATCTAAGTATGAGGTTGCCACAGCAGTGTTAAGTGCTGCTCCTATTGGAATTGCCTCTTCATCAATTAAATTATTGCCAGGGTTGATCAATTTCAGAGTTCCGTTATCCCAACCACAAAAAATTGCAGCAGCAGTTTTTCTGCCTAAAAAAGCAGAAATCTTCCGTTCCCACGGTCACTAGGAGAAGCTGCACATTGGGTTTCCCAAGTAGGATCTCACTGACCTCATCATGTTTGTACAGTGCTGCATCATAAACCATTACTGAATGAGGCATTGTCTGTCCATCATGGCACTACATCTATGCATGGCTGCTAATAGGAATGTGGCACTTCAGACTGTTGCTGTCAGTTGGTTAGTTCAAGTTGTGAAGCCTCCAAATTTATTCCTAACAGAATGGGGCTATATGTAATAAATTTGATTCTAATAGAGATTTAGTTCTGGCTCAAAGCGGCCTAGATACCCATGTTAGCAAAACAGAAAAAATATAGATTTAGTTCTGGCAAATCTGATTAGAAATGGTTGGAAAATGAAGGTGAAATTTTTCGATCTGATCAGACTAGAAAATATTTGTTTGTGTATATATCCCATCAATTCTTATCTGACCTATGTAATAAATCGTCACAAGTTTATGATATGATTGGTACGCATTCTGTTTAGTTGTTATTTGTTATGTTTATTTATTCTTTAACCCCCCTCCTCCCAAACCCTCAAAAGAAGAGGAGAAAAGAATCTCACATAAGAGAGAGATCTGAAGATGGGTCTACAAAAGTTTTTTTCAATTAATATTGCTTTCATTCATTATACAGGTAGTTGCAATCAGAGATACAATACCACCCCCACATACGGAGTCATTTAGATGTTTATAACACATGAGCTAATGGACACTGACCTGCACCAAATCATTCATTGCAATCAAGTGTTGTCTGAGGAGCTTTGCCAGGTTCAATTATAAGCATTTATTTATTTTTAGTTCACTAGTGTCTGCTAGATGATAGCACTACCATGAAAATTTTATCTCCCTGTGACTTTTATGAGTTTATCTAATTATTGTTTAGTAACTTGGATCGCACTTGCATTGTTCACCAACTACTCTAAAATGCTAGTCAATTGCACAAAATATGGAATCTCTGTAATTTCTTTGTCTATCTTTTGGACTTTTTGGGGTTTACTTTTTGGTGATGTAAATAATTTAATGTTATTAGGTACACTGGTGATCAAATATGAGAAGCTTGGAGGTGAAGTGAAATAGATCGACTAGCCTGATAAAGTGATGCAATCACATTGCTCTCATCATCATTCACTTTCACACTGCATGTTTGTGCACTTCCAGACGGTCACACCCTTTCTCTAGGTTGATTGCAAGTAGGCATGGGTGCTCTAGTTAAGTTTGCTTGCAATGTGCAGTTCTGTAGTGTTGCTTCCTTATTTTTTAATATGCCTAGATACTCTTACAAATGATTAAGCAAGAAAATTTCATTTTTCCAAAAATTTCAGGTTAGAGCATATTGTTCTTAGCTATTACTATAGGAATTGTGATGCAATTTTGATTTGTATAAGTTGATTAATTTCTGCAACGATTTTTATTTTTTTAGTAAGTAAGTTTTGGCACTAGGTATGAGATGTCATTCCTAGCTTGTTTCTGCAACGATTATTACAAACAATGAGCTATGTTTGTATCATAACTTAAAAGCGAATACAACAGTTGAAATTGTATATAGCATTATATTTGAATTCTTCTTAATTTATTTAAAATCATTGCCAATTATTTATTTTTTAAAGCCAACCCTCGAATTTTGGGTCTAAAGCTTAATTGATGTTGTTTCTATTTGAACTTTGGTTGAAAGTAATTTCCATATTATTTCACAAAATCTTACCTCACACATGAAATAATTCCACGAAATTAGCCCTTAGTTTATCACTACGGTTCAGTGTTGGCCACATGGTATAAAGAGGTTTAAAGAGATGTGAGATTTAATAAAGGCTTTACTTAGTCTAGCTGTCTCGTCTATTCCTTTCTAATAGTCCTACATGACTTTTTCTTTTGGATGAACGTAAAGGGTAGGCAGGAGCGACCAGAGTGGTTTTCCTACTTAGGCGTGACTTGTGAGTTGTGACTATAGTCCTACATGACTTTTTCCGTTGGTTTCTTGTGATTACATGTGTTTATAATAATTGGACTTTGGGATAGTAACTCCAGGAAGGTGGGCTATGATCTCTTTGGTTTTTGTTTTCTTACTTATTATCTCAGTGTTGGTCATTGTGCTTTGTTCTGTTACATGTACAATGACTCAATGACAATTCCATCATGTAGTCTACAATGCGGCCTTGGCTATGGCTGATGCGGATCAGGGGTGGCCCTCGGCAAGGGCGAGATGGACGACCGTCCTAGGCCTCACCTCAAAATTAGGTCTTGTCCCAAAAAATTTTAAAGCATTTATAATTTTGAAAGGCCTAAATATATATATATATATATATATATAAATATATATATATATATATATATATATATAATATAACTCTATACAAAAAAATTGAAAAGACTCATATATTTAAAACAAGTCCAATAATAATTTATTTTTCTAGCTCAAGTATGTATGAGAACAATTTTTTATATTTATTTGATGTGAAGAAGCTAACTTCACTAAATTAAGATAATTTGAAAAAATATTACGTTAATCTTGGAGGTTTTTTAAAACATGATAATTTTTCTGATCTTGATTTCTTTTCAAAATTAAAAATCTTACAAGAGATTTTGCCAAAAAAAAACAACGACTGATATAATTAACTTTATTAAGAATTTTAATTGTTTTCCAAATGCATCTATTGCATATAGAATATTATTGACTATACCTGTCACAGTCGCATCCGTTAAAAGAAGTTTTTCAAAGTTAAAATTATAAAAATCTTGCAATTAACTATGTCACAAAAAAAGATTAAATCGATTAGCGATATTATCCATTGAACAAAATTTATTAGAAAATATTGAATATAAAAGTTTATTAGTAATTTTGTATCACAAACCATGTGAAGAATAATTTTTCAGTGATTTCTTTTTTTAACGATAGAAGGCCTTATTTTTTTACTCCGTCCCCAGAACTCATAATTCTCAAGACTGCCCTGATGTGGATACTTCTGATTCTAGTTACTGTGGGTGATTCTTTCCAACCATGAAATCAAGGCTGGATTCCAAGCACTTTTCACTTTTGGGATCCTTGCAACTGAACTTGGCATTGGTAATGACATCAAGGCTGGAATCCAAGAATTTGAAGCGAATGCACAACACACTGCTATCCGAATGGCAATGACTTCCTTTTGGGTTGGAAAACTAAATGATGAGGTTGGACCTCAACATGGGCCTTTTAAAAGACATAGGCCCAAAGTTCCTACAATCTTTCAAGCATTTTGGATGGCCTCGAAAGTGAAAATTTGGGTTGGAGTCAATAAAACTACGTCATTTTGCCACTCCTTTTCTTTTTAGGCATTAGCTCACTAAACTACATTTCATTTAGTAAAGCGGTATGAACTCCCACTAAATGACATATCGTTTTGAAATCAAGCCATTTTTTTTAAATACAAAATGATCATGACTTCACTTACATGGCCTCACTGGCAATGATCTTGGCCTTAGTTATCACTGCCATCATCTCTCAATCATGTCAATGATTAATTTGAGATCACCAACACATGGACATGAATCACACAATTCTTGTTGAAGATGTTATGGCATGATCCACTCTGAGATCACTGTTGGTCTTAGAGAAAAGGAAGTACCTTTAGGGTAGAAACCACATGCTGAGAGTTTCTCTATAAATGAGAGAGACATTGAAAGATTGTAACTCTAGGAACAAACATAATCCAAGAGTTACATCTGTCCACTAGAAAGAACTATTTGCTTGGGAATTTGTTATCACCACTTCTCTAAGAAACAAAATAAGAAATCTAATGTGAGGGTGCACCATTGTTACGGTGTGATCACCCTCTACAATACCAACAACAATAAATATATTTCTTAGCCAAAAAAGGCAAACAAAAGGGCCAAACAGATCTTAAGGATGAAAATCATGCAAACCTAAGTGCTACGGTCAGCATCAACTATTCAACTATACTGCAAATCATTGAAAAAAACTTGGGGTCCATTGGGACCCAACAAGGACATTTGGTTTTACTTAAAATTAAGCTGAGAAATGATGCAGACCGGCAATGATCATTTGAGTGAGACGGTTAGACCCCACCAACCCTTCGTTGCACCACATAATATAAAAATATCAATAAAGTTATGGCATAATATTTTTATAGTTCAAGCTTTTTCTGGAAATATGACATGGGTTATTTCAACACCGTAGCTTCTGGTACTCAAACATTCAATGATGTTGAAATAAGAAATTATAAATAATAAATAATAAAGTAAACATGCCTGAAATATCGTACTAAAACCAAAAAATTTAACATTATGATAAAATTATTGTGAAAGTATTATTCTAAAAAGATACCATACATAATATAAAAAGATAGGGACAGTGACAGTGACAGTGACGACCTCATGGGCCCTGACCCTAATGCCCATTCAAACTCTCGATGAGGTACAATTAGCGGTCCCCTTGTGCCAGCAACGTATTTCCACATATATTTTAGTGTTTTGCTTTAGTTTTAAAATTAATCTCGTTCGTTCACCTTTTTCTATGAATGCCTCTCTTTTGCCCTATCTATAGCATTGCCACTTTGCAAAGCCTAGTGTTAATGTTACTTCAAAAAATAAAAAGTCTAGTTAATGATGATTAATTTACCAATATTCGAGTATACAACCAAAAAAGAAAAAAATCAAATTCCTCATCATTCTTGTATGGACCTACCTGATTAATGAAATACTTACAATTTTCATGATTGATTTTAGGCTAGAGTCTACTTTTAGCCCCTTAACTTTAAAAGTTTTCATTTAGACCCTTTAAGTTTGAGTCGTTTTCAAAATATCCTTTCCAAATCTGTTACCAAAATTCTGTTAAATGCCACATAGACCATCCAAGTCAGCATTTTTTTTTTAATTGTTATTTAATACAATTCAGAAAATTTTAATTAAAAATTAATCAAATACAATTTTTTTCTTTAAAAATTACTTTAAAAAAAATTACAAAAATTTATTTTATGAATAAGAAGGAACATAAACCCAGAAAATCAACAAACTCAGTAAATCACAAACCCAAAAAATTAAAAAAAAAAAAAAAAAAAAAAAAAAAAACACATAAATAATCAAACAAATTGCGATATTCACACACACTTCCACTAGATCAATACCCAAATAACAATTTCCCACATAAACAAAACCTAGTCTCAAACACATAAAAATATGAGAAAAGTGTGCATAGATACAAGAACAACAATTGCTATTTTTGGTTTCTCTATCTACACCAAAAGAATCAAACCTCAATTAAGCTTTATAACACACCAAAAAAAAAAAATTATGATCTCAAGAAGTCAAACAAATTTCATCAATCTTACTTAGAAAACTAAACGACGAACAAAATAATAACAACCATCCAAATAAATCAACAAACATCCCTAAAAAAAATTCTAGATATTCACCACTCATATAATAACGAAGCTTAATCCCATCATTTACCCCAATCGACTTTGTATTGTGTGAGGCCTATTCAAGATCAATGGATACCCAATCGAGCTAGTGGAGCCTGACATCCTACAGTTCAACACCTACGAGCCCATCCTCATCCTTGGATGACACCGTTTCGTCAGCGTCGACATGAGTGGAGGCCACACCTCCCAAATCTACGCCATTCTGTTAGAGCATCGCCAAGGCACTCGTCGCCTTCTAACTAGATCCTATAGTTCAAGGCCTACGAGCCCATCCTCCTCCTTGCGTGACGCTACGATCGCACCTCGCTCGTCGTTGATCCAAGGCGTTACGAGCCTAGAAGTTTCTGGGTAAGAGAGAGAGAGAGAGAGAGAGAGAGATTTCTAGGAAAAATTGAGAGAGACGAGAGACGATCAAAATTTTTTTTTTTAATTTCATTTTATTATTAATAATTTTTATATAATATATATGACATGGCAAGACACATGGTAAAAAATGGTGCCGTGAACACGTGATTGGGTGCTTAATTGGCACTTAATGGAGGGGACTTTAACTGAGATGAACAGAATGGTCTATTTGACATCTAAATAGACTTATAGAGTCCAAATGAAAACTTTTGAAGTTAGGAGGTCAAAATGAAAACACTCCGTAAGTTAGGGGGCTAAAAGTGGACTTTAGTCTTGATTTTATATATATGTTATCAAGTTATTTAAACTATTGATGATAAATTATTGAGTTTGTCAGGTGAAATCCAAATCCTTCTCCTCTCTAGATGTGAGTCTTACTCATGGATCCCACACTAGGGCCATCCTCTATGAGAAAGGAGAGGACTCTGTCAAACAGACCTAAGAATTTCAGGTATTTGACGATCTATCCCGCTATTATAATCAAGTTGTTTGTTCATCTTTGACAATCTCTTACCACCATTAGAGCATTCTTATCAGGCTGAATATTTGGGCGAAAACAGCAAAAAATGGGGAGGGGGCAGCAAAAGTGGGAAACATCAGCCTCCCCAAACCATTGAAAACCCGTGGTTGATGAACAGTAGCTCGTCCAACATAAGGAGCTACTGTTCATCCTTCGGGAAATAAAAAAGATTTCTTTCTCTCTCTTGCAAGCTGTCTACCGCGCCAATAAAATAACGGAAACCACAACAACAACAATAACAACACAGATCTAAATCTTCAATACCCCAAATAGAAAAAAAAAAAAATGATGAGCAGTAAAAGAAAAAAGAAAAAAAAATGAGAAAGAAAAATATATGTGAAGTAGCAGTAACAGCAAAGATGGAGGCTCAAAACGAAAAATGGAGGCTCAAAACAATGGAGGCTCAAAACCAAAAAAAAAATAAAATCGAGCACTGCTAAGAAAGAAAGAAAGAAAGAAAGAAAATAAAGGGGGAGACGCTGAGAAAGAAAGAAGAAAAAAAATGAAGGGGGAGACGTGCTGAAGGGGGAGACGCTGAGAAAGAAAGAAGAAAAAAAATGAGGGGGAGACGCTGGAGAAAGAAAGAAAGAAAGAAGAAAGAGAAAGGAGAAGAAAAAGTGGGAGGGGGTACGTGGGTGATGGGGAAAAAAAGGAGAAAAAAAAAAGAAAAAAGAAAAAGAAGGAGAAGTATACGTGGGTGGAGGAGAAAAAAGGAAAGGAAAAAAGAAAAAAGAAAAAAAAGAAAAGAGGGGAATATGCTACGGTGTATAGAAGGAGGATAGAAAAAAAAGAGAAAAGTTGGTATTTTGAAAGTTGTGAAAAAATAAATAAAATAATAAGAATATATTAAAAAATAGAATAGTAAAGTTAGAATAGGGAGTCTGATACAGTGGTGCTTTAGCTAAACTAGCAAAAGTGGGTCTTTTAGAACCAAATTGGCAAAAAAAATATGGAGGCCGGTAAGAATGCTCTTAGGTCCACCACTCGAGTTGAGTGGGGAGTAGGGACAACTAATGACGTTGGAGTGTCAGTATATGAGCCAAAACGACGGATCCGTCATCATCTACCAAAAAGTCCTAACACAAATGGGTTAGACCACTCATTACATTACCACCAAGAGAGCATGGAATATATATATATATATACGTGATCCAATTAAAGCAACTTGCACCCCTCTTCATTTTTGGTAATTTTCTTTTTCGCAATAGTAAGTGACTCTAATTCAACTATGTCACTTGCATTATTAAACGACATGAAGCAGCCTAGAAGACATGTTGAAGATGAATTGGTTTTCATTTCTTGGTTCTAATTTTAATTTCTCATTTCTCGATCTTTTCTTTACCTATAATAATTTAATGGTTCTGATTTCACCCATAGGTTTTGGCCTTGTTTAGAAATTCTTTGCCTCTAAAAAAATATTATAATAATGATGTTTGGTCACCTTAGATTTTAGTTCACGCCAGAGGGTGGTTTTGGATAGATTTTATGATCAAAATTTTATAAGCAAAAAAGAGAATAATTTAAAATTATCTGAAAAAACGAAACAAAGGATCTCGAGCCTATATGATTGTGTTTCTCGAAAACAACTTTTTCTTAGAATAAAGTAAAAACATATATGATGGTTTTTATTTATTCTAGAATGGGAAAAAAATATGTTTTAAACTATATTGTTTTGATTTTTTTATAGATAAAAAATAAATAAAGGGTTCTTTCATTTTTGTAGGCTTTATCCCACATTATTAAGGAGGAAGTTGGATGCCAGCAATACCAAAATTACGTTACGAGTTAGAATACTCATTTTGAGATGGACTTAAAGCTTTCAGCTATAAGCTTTCATCTACTCCTCTCATTCTCTTTAATTACTTAGCTAAAAAAAAAATTTTGATTTTTTTTTTTTTTGTTATGTATAATTCTTTGGAAGTAGTTTTAAAAAACAACATTTACGACAATATACGTACAGAACCTTTGTATAACAAGACTTTCTATTGTAATCTATGTAAACATTTTGTTTGTCTTCTTTTACCACATTAGTCCTAGAAACTCTTGAAGTTTTATAATAATCTTTCCCGCGAACGAACCTCGTCCGCATGACCTAGAACCTCTGGCACTCTAAGGAACCTCTCGAAGATTTTAGTTAACTCACTGCTCTGTGGTTTCAAAGAAAAGTTTAAGGCTCGGGGTGTTATCAAGAACACACATACACTTTGTTTTTCTTGTTTTTGCTCTAGGTACAAAGAAGATTTTTCTCTGTTTAGGCTTAGGAAGAAGGCTTATGAAAGTTTTAGCTTTGGTATGACAGTCTTTTTTACCTCTAAAAGTTGTGCATAATATGCTTAATTTATGTGCACAAAGTAGGATCAAAGTCGACCAATAATATATATTTGCAAAATTTGGACTACAAATTCGACGATTTCGCTTGAGTGAACATTAGGCAAAGGATTGGAAAAGTTTCTATCTGCGTTATTGTTTCTACCTTTAATGTTTCGCTCGAGCGGGTCTAATTTGGCTCGAGTGAAATCTATGTCTTCAATTTTCAACAGCAGCTCTTGACAGACTTCTGATCAAATTATACAACCCTTAAACACGAATGGAATTAACCAACATTTAAAACCTAACCCACCAAAAAAAAAAAAATTGTATTTGACAAACTGTGTTTGTCTCCACCACAAAAGATATTATTGATGGATGGGTTTGGAGGAGGGGGACCACGGACCTTGACCGCATGCATGCCAACATCACAATCTTCAACTGCAATAAAAAGCTTTATTTTTCTTCTTCTTCTTCTTTATTTTTTGATAAATAAGAAAATAGTAATCTTTGTCAACGCCCCCGATTGTACATGGCTTAGAGCTAAACCAAAACCGATAATTAAGCTTCCTTTTAAGGGTCTTTGTGACGATTTATGCAAGTCAAAAATTTTACACGCATCAAAGTGCATGGGATTTGAACTCCCCATACTAGAAGTATATAGTCTCTTTAAACAATATAAAATAATAGGTTAAAACTATATATATATATATATACTATAATGTAAAACCGAAATTTTTTTACTTTTGGTTGACTTCATAATATTGCGCCACATAAGCTTTTGAATTCACAATTTTACACCTCATTATTTTAATATATATTTTTAATTGAATTTAAATTTTATTCTATAATTAAACATCTCATTAAATCTTGACATATTATATTTTAATAATAATAAATGTCTTTTAATAATTATTAATTTTCATATTTAGATAAAATATAAAAGACAATAAAAATCATAATTAGACCAATAATTTTTTAGATTTAATTTTAATTCATTTTTTGTGCATCGCACAGGTTTGCGACTAGTATATATATATATATATAATATATAAACAATGTAGCAGTTCACGAAAGTCGTACATTGCCCAAATGCCAATGCATAAATAATTGTGTAATTGTCATTAACTAATGAAAGCTGAAATCAGGTGACATCAAGACACAAATAATGGTGATAGTGGAGGCAAAATAGTAATTATCAAAGTGATAAATGCAAAGAGAGAGTGAATTGAAAGAGTAGATAATGGTCTTTGGGTGATCAATATGCAAGTTGTTATCGAGTTGCTAATGTTGTTTAGGAATATATATATATATGCCGAGAGGCCCACTCCCTTATCCTTTAATCATATCATTTGATGACTTTATTGCCTTCTTAGATGGTGAAATTTAAATACACTAGGGTAGGTGCTATTGTGTGCGGATGCATTAGTGTAGGGAGAGGCAACATGGAGATGGTAAACTCTGTCCATGAGTAATTAAAGAGAGAGTTCAAAAGCCCAAATTATATCTTTTTTCCTACCAGGTTCAACCACCTTAACATTATTGTTGGAAATTTTAGGGAAATCATGGACAAGGAATTAATTGAAGTAAGCTTAGAGGCACCCATCATTTGTTTTCCTTAAGACGATAATTGTCCCCACTCGATTGAGTTTGCTAATGAGTTCAAACAAACCGTCTCCAGGATAGAACTAAACATGAATTCTACGAGTAATAATCTTGAAGAATCCTGTGCAATTAAATGTATAGTGTGCCAAAAAATATAGTGAAAATAATTGAGTATGGAATATTATATATAATCAACGAGGAGTTGACAATGAATGATTCATTTTTGTTTTAATATTGTCTGTTAGATTAGTCTTTGCCATCATAAATTATGTTCATAAAAAAAATTAGAAAAAAAAAAAAAGAAGAAGAAGATGTTTTCTTAGCTGTAGTCGTATTTAAATAATGATTTTGTTAATTGATAATTAACGGTAGTTGTAGATGAAATATAGTATGAATCTGTTAAATTTCTTCATATATATCCCGTGTTCATCTATTTAATCGTTTGCATCATATATATAAATAAATAAATAAAACTAGGAACATGTTAGGTCATGTTAGATTAGAAATTCACATGAAATAAAATTCATGCATATTAATTAATTGTCTAGGTCATGAAAAGTTATATTCACAGAATTTTATGACATATCAACCTAGCATGCTCATCCATGAGAACTCCACACATCCATATCCATTTTGAGGACCTCACATTGGGGCTCTAAGTCCACAATTCCTACTCCAACTATGAAGGAGTCTTGATAACCTTATCACATTTGCCACACACTGCCATTGCATTTAATACTATATGTCGGGATAGTGAAAGCTCTAATACCACATGTTGTGCAATAAAACTCACTGATTCGAACAAGTAATAGTAAAGAAAAATAAAGAACAATAGGTACACACAATAAAGACTCAAATTTACTTGGTTTGAAAAAAACTACATACCTTCACAAAAAGAGAGATTAAATCCACGATACTTAATAAGAATTACAACACTCTCTACTGCATAGCTCTCACACATGAGTATCCTTCAATTCAAACCAAAAAAAAAAAAAACTATACTTTTCAAATAAACTTATTCCATATTCTTCAAAGAGTCCCCTCCTCTTCCCACATGAGAGGACATTGTAGCTTTGATCCTATTTCTTCGTGAGCAGGAAACACCAATTAAATTTTGGATAAACAATACATTTTCTTTAATAGGGAGTAGATTTTCCTTTCACACAAAATAAAACCTCAAAAACGTAATCAAACCAACTTTCCTTCCACACTAGAAAACCTAAATAGGTGACCAAGTCCAAATAGGAATTTGAGACAATTTTTAACAAATCTTCCACCTTCACTCAATTCCATCAAGCAATATTCCCTCGTTTTCGCGACAACTTTACCTTAATTCCAACAAATATGTCTCACGTAAGGTGATTATTGTTTTCAAAACCAAAGTATGCATGCCTATATCCACAATTTGCAAACTTGTACAAACATATGAACTTGTTCAAGGTTGCCACACGACTTGTGAGGTGTTGGACATCTTTTATAGACTTTGGGGACTTCGTCTCAAAGATAGCTCTTATTTTTTCAGGGTTGGCCTTTATGTACCCCTTTGAGATATCATGAACCCTAGGAATATTCTTGACGGAACTCAAAAGGCACATTTCGAAGGGTTTAATTTCATTTGGAACTTCCTCAGTACTCTAAAGGCCTATTCCATGTCCTTTAGGTTGTTAAGCTCTCATAATCTTGAAAAGCATATCGTCCATGTTCCTTCCTATTTGGTCTCTGAACATTAAATTACTAACCTTTGATAGGTGGCCCCAATGTTTTTTAGGCCAAATGGTATCACTTTCGTAGCAATACAATCCTCAATCTATGAGGAAGGCTTTCTTTTCTTTTCCTTTTCTTTTTCTCTTGGGCTCCGTTTGTTTCGTTGTAAAATATTTTCCAATATAAAATGTTTTCAAATGTAAATAATTTCAGGGAAAATGGTTTCTTTTTCGAATATTTTACGGTGTTTGGCACAATGTAAAACAAAAAACAAAACAAAAAAAACCCACCACAAACCCAACAAAGCCCAGTCATATACTCCACCAGCCACCACCAACCCAACAAAAACCCCACCACCGACCACCACAAATTCAACAAAACTACCACATCCACCACAAATTCAACACATCAAAAAAATCGCAGCAACACAAAATTTACTTCCAAATCCAAATCCCATTTACAATATTACCAAAATTAAATCACAAAAAAATCAACTTTCAAGCCTCCACAAACGGTGTCCAAACCCAGAGAGAGAGATCTCACAGGATCATGCACGCGAGACTCAGATCTGGAGAGGGGGAGCACCGCAAAGCCCAGGCGGCCACCACGAAGCCTAGGAGACCACCGCAAAGCCCAGGCAGCCACCTTGAAGCCCATGGGGTTTTATGTTGTGCACGCAAGCCGAGAGAGGTGGGATCTGTGCGAGCGAGAGCCGAAAGAGGGGTGGGGTTTCTATGCGAAAGAGAGGGCTGGGGTTTCTGTGCGAAAGAGAAGAGAGGGGGCTGGGTTTGTGCGAGAGAGAAAGAGAAGAGAGGGGGGTGAGTTGTGCAAATTTGGAAAACGGTTTACGAAAAATGATTTTCTGTTGACTAAAATTTTACAACGAAACAAACACACGCAAATACTAAAAGCATTTTCCGAAAAATATTTTACAGCGAAACATATGGAACCTTGGTTAAGTACATGCATGGGAATCTGATTGTAGCCTGAAAATGCGTCCACGAAACTAAACAACTCATACCTAGTTGTAGAGTCTACCAAGAGATCAATCTTTTCGATAGAGGAAAATTATCCATTAGATAGGCCTTGTTAAGGTGAGTGAAGTCTACACTCATCCTCCATTTTCCATTCACTTTCTTAACCGATACTACATTGGCTAGCCACTTCATTGGTAAGTCTCTCATTCTTTTTAATGCTTATGAAGTGGCTCACAAAGAATCAACTCAGCTCCGAAAAAGATCCCACGGCGCTAGGCTTCAAATTGATAAACCACATCCTAACTTACCCCTACAAGGTAATTAGGAATACTCATCACATTATCTCGTCGAGTATTGCTTACAAATGCATCAAAACTTGACGGAACTCAAAAGACACATTTCAAAGGGTTTAATTTCATGGGAAGGCTTGGGTCCAGTGCATAGGAGTACTAGACCCGTTGAAATGCTACCACGTGTTCAGTTTTGTACAGTTTTTATATACGTGGCAGCATTTCAACGGATTCAGTGTTTCTGTGCACTGGCCCAAGCCATTCCCTAATTTCATTTGTGTTGAGCATACGGTTTTCTGATCTAAATAACGTAAGGCGTCACGTCATTTACTCAGCTTTTCCACTACCGAACAAAGCATCATACCTAGTACCGAGCAAAGCAAGTCTAAGCAAATGCTATCTTGCTCAACCTATCCATGCCACTTGGAAAAACATTGAGAGACCATAGGATGAGAGATGAAGACGCCCTCATTATTTGACAAATAAGCAATGACAAATGAGTGATGACAATTAACCAAATCGAGCTCCTAGTGTCCTACATATGCCAAAAACAGAAATTAACCTCCCAATGGCCAATAACAAGAACGTGAACAAACCTCACCCAACAAAGCGCGTATGTAAAAAACTCTTGCAATCCCTTTTGCCATCATATATTATTATATTATATTGCTTAGAATATAATCATTTGGAGCATCTGCCAACCAAAGTCATAGAAGAGTCTAAGAGTGTGTGACTGTGAGGCCGCCATCAGCAGCAGCAGCCAGCAACAACACCAAGCTTAGATTTAAAAGCTGCTTTGCTTTTATAAAACATTAATGCAAACATTAAACTTTACTTCACTTTCCTATTAATATTATATACTATGATATGATATATTATCGGATTCCGAATCCTCAATTAATGTTTTGTTTTGGATTCAGACGTCATATTCAAGGTTAAGCCACAACACACAAAGACATGATACTCAGTACCACCTTTCTCTCTTTCTCATCAATCATCAAAACCACCACATTTCTCTCACGATCTGTAGTCTTTGTGTGTGTACTACATAATTATTTTCCTTTTCAGGTTAGTCTTGCTTCTATGACTCACTTTGACTTGGTATTCTTAAAGTACAAGCTTGGAGTTCAATTTCTTCTTCTTCTTCTTTGTCTTCTATTATAAATCTATGTTCTTATGTATGTCTTCGTGTGTGTTTAGATTGTGTTTATGCAATTTACTTTTTTTTTCTTTTTTTCTTTTTTTTTTAAGTGTTGTTGGTGTGTTGAGGAATAGGGTGACTTTTTCGTTTAACCAAATTCTATGACTCTGACTATTAAAATTCTTTTAAAAAAACAAACTTTTTTCTTTTTTCTTTTCTGGGTCTCTGTATTTTCTCCGATTCTATGTACTTTTGCTGTTTTGTCAAAAAAGAGGAAATCATACCGTGATTTGTTTCTTGAATTGAAGACTGTAGCTGGGTTTTCTTTAAATGCTTATTTGGGAACATTAATAAACATTTTCACTGTTGGTCTGATAGTTTAAGCATACTCTATTGACTTTAATGATTTCAATTACTGGACCTTCAGTAATGTTCAAGTTTGTTGCTTTATTGCTTATATATATTTTTTGACCAAGGGATTGAAAAACTTCAACCTCAATGGTGTAACTTTCTTTTATTTGGAAAAAGAAAGTTTGCATTTTGTGGCCGGGAAGGGGTTCTTGTGGTGGCTTATTTTTAGCACTGCTAACTTGTAGCTGAACAAATTATAGCAATTGCTATTATTCATGAGATTGTTAGTATGTGGAATATGATTAATGTATAGTGTTGGCCCAAATTTTCTTGACTTAAGCTTTTAAGACTAATCATAACCACTTCTTATATGCCTTCGATTAAATGATTGGACTAATTTATTATAACATGATGTCTTCTGGTGTTACTAGATGCCATTATGGCTGATCACTCAACTGTTGGTCTGTTTTGCAGGTCTTGGACATGTTTCTTTGTACCCATTAGTTGATGAATTGGATTTGACATGGTTCCTTTGGCTTTCAATTCAGCGGTTTACTTTGTGGATTGAAACAGTAACTGGTTGAGGGTTTTTTGTTGTCTAAATAAGCAAATATCATGGGAATACCCAATTACTCTATTGAAAGTATTGTAGCAGATTCTTGTCATTGAGATGTGACTTCTTGTTTTGGCTTTGATGAGAAAAAGATTTTTTTTTATAAAGAGATGTAGATTGTATGTGACTTCTTGTTTCTGCTTTGACCGTATGTTGTTTCTTTGTAATGCATGTATATCTCATTTATATTCAACCCAATGAAGCCTTAAATTGTAATTCTTGTATCTCAAATTAATTTTTAAATTTTTAAGCTTTCTATAGAGTTGTGCCATATTGCATTTGTCGATTTCATAAGCGGATGAGGGTACGGCTGCCGTCTAAGACCATGAATCGCAGTAGTATCATATCTTCCAAACAAAGTGAGGCCACCACAGGATTCACACAGTCATATTATGATACCCTCTCCCCAGTGCATAATTTTTTGACCGTTGAATCAGAAGGAAAAAGTTTATTGGCTAGTGAATGTTCTTCTTCACATCCATCGCCTTTCATTCGAACTGAATCTCTTAGTTCTCCTACTCATACCCGAGCATCTACTGTTCAGCTTCAAAAGCATTGTTTGAAATCTGGACCAAATAGTCCTCTGTCTCCTGGTTCTTATGTTCAAAATTCTAAGAGCACATTTTCACGTTCATCCATGTTCTGTACCAGCTTATACCAGTCTTCTTCATCAAGCTCTGAAACCCATCGGCAGCTTGGAAATCTGCCATTTCTTCCACATCCTCCATCCTACAACCAGTCCATTTCTGCTGTTGATTCAAAAGCTCCATTGCTTTTCAGTGGGGATGTAGACAATCAATATGATGAGGAGCATTCAGAGGCTCTTCTGAAAGACTTTCTTAATTTTCCTGGAGATGCTTCTGATGGCCTTCATGGTTGTGCAAGTGACAGTTTAGCGCTTACAGAGCAACTGGACCTACAGTTTTTGTCGGATGAACTTGACATAGCTATCGCTGACCATGGAGAAAATCCCAGGCTTGATGTAAGTATATCTTGCGACCATTCTATTTACATTCTAATTATATAAATATATATGTGTGTGTGTGCTGGCTAAAATTCCATTTTATTGAAACTTTATTTTATACTATAGTACTATGTAGAGGGTAAGGATCATATATAAATAATGTGTGTGTGTGTGCTGGCTAAAATTCCATTTTATTGAAACTTTATTTTATACTATAGTACCATGTAGAGGGTAAGGATCATAGTATGTGGTGCCGAATCGAATGTGACTTGATTATTGGAACAATTTAAATTCTGGCATTATCACCAAACTTTTATTACTCCAAAAGAATGGAACGAATGAGATATGGTTTTTCTTTTTGAGTCAAATATAAAATCTCAGAGAGGATATATTAGTGCATCCATACCCGTAAGTATGTGCCATTTGGGACTGCTGCATATTCTTCTACTTACTAGTCTTTGCTTTGGCTGTTGTTTCTCATCTAGGAAATTTATGAAACACCACAAACTCCATCAAAACCAGCCATCGGATTGGCATGCAATCAAAGTTGTCACTCCGTGGTGACAACTCTTGATGATCTTTCAAGTCAGCCATCTCCCGGGTCAGCCACTCTGCACAAGCCAAGAATGAGATGGACGCCTGAGCTCCATGAGTGTTTTGTGGAGGCTGTCAACAAGCTTGATGGGGCTGAAAGTAAGCTAGCTACTTGGTCTATTCTACCATACAAATAGGGCTGAGTTTTTTTTTTTTTTTTTTTTCATTTTCATAGGAAGTGTTATATATTTTTAGTATGTGAGACAATTTTCAATCTTATCAACTGTTATGAAAAATTTGAAAGTCCTATTGTCTTTCTGTTGTGTATGGGTCTGATTTGTTTGATTTGAAATGTAGAGGCTACTCCAAAGGGCGTATTGAAGCTGATGAATGTTGAAGGTTTGACCATCTATCATGTGAAAAGCCACTTACAGGTACTCTTTTGCATTTACATATATCTGCTGAATTAAGTATAAATGCTCAATCAGCTACTAGTCATATTAAGCCTGTGTTGTTTTATGTCTATGCAGAAATACCGACTTGCCAAGTATTTGCCCGAGAAAAAAGAAGGTAAAGAACATAAAATGGAAATAAAATGATCCTTATGTTTGTCATTATCATAATCATCATCTTTCAGAAATTATCAACCATGTCAATATAAATATCTCACGTATTCATTCTTAGCAGCTTATGTTGCCAATGGGTTGTAGCTCAAATGATACCCCTTCCCCTGTAAGAATAGAGAAAAGGGTGATATTGAGGGTTCAAGACCCCATCGAGCACGTGTGTAACTTACACATCAAGGAAAATAGAGGTTTCAGCAGCTTGCACCCAATTAAACCAGAAAAACTCTTTGGAGTGATACCTACCATTATAGAAGTAGTATGTAATATATATTATTCATGTCTGGCCCACTTTTGTTCACCTTATATTGCCTTTGTAAATATCTCTTCTTTCTTTTCCCTCCTGCTACTTCTACTGGTGATTCACTAGACATGGCCATCTGCTAGATAAATGCTTCTTTACCATATACAACACTAGGTTTCTATTTACCGTAAGAAAATAATACTAATAATATTTTTGGAATATTCACGTGCGAGTGGTGGTGTTGGCTAAGTACTACTACTAGAATCTGTAGTTAAGGTAATGTTGTTGGAGCCAAACCCACTAGCTTAAGTTTCTAAGTTTAGGTAATATCTCAACATGTTGGATCAAGCTTTCACATAGAGAATTTGCAATGTGCTTAACTCTCAACTCTCACAAATCCAAGATCCTAATAATTGACATCATAACAACTAGTCAGGGATCTAGAATTAGCAAGCACAAAGTTCAAGGTGGAGCCCAATAAAGGGAAAATTAATCATACAGTGATAGAAAGAGGGAGCCCATTGGGGCCATGGCCTCCCCTGGTTTTGAAGATTTTTCCCCTATTTTCCTAGTAAAATATTTGTTGTGAAACTTTACTTAATGGGCCTCCTTGAACAACAACAACGAAGCATTAGTTCCAAAAACTTTTGGGTCGGCTACAGATCCTCAACAAACTAGTCATGGTCAGCCACAAATGGCCCTCCTTGAGATTTTCTTAAATTCTTAGTGACCAAAAATGTCATTTCAAACCACCTTTACTTTCTTGTGCCACTTGTACTTAATTAGAAAAAAGAGCATATACAATAGGTGTCCTAAGGAGTAGAGAAACAATTCCCTATGTAATAACAAAAACCCTTTACCTTTTGCTTTCATTTGGATGGGAAGTTTGCTATCTTGTTTAGGATTTCTTGGAATGATTGGTTTTTATATCTTTATTTTTCTATATTAGTGTTTTTATCTTTTGTACTGTTTTAGATGTTTGGGCAGAAAAATTTTTTTTGATGTTTTTTGCTCTGTTGGTGTTTCGGTTGGCTGCTATATCTAGTTTTTTTTTTTGTTTGTTTATATTTCTGTTATTTTGGTTTGTATATGTCTAAGCATGTAAAAGTCGTGTTATTATGTAAATTTCCTAAAATGAATTGAATTTTTATATCCTTCGTAATTTCTGAAACTATTAATGCTCTAATGGTGTCACCACTAATGCATATTTTGAAAGAAAAAAGTGTTCAAAATATACAAGTTAATGCATAATCATTTATCCCAAATGTTAAAACTTTAAATTTTGATTGTTCTAAAAACCCAAGACTATAAACCTAAGAAAATTGATATTGATTCTTGAGTCTTGAAATGTGATCTACAACACACATACATATAGGTTGAGCTCAAGTTACGCCTAGTGTTACTTTTGTCAATGTTACACTGCTTACTAACTTTATATTTGATGTGTTTTTTAGTAGATCCACCTTTGGGTCACATTATCTCCTTATACACTCTGCTTGAAATATATCAAGATGATCAAAGGATAATTACTGTCATTTACAAAATGTTTAAATTTAAAGTTTTTGTACTTTAAATTTATATACAAGACATGAATTTATTAAATTTATGGATTGGATAGTAAACAATATTCAATTAATAGGAATATTGGTGTGTGTGTGTGTTAGAAACAAAGAGATCATATAATCCAATAGTGGGATTTTCAAAATATTAGTCTAATAAAAAATTATTAATTAATGTAACATTAATAAAGAGTTATACTAGGTGTAACTTGATCTTAACCTTTATATATACATGTATACATGAACCCCTAGGTACATATATTGGACCTAAAAGTTTGGGTTTATTTAGCTTGGCCCTGCTAACAAATTGTTTTTGGCTCAATCACTGTTGTCAAAGATATCTTGGTTAAGTAAGGATTGATTAAGGCATTGCAAGGAAAAAGAAGCCAATCACTAAGTTTGATGATGAATGAAAAGAACTTGAGATGAAAATAATTAGTACTATCCATTTGAGTCTAACACCAAAAGTGCCAATCTGCCATAGCTCAATTGGCACGTCTTTCTCCCAGAATAATGGAATGGAGGGTGAGGCCATGGATTCAAGACCCACAAGGTGCATATGACTTACCAATTAAAAAAAAAAAAAAAAGATTTATAGAAAAAGTTAGAGAAGATATGTATATCGAAGTAGCTTACAAATTCGATTCCATTTGAGAAAAGAGTTGTATAAACCATGCCTGGAAGAGGGTAGTGATATAGATATCATCTTAGTTCTTTTAATCGACTAACTATTCTATTGTCAAGCTTGAAGTCTAGAGTTTGGGAGGAGGATTAAGCCTTATGGCTTTCAATCTCATTCCCACTTCATATGAAACCTTGGTGATGCGTGAAACTTGGATTGTTTAGAAAAAGGCTTACGTTTAAGGAAGAGGCTAACCAGGATTGTAGCTTGATGTGGTATGGTAGAAGACTCACATGTGAAGGTGGAGATTTGTTTATTTATTTATGTGTGAGTATGAGAGTTGTCAAATCCCTCATCGGATAGTAGTGATAAGAATGCCCAACATGCTGTGTCAAGCCCTCACATAGAGGTTCAGGTGTTAATTTCTAACTCATAAACCCAAGATCTCAACAACAACAATAATAATAAACATAAACGAAGGTTTTGCTTTCTTAAATTTATAAAATTCTTTATTTCTTCTTTTATCATGTCGTAATTCAATTTTCTTCTTCAGTCATGGGAGTTCTCTTGCAAATTTAGTTATTTTATGCATTGATGGCTCTGCTGCTAGATTTCATATAATGCAGTATATATAATATTCCTTATCCTTGATTATGCCACTCATTCATATTTCTGTACTAGTATCAATGACATGTATCTTGCAAACTTTTTATTTCTTGGATGAAACTTTATGTTCCTTGTCTAAGGGGGGTTACATGTTGAGATCTGGAAGTGGTAATATGTTTTGAGTATTTGGGGATTAGAGTTGTTCTCTCTCTTCTCTCTCTCTCTCTCTGTGGTGCACTGCCTGACCAGGAGAAAGTAAAAGCCATCAGCGTTTTAAGATAGACCCATTTGGTGAGCTCCTTGATAGGAGTATTGGCCTTCTCACCAAATATTTTGATAGTGCATCCAAATCTGTATTGGCTGTTGATTTGGGATCAATGTCACTACATTATTTATATACTGGCATGATTTCGATATCAGCTAATAAAAGCATATAACTGCATTTGAATGTGGCCGTTAACTTTCTTTTGCAGATAATTTACTTTTGTCATGTCCTCTTTTTTCAGAGAAGAAGGCTTCTAGCTCTGAAGAAAAGAAAGCAGCTTCAACTAGCAATGAAAGTGATGGACGTAGAAAAGGGTCAATATTGTTTTCTTTTTTGTTTCCTTATTATGTATTGTGTGTAGATGTGCGTGTGTAGTATATATATTTTCTTGTTTTCTTCTGTCAAAAAAAAAATCTGAAATTTTCTATTTTATCCTACGAATCTGTGATAGGAGCAGTCAACTTACTGAGGCTCTGCGCATGCAAATGGAAGTTCAGAAACAGCTGCATGAACAGCTTGAGGTTTGATTTATGCTTCTTTTAGAAATCTGGCATTCTGAGTTTTGACCTCCAACAATTTATAGTTGCACTATGTCTTGGTTTCTTTTAAATTATATTATTTAGCCTGAAGCTTTCATAATTAATCTTATACTTTAAGTTTTTGATCCTATCCGACTCTCTTACTCTCCATCACTTGATCTTGTAAATTGATTTTTTCCCGTTTGTGCATTCTTTATTCTCTGTTAGTTTGTCTTATTACTCCTTTCTTATGGAAAATTAGTTCTTCATCTCTCGTAAGTTTTTAACAATTTGACTGAGTTCATAGACATATTACATGTTATTCTTTGTTTTGAGGTTTTTCCTGTTGTGTGCTTAAGGTTTTTTGACGTTTCACTCATTGAGATGGTTGCTTGTTTCATTTGTCCTTGTTGTTGCCACCTACACTGTTTGATCAAGGTTTAGCTTAATTGAGAATTGTTTCCATATCCTTCACACAGGTCCAAAGGACCCTTCAGTTACGCATAGAGGAACATGCAAGGTACTTGCAGAAGATCTTCGAGGAACAACAGAAAGCTGGCATTGCCTTAATTTCTCCTCCAACCTTGTCATCTCTGGCTGATCAATGCCAAGACTCTGAAATGCCGCCTTCTTCTCCGTCAGCTGGTGCATCACATCACATCCACATCCAGCTGAATCTAAATCTGATTCATCTTCACCTCTATCATCCAAGCATAAAGCCACTGATGGTAATGATTCTGAACCACAAGTATGCTCAAAAAGACTCTGTCTGGAAGAGAAACAAGAATCCGGTTCAGATGAGACAGTGGCTGGAAATGCTGTGTGATGACTACTTCAGTTAGTCTGCTTGTTATCTCCGACGTTTTCATCATCACCACCATGACCAAGCTCTTGCAAATCCGTCAATCCCATGTAAAGTTGTAGCTGAATTGAGATTTGTTTGATTTGAATCTCTTGACAATTGACATTTTAGTGTTATTGAATGGAAGAGATTCAGACCTTTCAGTTGGACTTTGTTTGAATTAGTATGTTATGTTTTTGGTTTTTGTTTTTCAATCAGTAGTTTAAATTGTAATCTTCAGCCAAACTCTTAGTTCACTTTTGAATTCCTATAATGATTAGCTAAGTATGGTCCTGGTTTTCAAGATTTTTATAGTTTCCTTTAACATATGTGCCCAAGATCACTTAAATCCAAATTTATTATTCAATTTCTTGTCATCCATGCGAACTCTCAAAATCAGCCACCCATCTGCCACTTTACGTGCGATTGTCAAATGTCAATTATAATTTTTTAGTTGATTTAGATAGCTTGAAAAAAAAAAGGACAAGAAACTTTCACAATCATCCATCATATCCATCACAAGGTGGTCTCAAAAATTTGTCTTTAATGATGTGATGGCAATCAATGAAAGTGACATATAAAGAGCTATTAACCAAGGGGGGGAAACTTTATTAAAAACAAAAATCTGAATTTTGAGAAAATCAAATTTCCCTCTTATTCTTTAAACTTGAAATTGAAAGTTATTGAAAACTTTGATTAAAAAAAAAAAACCAAACCAATCCTTCTGTTATTAAATCCCCCACCACAATTACTCTCCCATGATTTCAACATCTTCATGCTCCACCAACAAGCATAGGAAACCCCCAACCCACTCTTCCATCCCCCCTCCCCCTCCCCCCTCCCCCCTCCCCCAATTCACCAGCCATGGTCCCCACACCCCCTGGATGGCTCAAAATTAGATTTGATGCCATTGTTAGGCCAGTTATGTCTGTTTTGTTGCTATTTATCGTAATCATATTGGTAAGGTTACTCATGCATGGATTAACCATGCCCCCCCCTGCGGATTCTCTATGGGCTGAAGCCAAAGCTGGGCTCTTTGCTATTTCTTATGCTCTCTCTATTGGTCTCGACCATATCATCTTTGAAGGAGATGCATTCAATGTCATTTCCCCCATTCAAAATTCAGCTATTATCTCCCATTGGTCCATCTCCTCCATCATTTCAAACATTAATTATGTTACTATATCATTTCATTTTTGTTCTTTTGCACATGTCATTCGTACTTCTAACTGTATGACTCATGTCCCTGTTGCATGGGCTCCTTTTTGTAATATTTTTGGGGCCGTCCCCATCTCATCTCCCTACCCACATTCTTGAGGTGGAGAGGGCAAGATGGACTAAGCCCTGGACCCTCTTCTTTCTAATATATCTATGATTATTCATAAAAAATAAAAAAATAAATAAAAAGTTGGGGAGAGAGAGAGAGAGAAAGAGTGATATGGGAAAGTGATGGAAAGTGGGAGAGAAAAATAGTAGTTAGAAGAAAAAGATATGGATTTGGTGAGTTTTGTGTGGAAATTCTAGTGACATCAACTATTCGACTTCCAAACAAAATAACTTTGTGAGACAATATGCCCCTAGCTCTGATGGTTGGGGCTAAAATTCAGCATTGACACCACCAATTTCACTTCAATAAGTCTACTAACACAACTCTTCTCACAACTATTTTTTTTGTAACTTATTGAGATGACAAATTACACAATAAAAGTGATATCAACGAAAGTGGTATTTCACACGTTAACAAAATTGTGAAAAAATAATTATCATGCCTAGCATTCCTCATTTATGTGACCCTCCATATGCTCTTTGTAGAGTATCACCCTCTATAACGTGAATGCAGGACATTGTCCGATAATGGCTGAAATGTACAGTATTGAAAGACCAATTAGTAGTTGCATACTGATGTCGTATGTTCTCTTTATATAAGAACTTGGTACATTATTTGACATACAAGCTCATTTACCGCTTGTTAATGTGCACTATGAGCAACTAAATCAGTTTTGAGCAATCAATAGTCCAGGAAACAGATTCTTGCCATTCTTATGTAACTTCTGTTTATTAAAGCAATGAGCAACTATGGCCTACAACTACAAGTACTATATGTGAACTCTACCCATGAACAAAATGTACAACACCCTTGAGGGATATTACTGGTCTATAAGGCAGGAGACCAAAACTGCCACCATCCTTGTCATTCTCAAGGAGGTTAAGCTCCACATGGATGATGCAACCTAACATTTTGTGTGTGTTTTTAGCATCATCTAGAGCTAATATTTTCTTCGTATTGGCCTGCGAGACCAAGGCAAGCAAGGTATATACGAACACAAACTTGGTACTAACATACAGTATCATACAGGAAGTTTTGTCAGGCAGGAATAGGTAACGGAAGCATGAATCAAACGGAAGAATGCCACAGTTGCGTGAACCAAGAAGGCTCTGCCTTCTTTTTGAAATACATTGTTCAACAAAGGCGGCCTGATGAGGCGGAAGGTAATGCGATATCCATACAGCCAAATTTGAATCATCCACAAAGCTTTTGGCAAAGCAATGTAGCATTTTGGGGACAAGTAACCTCCCTTTGCTGCTAACTCCAACTGAAGCTCGAATGAAATCACGCTGTGCTTCTTGAAGCTCTTCTCTCACATTCTTAGCAGTGTAGATTCTTACCTGCATGTATAATTCACTAATACATCATGTAAAATACAGATCCACTTACAGGAGAACTTGAAATTAAACTATCCATCAACATATGGAAGAAGAGTTGAGATTACCGCGGGTGAAGAGTACATTCCACAGCTGAGTGCAAAAGCTACAAGTGGTTCATATGTATCAATAGCAGACTTCAGTTGTTCATCTGATACCTTTAGCTTGTGAAGGGCAAGAAGTAAAGCCTGATAGAATTTTAAATACAAATGTTTAATCATGGAACAAAGTATAATAAGATAGTAATTAAACCACATTACTAAACTACGTCATACAATTTGTGGCCGATGGAGTGGTGGTTTCATTTTTAGAATCACATACTCAATTGCAGCTGCAGTGAAAGAATGTCCCCCCACTGTGTATGCTGCCTGGAATATATATAAAAAAACAATTAGTGGACAGGCTCCCCAGGCATGAAAAAAGCTATAAACAATCACATATCTATCAACTGCAGCCATAAGATTATCCATGTAACAACCATATGAAAATTCAAAAGAATAAAGCCATCCTTAAATGACTTGATCATAGTATAAAGTTACAGACCAATTAATAGACACGAAAAAAATATGAAGGAATCTGATAATTCTGGAAAAAAAGATCAGCAAGCTTAATTGTTCATTGTATACCCAGTCATGGAGTTGCATGGTAACATCAGTAAGCAGACAAGCACAAGGGGCTTTCAGTTCTTTTGGTTGTTGCAATTATTGTTGCTTTGTTTTTCCCTCGCTTTGGAGTTTGAGGAACTATCTTCCTCCTATATTGCATCACTTTTCTTCCTTCTATATTGCACCATTTTTCCTCTCTTGTATATTGTGATGAGAGAGAGACTTTGCCTTAAACAAATTATTCATTTCAGCTTTAATCCTAGTAAAGGGCTGTCACTAATATCCAGCAATAGAAATTAGACACAATATCAACAATCACATGTTCATGCTTAATTTCATTAAATGCACAGCCTTGAAGGTTGTAGATCTCAAACTTTGGCATTGATTTGATTCCTAGTAGAATTTAAGCTAAACATTTAGAAGTGCCACAAGTTTCTGCATAAAGAATTTTAAAACCCTAAACACTTGGAACTTCTAATGGCCGTTAATACATTTAGGTTAGCAAATCTTCAATGTGCAACAATCAATCTCTATATTGTATCTGGCAGTCAAAAGGTAATCTTCCCTGCTTTTTTAGTAAATACTAGAAATGAATGCTCATAAATTATTTATGTCTAAGTTCTGCTGTAGTTTCAACTTTCAAGCATAGACAATAAAAGACCAGTGAATTACAGTTTTTAATCCATCTCAAAGTCTCTTCAGATTTTCTCCATTGTTAGTCACAGTCACATGAAAATCAAACTTCCCTTCTTCTATCACATTCCCAAAAGGGTTAAACTTAAACCTCCCAAAAACTAAACATATAACACCTACAGTGGAACCTAATGTTTCACATTAGTATTTATCTGTTGGAAAAAGTTATATTAAAAATAAAAAAAAAGGATTATTCTCTTATCATTTTAAAATTTTATAATTCAGAGTAACTGGATGAAAATTAGCAAGGTATCAAAGCTAAACATTGTGTATGGTCCATGCAATTAGCAACCACAAGTGGATGGCCCATGTAAGAGGGGCTATGTGAGAAGGGGAGTGTTGGAGCTGAACTAAACCATTCTCTATCAACTTAAGCTTAAAAAGCAACTGGTTAGAAATTAATACCAATACCTTTACCAAGCCTTATGACACTAATATCCAAATAATGGGCCCTATTTATGCATCTTTGGCTATTTGAGACTTTCCCAAATTGTTTCCACAACAAACTATGATTCTAACTTATTCCTTCTGACAAATCCATTACTGTTTTTTATCCCAGGTGCAATTAGAAGCAGTGTAGCACTCTCCAAATGACATCATTTATTGATGAAATAAACTAATACAGTTGAAATGACATCCAAACTTGGTAATCAACTACCTAACTAAGCACCTGACATGTTAATGCTAGCTCTCAGCAAGCCAATGATATGGCATTTAAATGAAATCCATGTATAATAACCTTAGATCAGGGAAAAGTAAAGTCTAAGCATGTAGAGAAAACAAAACAAGAGAGTATTTAAGTCAGAATCATACCTTTTGCATCAAAGAGAAGAGCTTCAAGTCACTCCTTGGGACTCCATATGCCAAATAAGCCTGTCCAAAGATTGACATTAGAGAACATTTTAACTCGTCTTTGTATAAAACTTCAAATTTTATGGAAAGTGCTTTACAGTGCCTTGTGTTTTGATTTTTTTATTAATTACAAATGTAATAGAATAAGCAACTTACATGCATGATCAGAGCATTATATAAGTTGATCCAGAAAGAAAGCTTCTCATCACAACTCAAATGGATGGGGTTCACTTTGGCCAGTTGCTCAACAAGTGTTCTGTTCTCAAAACATTCAAATAAAACAGAAGTGATCAGCTCTAGGTCCAATGAAAAATTCAAGCATTCAAAAGCAAGACTTCAAGCTTATATAAGTACTCTAACTAATTACATTTTTCCGACCCGCACAATATCAGAAGTCAGAAAAGAATCAAACGCAGGATCAGGGGCATTTTAGGGTAAAGATCAGCATCTTTGTAAATTACACTTTATATGGTAACACCTTTAGCAGTTTATTGGGGATCCTCCACATACCTTGGGTATGCCTTCTATAAAATTACACATTCTCTCACCAAAGAAAGAAGATTGAAATAATGCAACGCATAATTGGAATGTGTAAAGGGAAAAAAGGCATTTAAGTGGGTATACCAATAATGCAGAAGCCAATGCAAACATAAAGATGATTAGGAAGGTACATGAAACTAAGATCAGAAGTAGATCAAGAAGCAAAACAGCCACATAGAGCAAGCAAATTGCAATACATATTCTAAATGAGTACTTGTAATGTTTCTCTTAATTCCTATAATAGAAATTTCTTGGTATTTACGAATCTTCATATAAGAATAGTCTACCCAAGAGACAGAAGTAAAATCCAAAACAAAAGGATTAAATAAAATCTTACCTGAACCTTCTCAGTGCCCCCGCAGCATATTCTAACTGCTTCTTTCCAACTGACATCCATGAAACTTCAGTTGCTAATCCATAGTTTCCAATGTCCACCCAACTTAGCTTTCCACGCACCCTATAGGGATCACATGCATTCTCTGAAGCCAACACTTCAGAGTTACTCTTTACATCAACTTGTGGGCTCTGCACCCATGATGATATCATTGACCTTTCCGATGATGACCACCAAGATAAATTGGAAAGATGCCCACGTGGTGATTGAGGTGAGCAGTGACTCTCTGATGCAGATGATTTGGATGGTAATGCAGAATCCGTCAGAGAAATGAATATATTTTTCATACATTTCACCATCTCTTCTGATAATTGATTAGGATGATCCCAAAGGCCCTTTGTTGGGATCCCTTTAGAAAGCTTCCTGAACTCTACAGGTTGACAAGACATTTTCTTGTCATGGCAAAGTACAACTGCGTCCTCTCCATTCTGATGCAAAGTATCACATGTTAAATTCCTACTATCCGTGATTATCAAATTGAAAGTTTTAACAAATATTTTCATATTTTTATTGAACAAATAAAGGACCAACTTCCAACAAGAAGTAACACATGCTTTGGGACAAACTTAATTCTCATGGATCTCACCAAAGCCGTCAAATTAAATAAGTTCAAAGCAGTATCTGTAAGAATAACTCTAGACAGGTACCTCTATCACTGACTCTTTACATTTGTCAGTAGATTCCAATGGTTGATCTTGCAGCTCCTGGCAGGAAATATCTTCACAGGCATCACCCACTTCTGAAACGGAATGCTTTGAACACCTCGAAGACAGTGAAATCTGTGAAATGTAAGAATGAGTTGATTATATTGCACAAAATTGAACATATACAGGATGACCATATGTGTTCAATTTGACATATAGGAGACAACCATGTGAGTTATTTCATAACCACATGTTAATTTCAGCTGGCAGAAATGTATAGCAACTGGAAATCCTATCTCAATAAACTAAAGCATGTAGTTAGCTGTCCATGTGGGGTTAAAGCATGTAGTTAGCTGCTCATCTGGGTTTGAGGTGACCTCATGATATGGGAGAGGCACAAATACACGAGACCATGTATAACAAGTCCAAATATAGACAAAAATATTGGGCAAAAGATTTTAAATGAAAGTATGGTCCTTTCTTTGAAATGCAAAAGTGTGCTTAGAAGAAACAATACCCTCAAACCAGCTCAACTCAACCAAGCCAAGCCTTAAACACAACTAGTTAAGGTTGGTAACATAAATCCTTTTTCATCTAAGTGAGGTCAGCTACAAGTATCTTTCTAATCTGCTTTACCCTAGCTAAGGCCATACTCTTCGTCGCCTCTAGGTTTATCAAATTCACAACTTCTACACATGCTAGTTTAGGCTTTTTTTTCTAGTCCTTTTTCAACAGCAAAGTGGTTTGACCTTTGAGATTAGTTCTTGATTTCAATGGCTTTAAAAATTTTCATCTATTTTAAAGAACTAATAATTCTATGTTTGCATAAACAAAACTGAGTGGCTGAAAGTGAATAATATATTAAAAATTCTAGAATCTGTTTCCAAATTAGAACATGAGCAGCTTTTAGGATTAGGCCAAGGCCCAGTTCCTTCACACCAGTGCATGGATATCATCTGACAATATATATTTCTTTTTGTTCCAATCCCTGGGATATAGAATGGGAGGCCAGCCCTCCCACTCCCTTAAACACCCATCCCTGTTCTAAGCAAAATTTGATCCCAGATCTTTGGTACCAGACTTTACCAGCTAGACAAGCTGGCACCGACTGTCTACCAATACTCTAAATCTTTTAGGAGGAAACAAATCAGGGATTTTTTTTTTTTTTAAAAAGAAAAGAAAAAGGTAAAAAAGAAGTCATTTCTAAATCTTAACAAAAAAGTTATTACAGTCAGGAAGGATTCACTATTTTAGTTGTTAATAAAAGCAAATAGCATACCGATTTATCCAGAATGTCAGAGGAGCAATGAGATATTGACGGAAAAGATGAATGCCTCAATCGATATTCTGCAAGCCTCCGTTCATTTCTTTCTTGACTAAGTTGGAAATGCAAAGACACCATCTCTTGTTCAAGTTTTGAAACCGTGACCTCCAATAATGCAATATTAGACAGGAGCTCCTGAGCCTGTATTAATATTAAAAAAAAATAAAAAATAAAAAATAAAGAGGGCATCACAATATTAAATCCCTACTAAAAGTCAGTCCATCAAACTGGTAATTCACAAAAGTCAAGCTATTAGAGAATGATGTATATTAAATATTTTAACTCTCTTAAAACCTTAAGATTTTTTTAGAGTAACTAGTTTTTTTTTTTTAAATTAAAAATAAAAAAACCCTCACATTTTAATTAAAGATATGCTTTCTATGGAGTGGGCCAATGAGAATAAAAATTTGATAATAGTTTGAGCAACAACTAAACTGGCCTGGAGCACTCCCACGATAACAACAGAGTTTAATTAAAGATATAACAAAGAGTTACACTGTGCATGCCCAGGTGTCTCAGTAAAAAGCTAAGACAAGCAATATTAATGACAAGAACAAGAAGCTTGAACAACAGTATCCTCATTGAAGAAGTGAGAGTCTGAGAAATTAAAAAATGATGATAAGTTATTCCACCCCACCCACATCCCCTTTTTGTTCTGACTAAAACATAAATTAAACATAAAAAACAACAATAGCAGATGTATACAAGGTAAATGTAACATGCATCTGAAGTAGCTTGAACTCAGAATTTGCTTGGACAAGATGAATTCTTCAAAAACTTGAATTTTAGGATCATTTCACCAAAATCGCAGATGCAATTGTATACAAATCTTACAACATGCCAAAGAAGAGTAGAATAGATAACAAACCTGGTGAGGGAGACGTGAGGAACTTGACAATTTCATAGCATTTTTCTCAATAGCCATTTCCAGAATTGCATGCAGTTCCATCTCTTCTTGCAACTGCTGTTGCAATCTGTGTACCTATCTCAAAGGCACATCCATTAGGATAGGGAATAGTTACTAAGGAAAAGCTGCCTCTAAATAAGCTAATAAATTCAGGTCTGCAAGGCTATCAAAGAGATCTGAGCATAAAAATGTCAGATAGCAGCAATGTTAGTAACAATATTACAACTTTTTTTTGTAAGTAAAAATTTCTTTATCTATAAGTGGAGATAATTCCAATACACAGGAAGTGGATCGAAACTACTGCTAAGATCACTGGATAAGTTCTTAGATGAAAGCTATCTAATACAAACAGTTCCAACATAATACTTCTTCTATTACAGAGTGTCTTCATAAGCTATTATAAAAAAATAAAAAAATAAAAAATGATATTTTCATTATTAAAGACACACAAAAAATTAATTCTACACTAAATCCTAATCTCAACGTTAAGAACTTATGATACATGTAAATTGTGAAACTGCTGGACGCTGCATCTTTTATCCTAAAATTGCCTCAAAGCACTCAGAGACTGCTCGTTCTGTGACATGTATAAAGCTACCTCAATCTTTCTATTTTTATCTTTGGAGGTATCCGGCTTCATAAGATCACTGGCAGTGTTTTGGACTTGATACACGTTTATGTACTAGTTGTGCCTCTGCACCTCTTAAGCTTTGGTTAGACTTTAGGTTTCGGACGCTTTAACATAATTGATGGTTATATTATCATACTAGATACTAACTACTGAGTAATCTTGAAAATTCTACCATGGGTTCCTACCACAACCACTTTACTCATATAAAATACACAAACAAGAATGTCACTGCAAAATCGATATAGGGTGTCCTGCTTATGGAAGCTTACATCCTGTTCAAGCTGGAACCTGGAAGGATTAGCCTTGTTGTTTTTCGTGCATGATCCAATACTTCCAGTCTCATCTCCAAGATTGCACTCCTAAAGATTAAAAAAATCACCATATTTACTTCCAATGTAATTTGACCACTACAAAGGGGGTGGGGGTGCAGGGAAGGTATAATAATTGACAAATAAAAATGTTCTAAATAAATCTTGAGAAACAATTATATCAAGCTGAAGTAACTTTTGGCTAATGAAGCTACTAGCTAGTATTCTGCTACAGAACAAGTTCAACCCTTCAGATCAGGGAGAAAGAGAGTTGAAATGGATTCACAACAGAAAAAGAAAAACCTTTTTTTCTTCCTTCAAAAACCACCAGCTTACTTTCAAAGTTGTAAAATTGAAGAACAATTTCAAGAGAAAAATCCCTAAGAAGAAAACCCCACCAATGCTTACCTTTAAGGATGACCCATCACTCTGAAGTTCATCCACATTATATAACTGTATTTCTGAATCACAAGAACTCCTGCCAGAGTGTGATGGCTTACAGAGAGCATCACTTCTGTAAAGTACAATCAGAAAGAAGAAGAAAGCCATTAGAAGGGAAATAGCCTAGAGCTCCAAATTTAAACAAAGAAAAAAAAATGCTACATCCTTACTGGGTCAAGACAGATTGCACAATTGGTGAGCTATGCATCCTGTGAGTAGAAGATTTGGCGTTTATCACATAAAGCACAACCTGAAACTCCCTGGATAGCTTGGCTTCTACCAGAAACTATAATGCCCATGTGCAAACAAGCATCATAAAACCCTGTAAATCCAATTCAAGTTCAAACATCAAATATCTGGATTTTTTGCATTGTTAATGGGAAATATAGAAATCAACAATCTTAGGATGACTTGAAAGACAGGGCATTATGAGATAGAGAACTAGATGGAAAAACACTGTGACACCTGTGACCATATAAAAAGACAAAGAAATTCATTAATGCACAGCTACCAGTCATTTTCAACACAAGCATACAAAAACTACCAACATAAACTTGTGAGAATAATTAATTTTCATTTCCAATTCAAAACACAAGCAATCAACCTTGCGAGGGAGTTTCAAAACATAGACTAAATAACACTGTGCATGAGTATCATTCATTGACCAGTTACATTTTCCAGCTTCATCAAATTCAGAGCTGAGCAAAAGGCAGTAAACTCGAGAGCTTATAAGGAGATGATTGTCACCCACAAAAGTAAAAAAGGTGAAATGACCAAATTAGGAGCAAAGGGCTTTAGTTTTGCCACATTGATAATGATAGGGCACTCATATGCAAAGAATGAAGAAAAAGGAAAAGTGGGGTACCATCATGGAAGTCAAAAGTTGTTTCCATTGAAATAAAAGGACATGATTTCACAAACATACCCTGAGAAAGCCTTTCAAAGTCATTCAGAGAAGGGTTTAATCAATTAATTTAATGAAAATTGGCCCAAAGTAACAAAGTGAGCTTTCACACACCTCATATATAGAATCTCAGGTACAAAGCTTGAAACTTTGTTTGTGCTTTGTAAAGTGAATGGAGGGTGACCAGCATAAATATAAGTCAAAAAAAGCAATGGGGTTTGGTCTACAAAAGCATCCAATTACAATCAATAGGACATGATGAAGTAAATTACTCATAAAGAAGAAGCAACAGAACGATCCAAAAGGACAGATCTCAGTGGTCCCTTGTTTCACAAAAACAACCCCATGTCCTTCCCGTTGGGTTTTTACACTGATCAGAACATGACCCATCAACAATAATGGATGTCTCATTTCCTGAATCTTCAACCCACAACCCAAAAACAAAAAACACAGCCACAGCCACACAAACAAACACAAAAGAAAACAAAACAACACAGACCCCCTTTTTGACCTGAGTACAATACAGAATCACAGACCCAGAAACAAACCCAACTCAAAATTTGAATTTCAGAGAGAAAAGGAGGGATTTGAAAGCTAACCTGTCCTTGATCTAAAAAGGCCCGTTTTTTAACAGAAAAACAGTGAAATATGGTAATGAAAAGGTGTGGAAACAAGTAAAGAATCAGAATGAGGGGTGAAAATAGAATCAGAACATCAAGCAATGAAAGATCCTCAGTACAAAAAGAAAACTTTGAAAAGACTTCCCAACTTCTTGAAAATGCTCTCTCTCTCTCTCTCTCTCTCTCTCTCTCTCTCTCTCTCTCTCTCATGCAAAATCAGACACACACACACACACTTCCAACTTTAAATATTGTCAACGGGGTGCAATGTCACACCTTTGAATTCAAGAAGCAGAGAATAACAAAGATGCAGTTGAGTTGTTGAGACTTGAGAGCATCTCAGACCCAGTAAGAAATTATTTCAATTTTCAAACCTAACAAAAACAAAACAATAAAAACAGGGAATAGAATCCAAAACTATTTCCAAACAACATTAAAAAAAACCTTAAAAAAATAGACAGTACCTATCTTTGACTAAATAAAAACCCAAAAATAATATGTTATTAGTTATTACAAAAATTTTAAAGAAATGGGCTTTTGTTGTGTGTGTCTGTTTGTGCATGGAGCCTAGTGAAGCATAGTAGTTGGAGGCTGGAGCTGAAGACAACAAGACACACACAAGAACCCATAATTTGAGATTTGTGTTTGAAATTTGAAAACCATGTTTGGATTGTTATCGGTTTTATGAATGATATGAGTACGTGGAGTATTACTCTACCAATTAGTTAGATCTGTTTTTCTGTGTCCAAAACTGCGTGAACCGCACATTACCACCAGTTGCACTTCCACCACCATAAATGTGAGGGCACCGGATCAGGATTCCACGTATTGGGAACTCCACTCTCATAAATTGGTGGATTTCATTCTGAATTTAACTAAGTGAAATCCACTATGAAGGTAAGACTATGTATTTATTTATAGTCTGAGACTACTGAATAATCACTCGAAGTATAAATCCTAACAAGCAATTTTGCTTTTTTTTTTTTTTTTTTTGTAATTACATATTTAGTTCTCAATTATCATTATCGGCAAGAGTCTTTTAACTCAATTAACAATTGACACATCCGTGTTTTTAATGAAGATATTCCGAGTTCAAATCATCATCCTCCAACTATCGTATTAACAAAAAAATATGGTATATATCCTTTTAAATATTTTATTTTAATTCTCAACATTTGTCCGATGTTTCAAAATAATCTATATCATTTGAAATGTTTCATTTTAAGTTCTATACTTTTAAGCTTATGTAAAAAATGCCTTTGTGTTTTTAAATTTTCCATCACCTTTTTCAAAAATAGTCATTTCAATAATTTGGAGTTATTACTCTGCATTGTGTGCTTGAAACCATATAACTTATTTTCTACTTTCAACTAGGAGAAATTGATTTAGCTTGTTGGATTGAGGCAACCAATTGCATAACAATAGTTTTTAATGGTTGAGATAAAGAATTATAAAATAACTTTTGATCTCAGTTGTTGGTTCAAATGTATTAAAAAAATATTTAAAAAGTTATTTTTTCATTGGACAGCCAAGATTAAAAATAATTTTTCAATATACGACCGAGATCAAAACTATTCACCAATTGCATGGATCTCAATTCTAGCTTGTCTAGTTTTATCCAAATGATTTTTCATCGGTTCAGCTTATTGTCTTAGATAATTAGTTTGAGAGATACATCTTTGACA
This sequence comes from Fagus sylvatica, assembly GCA_907173295.1. NCBI lineage: Eukaryota > Viridiplantae > Streptophyta > Magnoliopsida > Fagales > Fagaceae > Fagus > Fagus sylvatica. The sequence goes on along the minus strand of OU015767.1, from coordinate 21,486,169 downwards.
TGCGATCCCCTAAAGAGTTTTCAACACTTAAAAGGATTGGACAACTTGCTGAAAAGATGGTGGAAATGAAAATGTATGTTTTATATCCATTGGTTTACTCATTAGTGGCATTGGCATTGATCTTACCAATTGCACCGTTGAAAGGGTTTTTTCAATAATGAACATTGTTAAAAATTGATTACACAATTGAATGGGAGATCAATGAATGAATGATTTATTCATCACATAAAACGAGAAAAAATATATTCTAGACTATTGGGAATGAAGAAATTATGTAATGATTTCAAATGTGAAAAGTCATCCAGGGAAATCGAGTTTAAACTAGTATGAAAAAATAAAACACACTTTACATTTATATTAGGTTTTGTATGACAATTACATTATTATATAATTTTATATATTTTGTTATTAATATCGATTAATATTTTTCAAATTAATTTTGGTTTCAATCTTGTATTTTAGTTTTGCCTCTTAAACTGAAATCATGGCGCCATCGATACCCCCTCAATGTCATATGTGGAAGTGTATGGGAGTAAGTACAAAGTGGCCCATGATGTTGTCCATCATGAGGAGGATGTGGCTAATGAATTAGTTCCTTATTGAATACAAATTTTTTATCCTACTTTTTATGTTCCACTTTATACTCCATCAATTGCAATATACCACGTGTAAAATTGTGTTTGATTTTTTTTTTTTTTTATTTTAAATCTTAGTTATTTTATAAGGAAAAAAAAAAAAAAACATGAAAGTTGTGATTGATGGAGTATAAAGTAGAACACAAAAAATGGGATACAAGATTTGTATTCTTCTTTATTTTGTTTAACATTATTTGATTGTTGACTACTTTTAGGAGTTGCTTTGTTAACATTGTTAAGTGTGTGTGCTTATTTCATGGTGGTTATTGTAATTAACCTCTAAAAGGAAAATATGTATATATTTTTTGTAATATATAATTAAAAACATATGCATTCATTGTGATTTTATGTACTTGACTTGACTGAATGTGAAACATCAAAATTATTTGTTTGTTTACACAATTATGTTTTGATGTTATTTTCCATTTATGTTTTATTCTTTTCTAGTTTCTAAAAGGTGGTCAAAGTTCTAGGAAAATCTCAACCATTGGTTTCTATCTTAAAAAGCCAAAGACCCCACACACATAAAGGGGGAGCCAAAAACACTCTATAACAGAAAGAGCAAAAAACTATTTGTAACAACTAACAAGTAACAAGACACAACAAAAACCAAATGTTCCTATTCATAAGGGAACTTCCACATTCATTTTACTGAAACATTTCCTATACCCATTCTCTCAAATTCAGTAGGTCCAGACGAGATTCTCCCTCGTTGAGTAGCACTATCCAATTCCACATGGTAGCAGCTGTGAAACTCATCTTCAACATCTTTCTCTTGTACTATTGAGTTCTTATTAATTTTGGGTTATCTGTGGACTCATGAGGTTGTCATTGGATGATTACTATATCACTAAATTGGTAAGGTTATTGCTAAACGTCAATTACCGCTAAACGAGTAATACTTTGCATCTAGACCAATAGAATTGTTGCAGAATGAGCACGATTGTTGTTGAACGAATTTCGTTGCTAAATGGGTCGCTTCACTGCTAAATGAGGCTTCCGTTGAAAGATTAATAGTCACAACTAAATGGCCCATCACGAGCCGTTAGATGCCATACATCAAATCTTAAAGTCACACAGGCAATGCATTATTAACACTAGAGTCAAAGTGAACCTAAGCTTAAGACTCTTAAACGCCCTTTTTATTAATTTATGCAAGCTACTTTTCTTATACTATTTCAACCACTTCAATCTTCTAAATCTTTCGCCAACATGTTTTTTTATAACTCTCTTATGTTACTTACATACTTTGTTTAGCCATGACTATAATTTACTAATACAAATTGTATTTTTCCCTACGGAACAAAATTTAAGCATTCTTAAAGCACCCAACAATGAAAGAATTCTAGATTCGACTCCCTCTCACAAACCCGGGTACTCACCAATCAAAGTTCGACGCGTGGCATGGTGACAAAAAATACCCAACAACCATTAATTAAGTGCCAGCGCTTATGAATAAACATATGGGTACATATGTAATTCACATATAGTAGATTATATAATAAGTAGATATGACTTGCTTGTCTTCAATATAATGATGAAGACATGACTTCGTTTGTCTTCAATATAACGATGGAGACATGTAACTTGGATGCTCTATTTCTTGAATTTGCAAATTAACACAAGTCACCATTATCCAATTGACTAAAAGTAAAATCCACGTATCTGTTATCTGTAGAATATATAATTTAGAATTTTCATAAAATGGACACTTCCAAGATGCCTTCAAATAACCCAATTTGATAATGGGATTTTTACATTATAAAAATTTCTAAACATGGAGCAAAACAATTAAATAAAGCAAAAGTCATGATCTCAACTTTATGAGCTAAAGGTGACATGGACATTATAGTGCTAGGGATAGGGAAAAGGTTCGGTCCAGTGTACCTGTGCACTAGACAGGACATTGGGCCAACCCGTGGGAATTTAGAACACGTGTCGTGTCCGTGTCCCCTCCAATGCACGAAAGCACTGGAGGCATACCACTCCCATAATGCTATATATTAATGAGACATAATTTTCCTCCAACCAGTTTAGAGGAAATTTCCAAAAATACATAAACAAGGTCAAAATAAACCTCACGAACTTTATGGTTGTATGTCCTGTAAATTAGAACAATTATAGATTTTAATACACACAAAAACACTACCTAACAAATATATACATGAAGGAGAAAACAAAAATTCCATGTATGTTATAAAACTTATCCTTAAACATCTATTGGAAGTTATGGTTCTAAAAACTTCTAAATCTGTGCAATTCTATTGCTATCCTATGCTTTGTCAACTATACCTTTTGTCTTCACTTACGAGGGTTCATTCTTTGTTTGAAATCGGGAAGCTCCTTGTCCGTTAATAGCTCCATCAATGTCTAAGTTCATCGATGAGGAATGAACATTTTGGGACACAATCTCTGGTGCTTCATCAACTACCCAATCATCCATTGGATCAATCTCTTCAGCCACAATGTCAAACTTTTCGCCTGACTTAAACTGCTGCAGCTGCAAATTATAATGTACAAAAGTCAGATCACTCAATCGTCGTTGCTCAATAGGATTCCTTCCAGTTGTGAGCAGCTTCTCAGCCAAACTCCTCTTTAGTCCATATCTCAAAGCACCATCACAGTTCTGACTCAGAATTCGAATGGCAAATCTCTGCAGCTCAGGATATTGACTTCCATAATGAGACCACCACTGAGCTGTAGTTCAATTTACAAAAAAAAAAAAAGTTTAAAATCTTGTTTTTGTGACTGACTCAAACCAACCCAAATAATAAGGAAGCAGGAAGCAAAAAATATGGAGCTCTCTTACCTGGAGGGACGCTGGTTCTTCGATCAGTGGCACTCCCCGCTTCAAAACCACCTCTAGCATGTCTATACTCTTCAAGTTGTCGGGATATCAAATCTTGACTTCTCTGATCTTGTACCAAGCGGACAGTAGAGCACAAAAGGCCAAAGGCAACCTCAGCATCACCTACGAAATCACTTGAATAAAATAGACTCGGGTTTAAATAATACCCTGCACCATGAATAGGGCTATGGAGATAGTTGTCCCAAATCTCATCAATCGCTTTCCAAAAAGGCATGTACTGGGATTTCTTATTTTTAAATTCATCTTTGATTGTCTCTTTTAGTTGATCCATTGTTTCATATATGTAGCCCACTTGTGGTTTATCAGCCTGATTGATCAAACATAAAACACGAACAACCGGTAGAGTTGCCTTCAAGGGCAATCCCAGCTTCAGTCCAGAAAGAGTTATCTCCCACTAAATCAGCTACCCTCTTTCCTTCTGTCCTAGAAGCCCAGACTGAAGTTTTCCACTCAGTTGAGGCAAACATGCTCTTTAATATCAGCCTTTCTGTTACAATATTCTCTAAAGTCATAATGGGCATTGCGGATCTTATTTTGGCGGGCTTAATTAGGTCACAGCCAAGAGTATGTTTCTTCAAAAGATTCAAAACAGCTTCATGCCCATAAATAAACTTTATAAGGGTCTTGGCTTTAGTCAATATACCTCTGATAGACTCAATCATTTCAAACTTCTCTAGCATGAGCTCAATGCAATGGGATGCACTCACAGTCCAGAACACTTTCTTGCACCTATCCATGAATTGCTTGCCCACAGCTCCCATCCAACCCGTAATAGAACATGCCACCACTTGAATTACATTTTCAATTCCAATCTCCTCAATAACTCCATCCAACAACAACTGTAACCTATCAACATCACCAATGAAAGATGTAACATCAGATGACCGAAGATAAACAATCCCCCGTGGGCAATCGACCAAAAAATTAACCAGGTGTCGACCCTTTTCATCAATCCATCCATCTAACAAGATGCTACACCCTGTACTTGCCCATGAATGCCTAATCTTCTTCACATACTCTTGGATCTCCTTCACCTCATCTTTAAGGATCCAACCTTTTAGCTCCTGACAACTAGGGATGTCATACTCCATCTGATCATGACCCTGGGTAGCATTTATCATTGCTTTGAAGCTAGGGGAATTGACAATACTGAAATCTACACCTGTTTCATAGAAGAACCTAGCAATGCATTTTTGGGCTTTACTTGATAATGAACCTTTACCTGTTTTGCAATTTATGGCTATTTGAGAATCTGTACTTCCATCGAGAAGACGAGCACTGTTTGTCGGACTTTCTTCTTGTGCAGAGTCCATATCAACATGGCTCCCATCAGAAGAACCAGCTGTTTGACTGGTTTTATGCTTATTATGCTTAACACTGTTCAATTCAGGACAACAATTCCTTTTACAGGGAAGATTTGGGGCATGAATTTCCTCAACTTCCTTGTTGAAACATTCCATCTTCCTTTCAAGTAATTTGTTTCTAAACAGTTCCTTTACATTTTGAGGAGCATTTTCACAAGGAGTAACATCTCCACGTATACCTCCTAAGTGGCACTTTAGACGGAAGAAACCGCTCACCACTTTACCACAATAATTGCATTGAACTCTACCCTTTTTCTTATCAACTACTGTACCATGATCATGAACATTGATGAAGCCTTCACCAGCAGCCATATTGTTCTCTTGTTTTGAATTTAAAAAGAAACAAGAAACCCTGAAAAAATCCTATCTGTCCATCAAGTGCTTTCAGCAAGCTTGGCCTGAACATCCACAAGAAAAAGTAGCAAAGACAACAATTAAGGGAGAGAATCCTTAAAGTTAAAGCAGAACAGCAATATATGATCTGGTTTCCACTTAAAGTCAAATGCACAACATATGATTCTATAGGCATTTTCACTTGATATGCATTATTGTCATCAATTTGCAATAATCATATGTTCTGCAACTGAAAAGCTCAAAAAGAGCATTCAATTAAATAAAAATTGTAATGCCAAAGCTGATGGATAGAGACAAAAGTAAGAGAATTGGAGAACCACAGCAAGGGCTGAAACATTAATGGGACCTTAAAAAATGTTAAAACACAAAATATCATAATAAGTTGAAAAATAGATCTTATGCTTTCAAGACTTTTATAAAGAAAATTCGACTATCGAAGCAGAGTACAAAAAGTAGTGAGGTTGTTATAGATGCTTGAAGTCAAGACGATAAGCTGACTTAAAAAGAGAAAGGAAAGAGAGAAAAAAGAAAAAGGAATAAGCAAGGAGATGGTTTGGCACATTAGCAGTTCACTTTTTTTTTTTGATAAGTAATAAGATTTTATTAGGAAAGACATCTTAGTGCACAAAGTGTGCACAAGATGACAATTCAAAAAGAAGCTGAGTGCCATGAGTCGACAAACTCAGTAACAGTTACAGCAGTAGTAAAACCCCATATCCTGGACCAATCAAATAAAGAAGTCACAAAGGTGCCAAGGAGCTGATCTGGAGAGCTAGACAAATCTTCAAAAGTTCTCAAATTCCTCTCCCGCCACACCGTCCACATTAAACACAATGGAATCAAATTCCAAATGTGAGAATGATGCTTACCAAACCAATTATGCCACCCAAACAGCAAATCTGCCACCTGCCTTGGCAAATCTCCCTGTCCTTTTGAAGCCATAAAAAAATTGTATAAATTTACAATGATTTTTTGACACTGAAAGTCTCACGGTTTGGTCGAAGTTTGTGTGAGATATAGCAACAACAATTTCCTGGAGATAATTTGGTTATGATGCTTGAAAATCATGATTCAAGAATGAGGCAAAAATGATTGCTGCTCCGATTTCAAATTTAGACAAGATATTGATCCTAAATTAGTGCAGTGGACTAAGTATGGTTATAGAGATAAAAATAAGTGAGATCATTTCTATCATTTATCCACTTATTTTATGGATTTGGAAAATATTAAAGATGGGTCCAAAAAAAAATGAACTTGATCAGACTATAGCATCCTTCACACTCCTATGTGAAATTCTTTTAAAATATCAAGTTTCTGGTTTAGTCTGTATTCTGTAACCAATCAAGAATATGCTCAACAGCTTCAAGGTGGCAATGAAGCACATTGTTGAAGATGAAGAAAAATACAGAAGTGATTCAAAAATCTAGCTTGAACGTTAACCACAATAAACAAGATACATAAGATTTCTGGGGTCAACAATCTAGAAGCATATTACAGGTGGATCTCAAGTGTTGCGGTCTCCAAATATTTTGTTCAGTGTTTACATTTATTTTTTCAATTGATATGCCACACACACAGTGTGGGACTTGAACTCACAACCTCACTCTCCCCTATTCTTAAGGGGGGAGGAAGTGTCACTTGAGCAAGAGCTCATTGGCTATATAGCATTTAGAAAATCTAAGATATCATGAATAATTTCCAGCATCTCAAAAATTCTGGTATGCGCAAGCATCTATGTACTACTGAACAATGAACATCCGAATTTTTTGATAATTCAGTTGATACAAAAAATTTGCACATTGGTTCTCCTTATCAAGGAGACCAAGCAATGACATTGAGCTACAAGGCTCTTGGCATTGAACATCCGAATTTCGAACAATCTAAGGATGGCAACATTCAAAGTGTCACTTTGATTTTGGCCTTGCCAACTGATCAAGGCATCAATAATAATTAAATAATCCACAGCCACAAGTATATCTGATTAGGACCAGTCTCCTCATGTATCCAAGAAGAAAGGGCAAAGGGAGGAAAGCCCAAATGGGCGCCAGCACATAAAAAACCGCCAACTGCTCAAATTAAAAATGGTTATGACCCTAGTTTTTAATGACTTGAACCTTCAAAACCATATAAGACTCGTCTCAATCTGATGTTACATATGAGCCTCACACATGATTGCAAAAGCAATACTAGAGAGTAGAGAGTAGAGACACAAAAACTTTCACCAAAGGTAATAAATTATGATTGGTACAACGAGACTTTTACATAGATCCGACTACACCACTTTTATTACACACCAATCACAACGTACATGTGAAGAAGAAAAAAGAAAAGTTATGAACTTTTTTTGTGTACACCAACTTGACACTTTGTTCCATGACTTGTCACAACTCACAATGTAACCTTAGCATATGAATTTGACCCTTTTGTGAAAATGTATCAATATATTGATTGACCTTTATTCCATCGCTTAATTCAATCGTTGACTTAAGTTATTAAAAAGCAACAATTTAACATGAACTAGTAAAGAGAAAGAGAATCTCTTTTCCCAAAAAAAGAGCAAAACCATATAATCTCATTTATGATCTGTTTTGACTTTTGCTTTAGAGATGGAAGAGGAAGAAAAGAAACACAACTACACAAGTATTTTAGAAGAAAAAAAGGAACACCCTTTTTTGGTCTTAAACAAAGGAAACATATAAAGAATCAATTAGAAGGATTCCAATATAATTAAAGAGAAGAAATCAAAGATATAGAAGAAGAAGAAGAAACGAAAAGGTGTACCTTAAAGCTCAAGTCTTGAAACAGACAGACAGAGAAAGGGAAGGGGGTAGGATTATGATATGTATGAGGATTGAGGATTGAGGATCGAGGAGTGAGTGAGATCATCTCTAGCAGTAGCACTCTTTGACTCTTATGACTTATCTTTGTGTTTCTGTGTTTGGCTATATAATGATTTCTTTAACTTTTTGGGTTGTCGTTACAAATGAGAAAGTACAGTAGTGAAAGTTGTTTGCTTGGCATTGGAACACGTCACTTGCTTTGGCTGAATCTCTCCAAAAGCTACCATGTTTATCGCCTACCCGCCATCCCACGTAAAGATCCTTTCCCCACATTTTCCTCATTCTTCTTTTTTTTTTTGGATAAAAATTCATTTTCTTTTTTTTTTTTTTGATAAGTAATTTTCATCTTTATCATACCCAACATATGTAATTAATAAGTTTCTAGTAGAAGGAAAATTTATCATAATATATGATTTTTTTTTTTTTTTAAATATAAAATTTGATGATTATAATAATTATTAATAAATATTTATTATGATTGTGTTTGTATATAAATGATATATTCTACTTTTAAAGAAAATATGATATGTTAAAATTTTTAATAAATAATGATAATGTGTAAAATTGTGGATGAGCCAACAAAAAGTCAAAACGTTTTATTATTTATTTTATATATTATATAAATTTTATCCATTACCTTATAAAACATATGTACATAACGGATGGATGCATGTAACGTATACAGGTCTTATTGCCGTAAATCCATGTGTATATGTTAGTTGAGATACTACCTCCTTGGGATTATTAAATTTGAAAAAAAAGAGCACATGTTTACATGTACTAGCATTAGATAATCTTGTTAAGATTTTAAGAAAAAAGAGATTCAAGAATGAATTAACTTGATTTTTAATATTTACGATGTCATTGACACTATTAGCATTGACACAACTAATAGTTAAGGGACCGAATTAAACTTTATTGAGGGATAAGACCTACCCCACACACAAGTCATGGTCCCTTCCACCCCTTGGATGGCTCAAAATTAATTTTTATGCTGATGTTAAGCCACCCAATGCCTACTTTGCTGCTATTTGTCGTGATCATATGGATGAGGTTACTCATGCATGGATTGACCATGCCCCCTACTGGCTGAAGCCAAAGTTGGTCTCTTTGCTATTTCTTGTGCTCTCTCCATTGGTTTGGAATATACCATTTTTTAGGGCGATGCACTCAATGTCATCTCCCTCATTTAGAATTTGGCTATTGTCCCCCACTGGTATCTTCTCCATCATTTCAAATATAAAATCTATTGCTACATCATTTCATTTCTGCTCTTTTACACATGTCATTCGTGTTTCTAACTGTATGACTCATGCCCTTGCTGCATGGGCTCCATTTTGTAATATTTCTAAGGCCCTCCTCTTCTCCTATCTCCCTGCCCACATTCTTGAGGTGGAGAAGGCAGATGGATCGAGGCAAGGAAGGCAAATGGATCGGGCCCTAAACCCTCTTCTTTATAATATATTTATGACTATTCATCAACAAAAAAAAAACCGTTCGTTCGATAGTAGACAAACACCCCTATTTTGCAACCATTTATTTTTCACCTTTTTAATCCCTTTTTAATATTGGATAAAATGATAATATTGCATAAGTGGAAATATATAAATACAAAAATTGATATTTAATAATACAATACTGAATATCATAACAAAAATTTTTAACACTAAAACATAAAAAATTTCACACCAAATTATTTAACAAGACAATAATACAAAATGTCAATGTACTAAAATAATAACAAAAACAAAGCTTAGTCCCAAATTTTTTGGGTGGGGTATACATCCTCAATAGACTAACAAGAGTCAACCACATGTATTTTTTTCAACCATTCTATTATATTTGAAGTCAAACAAACCACAAAACCCAAGTAATAATACTCAAATAATTGAAACCAAATATTTAACACTAATACAAACTACAAATTTCAGACTAAATTTTTTAACAAAACAATAATACAAAGGTCCAATGTATCCAACACTCCATTAAAATAAAGTAAAAAATAGAAAATTCCTAATGATGATAATGGCAATTATTAATTATAGGCAATATAATGGCATTTTAGTAAATATACTTGGGATAGGGCAAGAAGGGACAACCAAAATCCGTCCATCCCCTATTAGATTGTTGATTTTGAGTTCAAAATAATCGACAAATATTTTAAAATATTTCTCCCCCGACATATTTTGAAACAAAATATTTCAAGATATCAATATCATTTCCATACTAAGCTATTGTGACAATATTGAAGGTATTTTAAACCATGATCTTTCCAGATTTCACACAACAAAATATCATAAAATTAATGGGTGGCAAAGGCAAACGAAATATATCCATAAATTTTAAATTCACAAAATAACACACATACAACATGTATTCATATATTTCTAACTCTTTAAACTAAAAAAGGGTTTGTTTTTTAAAAAGAAAAGGGTAAATTAACATTAACCTCAACATAATTTTAGCAGTCATATATAATATACAAGATTGGAAAAGGGTAAGATAATTTTTTCCAAGGGGAAAAAAAGGCCCCCTTTCATGCCTCTATAAGACTGCTGACAAAAAGCACATTTTCTTTTTTTCATACTATGAACAGATTGTGTAATGAATAGTTATTGACTTTACAACCGATTATAGCTGCTTCATCATTTCAAAAGGGATCCTAAGACCAGCCACTTGCCCAACAACTGAGAGCCATGCAACCAAGTATAATTCAATCGCTAGTCCAGTTTTAGCAAAAGCAGGATCAGCATGAAATAGCAGCTTCATCCACTCACTGGTCCCACAAGGATGTAATTTGTACCATGGCCTGTTCAAGTATGGATGCTCCTACAAATAACAAGTCAACTTAAGCCTAAAGGTCTAATTCATCAAGCACAAAGCTTTTGCAAGTAAAATTGACAAGTGATACTTCATCAACATCTTTCGCTTTCTCTGATGGTTATATGGAATTCGGTTTCAAGTTCTAAAACACAACCAACATTGGTTCAGTTGCAAATTTACCCCATATTTGATGCAAACCTACTAGCACACACTTCCATTTTTTAATGAATGAATAATATATGTTAAGTGTCAACCATCAATGTCACAGGCAGGCCATAAAGGTATTACTTGACAAAGTTATCTGCAATGAGGATTTCCTGTTTTGCTGGCTACATGCCTACATACACTAACCACTATGTAATATCCACTATTAATGTTACATGCTAGTATCCAAAGTTCGAATCACTTGCATATGTTAATTCAACAGAGCAGCATGAGCACCTTTGTTTATGCCAAACATGACCACCAGATGTACAGATCCCAGTTAGATAAATGTCTATAACATATTTCATGTAACAGTGAAGTGTGCACAAATGTGGCGCTCAATGCCACCTTGAAATCACTAAAAAGATTGTGATAACTTTCCAGTAATAAATAGGTAATATCATTCTCTTTTCGGAAAAGAAAAAAGAAAAACCATGTACCATCCAGGTGCACCCAAAATCTTTGGTAGAGATCGTATAACATTATCGTTTTAAGATTTTAAAATTTTAAAATTAGATAGAAAAAGAATACAACAGTTCAATGCTTTTATCCAAATTACTATCAACTGGCAGATCTCAAACCACGATCTCATCCTCCACCCTGTTTTTACAGAGGGAGGTGCCATTTGAGCAAAAAATCATTGGCACCTTTACCCAAATTATATACTACAATCACTTATGAACGTCATAACCAATAAAATAAAAAAATGAAAGGAAACTAAAATATAAAAATGTACCTCCTGGGTTATGAACGTCCATTTTGAATCTGACAATGCTTTTTTAGAGTGGGCAGGAAGGACCTTGTCGATTTTATTAAACTCCAGAGGTTCTCCATCTATATGCTAAACGATATCAGTACCTTTTTTTTTTTAACAAATATTTCAAATAGATGAACAGTAGTATTAAAATGGACATTGAAAATGCTTGCATTTTGTATGACCATAATGCAACAACTTGACTTGAAATTCACACTAGATCAATTCACACATACAGTTCGTAAGTCTTGAACTCACAACCTCACCTTCCACCCTACTCTTACAAGAGGAGGAGGTGCCATTTGAGTTAGAGCTCACTGACAATCTCAATTACCAATCTGGTCAATCCAACATACAGATTCATTCATTTATAGAAGTATATCAAGTTAAATCAATTTGTGACTTGTGTTTCTTAAAAAGGGAAAATAGGTAATTCAAGATGTTTGTTTGCCAACTAAAATAAGATATATAAATCAACAAAACCACATGTTATACCGCACTGCTGACCAAGTTTTTATGTACTTAACAGTGCAAAAATGGTTTCTGTCAATCATTTATAAAAAACCAAGCATACCTTTTCATATTTTACCATCAATTCATATATGATCTATATTTGTGTTATAATCTGAGTTAAAAAGAGATGAACATACCACTGTAGTACGCACGAAAATATAGCACCGGAACTCTATATGAATTGCTATATACTATATGGAGATCATAGTAATGTACTTCACAAGGATTGCTCTGGACCTAATAATAGAGCAAGAACTTGATCAATATAGTAAATGAGAAAAAAATCAACAGGTATTTATAAAAAAATGTATAACTTTCATGAGTGAATGATATCTATATCTACTTGGGAGCAGTTCAAGACTTATATAACACAAAGGAAGCTAAAACAAGGATACATTTGAAATACATACTAAGGTAGCATTATCAATGGGCTCCTCTTCCTCAGAGCTACATGTCTCTTCATTCCCAAGGCAACTTGGTTCATCAAGTTCTTCCTATACATAACACTAATGATAATGTTAGCATCAATTCATGCATTAAAGTGCTAGTGCTACATTATAATAACATCAAGGCCAGACCTCACTTGACTTGAGAAGTATGTTCTCCAAAGATAAGTATCCTTCCACCTGCAAGAGAGAGAGATATAAGAAAAGTGAAGTAACATAAAGTTTTTGAACATGAACTGGCTGCAACAGAGGAAGATTAAAACAGCGATTGACAACACTAACTTCATGAGAAGCAACCCAAGGTTGTTTTGGACAAAGTACCCATGACCATGGAGGGAAAGCTGAGCATATCCTTTTCCATTTCTCCATGAATGCAGAAGCAGCAACACGAAAATCACTTGATGAGAGCGTTCCTTCCCAAGACAAAGTATCCACGACTGCTTCTTTTTTAGCCATTGCAGCCTAATTAAAGCTGAGGAACAAATAATAAATGCACTTTCAGGGTTTGTCGTTTAAAGATGACTTATAAAACATTTTCCAGTAAAATTGCTTATTTTTTGCTATTTAGTTGACTCTCTGAAAATGAACCGGAAACATTTTCCAGTATTTGACCTACACGGAAAATCATACATTTCTTGTAATTTCCTATAGATATTTAAATAACAACTAAAAATTCAACCTAAATTTTTTTTTTTTTTACCCATTGACTAATTTACAAATAATAAAAAATCATGAATATGTAAACCTATAAAAACATATGCTTTCAATAAACAAAACCATAAATAACATCCAATGACACACACAGTAGCCATGGAAGTAGTAGTTTAACGCGATTCCATATCCAAAATACCACCATCTAATTTCAACCATTTTACATAAGTACACAACCAAAATTAATAGCATGCATTATTAGCTTAAGCTCTAATACATAACCATAAAAATTCCAATTCTAATCTCCAGCATCTTTGTTAAAACAGTTCTGTAACCACAAGTACAGATTTTGGGCAAAATGGGTGCATAAGACTAAAAGATTTTGAGCACTAAAAATAGTCCAAGAAACCAAATTTATATCCAAAATTTGATTCAAGAACTAAATAGCATCAATCATTATAAAATAAAAAATACAGCTTTACCCTGTAATTCATGACCAACCTTCAGGCTTCAGCATAAAAAAAATACCCAATTGAGCAAAATGTGAGAATGGCAGTGACATTGATTAACATCAAATTGAGCAAAAATAAGTATGTAAAGTTGCAAAGTGGTAGAAGAATGTAGAAGATAACAAAAAGGCAGAAAAAATTGAAGAAGAATTAGAATGAGTTTGAATTGTACCTTTGATTTCTCTCAATTAAAAAAAATTAAAATTAAAATTAAAAATCTCAAATCAACCTACATCTAAACCTCATCTAAGCATTTGAGTTTTCCTTCTTCTTTTTTTAAATCGGTGCTTCTGGGTATTTTGATTTTCCAGTGACAAAAAGAAAAAGGGATTGCTTGAGGATTAATGGTGGAGTAAATTCAAAAATTAAAAAAAGGGAGCTTTTGGGCATTTGGCATGATCCATCTATTACGATTACGTTGGATTGAAATATTTTGAAGTGAATGATCGAAATTCTGATGGACTCATGGGTATTGAACAGACCTTAGTATTTGGTAAAAAGAAAAGAACAAACCTGTGTCTGTGTGGGTGGACGCCGGCTGTGAGAATGGGTAGTTCAGATGGTGGGGGCGACGGGGACTTGGGTGGTTGTGGGGATGGGTTTTAATGATTTAATATTTTTTTTAATAGTTTTATTACTATTAAATGTTAATTCTGCCATGTTAATATGCTCCCGTTATGTTAATGGCTGACGTGTTACTTTTCACTTTAGATGCCATGTCAGTTTGTAAAAAAATGGAAGTAAAATTGATAGTGTTTCTAAGTTCTTGTTACTCATAGAATACATATAAACAAATAAATTATAGGTTAATCTATTGTCTTTATTCCTAAATTATATACGAGTTTCATTTTTCATTTTTAAATTTTGAAAAGTTCGTTTTTTGTCCCGGACTCTTTTTTATAAAAGGATAAAATTTATGTATAAAAATGAACTTTTTCAAAATTCAGGGACGAAAAAAGAACTTTTCAAAATTTAGGGATGAAAAACGAAACTCATGTATAGTTTAGGGACAAAAACAATATTTAGGCCTAAATTATAAATAGGATATCTATAAAATAATTAAATTTTGATTAAACTATTGTTTTTATCCTTAAACTTTGTATAAAGTTTATTTTTCGTTCCTAAACTTTGAAAAGTTTGTTTTTTGTCCCTAAACTTTAAAAAAATTTGTTTTACACATGATTTTCGTCATTTTAAAAAAAAAATTATGGACAAAATTCATATGTAAAAGCGAACTTTTTTAAAATTTAAGGACGAAAAACGAATTTCATGTAAAATTTAAGAACAAAAAAATATAAACCAACGCAGTGTAGGTTGGGAATTTTTACCATCCCAAACTCATAATTTTTTTTTTTTTAATAAAATTTGAATTGTATATGTCATGTGTGCACTATGTGGCTCATTGTAAGTATATAAATTGTACGACATAATTTTGACATGTGACTTACTTATTAATCATTTTACATACATTAAAATTATTAAAATCGTTTTATTTTAAATGAAACTCTTTATAATCCATTAGGCTACTGTCTAGTAGTGTCTCTTTCCCCACACTTGATCTCCTCCCTTTTTGAGGATGTAGATTCGAGCCCTCCCACACACATTTATATTAGGCTAATTAGGAATTTCTATCTCCACTTCAATTTTTCAAATGAGTGGCCTAAAAAAATGAAAATCTATTACCAAAGTTAAAAATAAAATAAAAAATACTACTTCGATTAAAACTCAATTATTAAAGTTTCAAGATATTTAAAAAGTGGTGTTTCATTAGTCATTTTACATTATTTTATAATATATTATAATATTTGGTTTTTAATAGACACTTGGATTTTCACAATGTGCATTTGTCATCTAAGTGAAAATAATTTGTATTCTTTTTATTTTCGCTATATATTTTTATCATTCATTTTCAATTATAAAACTAAAATATTTTATTTAGTTTACATATAATTATTGATTAAGACATGTATTGCACACGCATATAACTAATAATAATATAAAATGAAAGTGTTCGACTTTTTGTTAATTTCTTCCACTATTTCCATGTAAGCTTGTGAAAACCCACATTTCTCCACAACATCATTTTGATATATATATATATATATATACACACAAAACAAATAGTTCTAAAATATGTTAATTTAAACTAATTATAATTCGTTGTATTTTTTAATAAAACAACCCAATTGCAAATAAATTATGACTAAATTAGATTTGATCTTCTCTAAATAAATTCTAATTAAATTAGGTATGTAATTTTTTACAATTTTTCTAATTGACTTTGTATTTATGCATACTTATAAATAACTTTGTATCATATATAAATATATTTTTTTAACCGTCACAATAAATTCTAATTAAATTAGGTATGTAATTTTTTACAAATTTTCTACTTGACTTAGTATTTATGCATACTTATAAATAACTTTGTATCATATATAAATATATTTTGTTAACCGTCCCATGCATTGCATGTATTACTTACTTGTAATAATTTAAAATGAACCTATGCATCATATATAAAAGGGAAAAAAAAAATTAAAAAAGTAAAAAATACCCCTTAAGTTTTAGGTCAAAATCAAATAGATCCATTGATCTTCTAATTTGAAATTAGAAACTCCTAACCTTGGAGAATAACTCAAATTGATCCTTATGTCTAAACCTCTAAAGATAAATGACTTTTTTTTTTTACTAAAAAAATATATTATAAAATGATCTTTTAATATAATTGAAACAAAAATGTGATGGAAATTTAGATAAAGAAGAAATTTGATTAATTTTAAAAGTTTATGGGCTTCTAATTTCAAATTAAAGGATTAAGGGATATGTTTGATTTTGATCCAAAAATTTTAGGGGGTGTTTATTCCCTATATAAATATTTATTCCTGTGCATTGCACAAATATGATTACTGATCAATTCACCCATCCAAAATCCTAATGAGTTTGGCAGCCAAACAATTTTTTATTTAAAAATAAATAAAAAATAAAAATGCCACCTGGGTCAACATTTTCACATTATTTTAATATTGTCGTTTGTCACCTTAGATTTTTTCATCCCTCAATTCACAATAATAACTAAAATGAAACACAAATAAAAGGTTAATGAGTAAAATGAAACATTTGAAATGTTAGAGACGATTTTGAAACATGAGACCAAAAATATAATTAAACCAAAAAAAAAAAAAAAAATAGGACCAGAGACCACCGTTTTGCCTTAACCATTTTTAATTTTCTAAAATCTTAACCATTTGTTATATTCTTGGTTGGCCAGTTGGGCCAGTGCACTGCTGATTGCTGAATGGAAGTAGGTGCATACTCTTTTTCATAGCCTTTTAACAACCAGTCCAGCTTAACAAAACCATGATCACAAAAGCCTTTTGCTACAAGCCGTTTGTTTAGTGATTGGGGCTTCTTGGTTTCAGCTTGTCCAGTCCTAGTTGGGCTTTGCACACCCTCTGTACCCAAAAAAAAACTTGTATTTGATCTTGTAAGTCATCCTTGGCCCAACAATGTTTTTGTCAGGTGGTGCAAAGACAAGATACCAGGTTTCATTCTTTAATAGAAGCTCCTATCATATTCTCTTCAGATATGGCTTTAATTATCATAAGATAAGAGTCCAGTTCCATGTTTTTCAGATATTTGAAAGACTTGTGCTCAAGTAAGAGAGTAGGAACCACAGGAGAAAGATCGATCAATAGGAGTGTGGATTTTCCAAAATTTTGAGGACATGATTGGGTCTCAACTCTTGAGACTCTCCAACGTGTGTTAATGATCGTCAGATCTCTAAAACACAAATTCCAAAAAATAAGAGACATCATAAGCTCTTCTACCTTATTTAAAATTTATTGATACTTTACAAACTAAATCATGAAAAGTTAAAAAGTAAATTTCCTGGTGTCTTTAAATTGGTTCAAACTTCTAAGTTACTTCTAAGTCGTAAAACGAAAATCACAAAGTCAATCATCAATAAAATTAAAATATTTCTTTATTTCTTATCTGGTGGATTCTAAATCCGTTCCTTATGGATTCAATGTGTTTCAGGATATATTCATTTACTAAACCATCTTGTTGACGACAATCAAGGGGTGTAGGTCATCTGGGCTACGATGAAAGTTTAGAATGAGACACTACAATCTTATGAACAACAAAATTAATTTGCCTGTTGGTTCAAGGATTGATGTCAATAAGAATTGCAAAAGAGATAGAAAAAATCGCAACGGAAATCTAGCTACTATTTATAGACGAATTCTTAGATATATACAACAACATTCTATTCTTCGATGGAATAATGCACAAATGAGATTTCATTAATTGAATTTTTTATTTGAAAGATCACTTTGATTATTGGGAGATCGATCCATGAACGGGAACAAAGTAAGACTTGTGTCGTCAATAAGCCAGATAGTGATGTAGTTGAATAATGGAATGACATGCAAAGATGATAAGAGTGTGTTGAGGCAGATATGAAATTTGTTCTGGGCAAAGAATGAAAAAGATGTTGGCTGATTTCAATTTTCCTTGTAATTATTTTATATATTGTGTTAAAATGTTTGTTAAACAAGTATTGACACTCCTTATTTAACGAAGGAATGCATTTCTTGTCAACTAAGAAAGTTATTGTTTGTCTACTAAGAAAGGTATTCCTAGTCCACCAAAGAAATATATATTGAAGTCTTATAAATAAGCAATACCACAAGAGTTTAGTGACTTTGGCCCTAGGATCCTCCCACATAGGTGGAGGCTTTGGCCCAAGGGTCCTCCCACATGAGGAGAGACATGACAGTAGTTTGAGTGAGCGCAACCAATTTGTTTGAGTTTGTGGCAGAAAGGTCGTGTATCTTTCTTTTTAGTTTCATTCGTTTTATATTTGTTTGAAGATCTTTCTTAAGCCATAATTATTTTGCACAATCATTATTGATATGAGAGTGCTATCTGAGGCCCTTTTCACACAACACAAGCATCAAAGAGAGACATAGATTTGGGGGCCATAATCAGAAGCCAAAACTTTGAAGATATGGAACAAGATCAATTATTGTTTCTAGGTTTGATTGGTTTTCACTTGTTTTTAAATTAGTCGTTTTTTAGTTAGGATCGAACCAGCCTAGTCACGGGTCGACTAGTATAGTTGCTTTGCTTTAATGCATATTTAAATTACATCGAATTTTATTTATTTATTTTTTGGTAATTAAATTATATTGACTTAAAAATCATATCCATCGTCATTATCATTGTCGTTTCTGTTGTTGTTGATATATACCTTTTTTTTTCTAATGAATAATGACAAACAATGTTGTCTCAAACATCAAATTATACTTATGCAGGGACAACTATAGTCTATAGTAGGTGATGTACTAAGAGGAAGAAAAATAGAAAAAGTTTAGCTAATATTTTGTCCGTTTAAGTTGACCTTAACGTGGAAGCTGTTGGCCTCCCTTAATCACATGAGCTACTATGGAAGTGGCGTACTTGATAGGCTTGTAACAACTATGACACTAATCGCTTAACTAGACATTTGGTGTAACGGTGGAGTCCTCTCTCTTGATTTCCATTTTTAAAAGATGTGGGTTTACATCCCATTTATATAAAATTAATCCAGTGTGTTCCTATTGTTAATTAAAAAAATAATAATTATAGGAGAGTAATCCTGGAAGATTGGAATGGAAGCTAAATAGTGGGTTTGGTAGGTATAATGATTGGAAGAGATAAGGTACAACAACTGCTATTATATAATCAAATTTAAAATAGTGGGTTTGGTAGGTATAATGATTGGAAGAGATAAGGTACAACAACTGCTATTATATAATCAAATTTAAAATAGTGGCCCAAGCCCAAGCTCAAAAAAGAAAGAAGAAAAACCCTTTAAAAAGTGGTTACCATATGTAGCTGAACAACTAATCTGATTCCACTTTGCACAAGATCACTGGGTAGCACACTAACACTCATCAGATTATCTGCCTTCATTTTCTTCCTGTTAAAAAAATGAAAGATTCTCTTTTGTTTTTTTTCAGATAATAAAAAACAAAGATTCTCTGTATGGTGAACTAATATACTTCTTTCTTGATTCTGATAGTGCTTTTAAGGTCTTAAATCTAACCAGCACAGACAGATAACCAAATCAAAGCCATTTGTTCCCTTTTTCTTTTGGGATCAAATATTTTATCATTTTTCCTTTTAATAATTTTCTGTTGTATTTCCTTTTCAAGACCAGTAGTTGTATTTAGGACTGTTACTTTGGTTAGTCCTATGTCCAAGTAGACCAAGACAAATTGTATTTATGGGGGAATGCCCGGAGGCCAGATCCTTCTGTGCAGTTGTAATAGTTTTCTTGCTTCATGATACAAAGTTACTTGCCTCCCAAAAAAAAAAAAAAATTATAAAATTTTGTTAAGCAATCATTGATACTGTCGAGTTATTATAAGGACAAGTGTAATATATTTCAATAATAAATATACAAGAGAGACATCATACTTCTATATTATATTCGAATAATAAATATTTTTTAATCAACAAAAACAAAACAAAGTCAATGGTCAAGGGTGCATTTTTTTATTTCTTGTCTTTTTCACAAGATTCTATTCATAGTATAAAACATGGACCAATATTGTATTTGCGGCAATAATAAATATACAAGAGAGACTAATATAGTATGTTTTCATACTTCAATTTTATTATATTATATTCAAATAAAATGGTCTACAATTAATAATAAATTTTTTTCCTTTTTATTTTCAAAAGATAATAAATAAATTAAAAATAGAAGAAGCGAATCATTTTTTTTATTATAACAAAAACATAATTTAAAACATATAGTAATTGTTGCTGACTTGCTGTCAATGGATAAATAAATCATATGGTAAGTATTGTTGAAGGGCCATAAAAAATGCATTTAACAAAGTCAAACGAAAAAATTGAACCCAACCCAGAAGTATTAAAGAAACAAAATCTTGTCTGGACAAGAGCAATTCGGCGAAGAGCAAGCCAAACGCGGAGAAGAGCAAGCCAAACGCGGCGAAGAGCAATTCGGCGAGCCACTAAATTGATTCTATTCTTATGAAGATAGATCAATCAGGACCTACGGCGAGCCAAGTATAATTCTTTGTTGTCGGTGCCGTCAACATGGACCAATCATTGTATATTTTTCCGGTTGATGCGGCTTATTTCCGGTTTTTGATCGGACCGGAAACCCGGTTAGTCCAACTGTGACCGGCCGGTCCGGTCCGGTTTTTAAAACCATAGTAAATGAGCTGAACTCAAACACAATAATGTGTCCGTGAATAAGCTCGTGAGTATTAGGCTCGATTTAAATATATATAATATTATATGTTTATAGGTATACATATATAAAAATATACTTATTATATAGACTTGATATTGGATTGTGTAAGTTTGTAAATAAATTCCTAAGATACCAAATTATTTTTTGTAATTTATTGGTAATATAAATAGCCCATTTTGTACAATTATATATACTCTCTTAGAATACAGGGTTGGTAAATCTAATTTTTATAATTTTGTTCATAAGCAAAAAGTATTATATCTAAGTAACTCATATAATATAATTTCAACTATAATTTATTTATTAATTATCAGCATAGATTTGTGAAGGAAGACAAAATCCATGATGTTTACGATATATAGGATAAAAATAAGTTGATCAAGTAGCCCTTAAACAAGCTCGAGCTTATTTGACTTATTAATAAACTAAACTTGGACATATAATTTAGTTCATTGAAGCTCGACTTGTGTGTTCTAAATAAGATTAAATGAACAATCCATAATATTTGATACTCAGGTTAGGTTGGTTTGTTTACATCCCTAATGGAAGGACATAGTCGAAGTCTTTTCGCGTAATCAAATGCACTATTCACAATGAACCACGCATGCAAAAGCACTATATGATATCTCAGGCGAATAAAAACCTTAGGTCAATCCCATTTTGTATTCCACCAATCAAAACCTATCCCACATCCTTCTTTTTCCTAGTAAAGTAATCATTTTTAAAAGTAAAAAATAAAAAATAAAAAAAATCAGACACATGACATACTGCAGTAATAGAATATTTTAATTCATCTCACATGGTCATTAATTACCATCCAAATTTTATTTTAATTATTACCTAATGTTTTCCACCTAAAATACTCTATTACATCCCTAATGGAAGGACGTAGTTGAAGATTTTTGGCGTAATCAAATGCACTATTCACAATGGACCACACGCGCAGAAGCACTATAACCAATTTCAAAGACTCATAATTATGATGTCTAAGGCAAATAAAAACCATAGTTGTATATTCCGTTTCGGTGCCCGTTTCGGTTTGGCCATTGGAATGGTATATTTCGGTACCGGTCAATACCGGCGTTTCGTTTCCGGTTTACCGCTATATATATATATATATATTTACTTATTTATATGTTTATTCATCAAAATTTATAATTTGTTAAAAATCTTTCAAATTATAAGCTCATATCAATCTTAATACTAATAATAATATTATGCACTTGTATTTAAATAATATAATAGAAATATTATAAAAATAGGATTTTGTTAAAGGGGCATTAATTGCTGTTATTTTACAGAGAATTGTGAATTTTTAATATTAAAAAAAAAAAAAAAAACTTAGATAACGTATTTTTATTATTTCAATTTTAAAATTTTGCTACCCACTTAAAAAGAGGAAGCATTAATTGACCATACAAATAAAAGTTGATTGAAAGCTGCTTTGGTTTTTCATTACAAGCTGTAAAGTTACAGCAGTTCTTCGGGCAGTCCACCAAAGGTACAGAAACAGAGAGAGAGCTAGGCGGAAGAAGAAGAAGCAAATCAGTAGAAGCAGAGCAGCAGAAGAAGCAGAGCAGAAGAAGAAGCAAAAGAATCAGAAGAAGCAGAAGCAGAAGAAGAAGAAGCAGAAGCAGAAGCAGCAGATGAAGCAAACGCAGAAGCAGAAGAAGAAGAAGCAGAGAAAAAATAAATAAATAAAAAGCCAAAAAAGTATTCCGGCCGGTATATGTAATCCGGCTGAAACAAGCCGAAATTTTGGCCGAGGTGAAACATGGGGGTGCCTCGTACCGGTTTGCATGCCGGTACGAGATTTTCTGTCCGTTCCAACCGGAACAGAACGGAATATGCAACATTGATAAAAACTTTGGGTCGATCCCATTTTGTGTATTTCATTTTGTATTCCCACTAATCAAAGCCTCTCCCATATCCTTCTTTTTCTTGGTAAAGTAATCATTTTTAAAAGTAAAAAATAAAAAATAAAAATCAAATACATGACATACTGCACTAACAAAGTATTTTAATTCATCTCACAGGTTCATTAATTACCATCCAACTTTTATTTTAATTATTACCTAATGTTTTCCACATAAAATACTCCATTAAGAGCATTCACATCCATTTAGGTAAAATTTTAGGCAAATTTCACTATAAGAACTTACTTTTTTTCTATTTTACCTAATTACTTTTAAATATACCATACATCTCATTATCTATTTTCTTTCTCCATTTCATTAAAATACTATTTCTTACTATTTTTTTAATCATTTTCTGATTTCTTTTCTTTCTCCTCCTTAACACCAAAAAAACCCACTTCATGAAAAAAATCTCATCTTCAGTCCAAATCTCACATTGTTCTTTCTCTCCATCACTGAAAAAGAAACGAGAGCATGCATTTAATTTCAACAAGATATTCTTTGATTGAGAATGCTCTTTTCTTGACGTTTTGAAGCCGATCTCAATGGTGATAAAAGCTAATGAAAAAATCGAACCATTAAGCTATAATGTTCTCTAAAAATAGATATATAAGCACTATAATAAAAAACTATTTTGACTAATATGGTGATAGTTTAATGTGAGTCCTTTTTTTTTTTTTTTTTTTTTTTTTGGAGTTTATTAATCATGTTTTAGTTGAAATAGTCTTTTGTCTAATCCAATGTGAATGCTCTAAATACTTGCACAAAATATGCCTATCGGGAGTTCCTTTGATCTAGTTAGCCATACAAAAGGACGAGATCGGTTATTGACTGAATGTCTCATTTCTCTATTCTTTTTTATATTTCTTTGTATATTTTGCATTCATCAATAAAAAAACTAACTTCTTATACCGACGGATCAAAAGTCACACTTGCAACAATCAAAAATCACACTTGCATGTTGCACTCTTGGTGAATAATTACAACCTGATCGTAAGACAATTTTAACTTTGCTCCTCCAAAACAATATTCCCGTATGTGATCCCAATCCTCACTAGACAGCCATGCTTATCAGTTATCTCAATCAACTCAGGAGGACTAAATTACAGTCATTTAGTGAGTTTTTGTGTGGAAGATGTGGTTGCCAAGTTGTTGAGATGTCAAACATTAAATCAATGCATGTTAAATATTAATTCCCGTGACCTTATTAAAAACATAGGACCACCCGTCATTACGTGCAATCAATACACGTAACATGCATTGATTTAATGTTTGACATCTCAACAACTTGGCAACCACATCTTCCACACAAAACTGACTAAATGACTGTAATTTAGTCCTCCTGGATTGATTGAGATAACTCAAAAAGCATGGCTGTCTAGTGAGGATTGGGATCACATACGGGAATATTGTTTTGGAGGAGCAAAGTTAAAATTGTCTTACGATCATGTTGTAATTATTCACCAAGAGTCACTACATCTCTTTCACCAATGATTAAACCTCTTTGAAGAGTCGTATCTTTCTTTAAGTGTTACAAGACATCACCAAATAACATAACTGTAATGTGAACTAAACAATCCCCCCCATGCACTTACATGGTGCACCCATTGGTGGTGTTAGCTAATGATTGGAGCTGGTTGATTTGGTCCAGATCTTCAGGATGGTAATTAATATTGAACCATACAAGTCACCTCCATCCTGTTATGTTCCATCCAAGACGAATTCTCAATCAATAGATACTTGATGTCTGACGGAAATCTCTCAATTTTGGTGTTTTCACTAGCGGCCCCCAATTAGTGCCTTTCTTGTACGCTTAAATCATTCAGCAACAGCATAATAAAAATCTAAAATATATGCATGGTTGGTGTTAATTTTGTTTCAAGATTAGATAACCTCTTCCGAATCCCCCACGCAATCGTTGTTACTACTTTTTCACTATTCATACTGTCCATTTTTTCTACCCTAACCTATAATATAGGCGATTGATGACTCAGAAGCTACCCTACTACGCCATTCAAGTTTTAGTATAAAGATTGATGATTTACGTATAACCACCACAAGAAGCTATATAGTTGTCGAGGAATCATATTCAATTTAATATATGAATGATTGGGAACAGGATATCCTCCATATATCACAATTTTAATTTATTCCTTATTATTCACACCTTGGCTTACATCATCATCATACATCATGTTTTTTTACTTTAGTTAATATCATTGCTCATCATACATCGTTATTATACATGATTTGTGTCCTTTTAATTAGTTAACCTAAAAGTCCTCATGGTTGGCGTCCCTCATCTATATGAGTGAGTCAGTGACCAAAAGTCCAAAACCATATCCATAGAAGCGTCACTTTATTAGTTTATTGGCTTTCTGTGGAAGATTGGTGCATGATTTGAGACAAAAATGGCAGCAATATTAGTGGGTTTGGTACGTAGGTGGAGAAATTGACAGAGGTGCTGTAAGCGTGTAAATAAATTAGATCTATTTAATTTTTTTTTTTTTTTATCTTGTCTTAGGTTCTGGAATTAAAAAAAAAATTCAACTTTAATTTTTTTTCACTCCAATGTGGATTTGGATATTGAATATCGGATTTAACTTCTTCTCTTTTCTCCCAAAGTCCGAACATTTGAATTCCAATTTATTTCTCCATCCAAAATGAATTTGGATGTAGATTCTAATATTTATTTTCTTAATTTGAATAGAGAAGAGAGAAATTAGGCACTTAATTGATTCACGTAAAAATTTGCAAGTTACTCAATTGAAAATTAACAAGCATTGATGAAAAAAAAAAAAAAAAAAATAGCTACGTACCTAACTCTATAATTTTTCTCTCTCTCTCTCTTCATTTGCTTTCTCCTCAGTCCACCTTTCATTGGCCACCCAACTTGTGAGTAAAATACTTATTCTCGTGGGTTCCAGTTAGTTCAATTAGAAAAGTTCTTTGTGGTTGAGGAAGAGACTTGAGTTCAAATTCCACCTACACCAAAAATCAACTGATGTCTTGGCCTAATAGTAAGAATAAATATCATGGAGTGGAGACCATAAATTCAAATGCTAAAAAAAATGTTTTTTTTTCTTCTTCTATATATCTGGTTAAGCTACAAGGAAAGGGAAAGTGTGTTTTGTGGTGGGGGAGGGGTGGGAAATATCTGCTTAAACTATAGGGAAAGGGAAAGGGAAAGTGTGTTTTTTGCTAAAATAGGGAAGTGTGTTTTGGGGGGGTGGGGGGGGGGAGGTCTATAGTAAGAGCTAAGAAAGTTAATCAATGTTGGTGGTCTTTTTTACTTTTTTGTTTAGCAAAAAGTCTTTGTTACTTTTGCTTTTTAAAAGGAGAGAGAGAGAGAGAGAGAGAGAAAAAAAAAAAAAAAAAAAGGCTTCTTTTTACTCGTGTTAATTAAATAAAAAATGGAATTTATACAAGAAATGTGAGCCGTATGGGTTGTTAATGTTATAGCAATTTTAGAACAAAGCCCGTTAATTTATTCAAAGTTTTGATTAAACTGTACGTGTTAGATAATATATATATATATATATATATATATTTCTTTTTTGATATCTTTATTTTACCTGATTTTGATTCCGCAAATGAGTAAGATGTTACATGTTATACAACTCACAAACTCTTAATCATGCAAGACCAAAATACACAGTGAAAATTTATCTACATCCACTTATACTGGTAATTTTATTTTTTTTTTATAACAGAAAATTATCATTAAGAGAACAGAAACTACAAGAAAAACAGCAAGGATCTCACTTCAGATCCTCTGAACAAGCTAACAAAAAACAAGAAGGCCCAGAATCTACACCAAATAATCTCCATAACCAATATCTCTGGGACCAACCAGCAAGTACATGTGTAGCACAATTTGCCTCCCTCTTAGTCCAAACAAAGGACCAATGAGGATGACTGACAGCAGACAAAATTATATCAGAAACTAAACCAGCAATACGCCAATGGGGGGCTGAAGCACCAGAGAGACTATCGACACTAGAGGGATAAAAATTGTAATTTTTATAAGTAGAAGGGTAGGAATAAAATAGGAAGCAAAGTTGGAATAATATCTCTACTTTATAGCTTACACTACACACACTTTACAAATTGATAAATATCCCACAAAAGTATCTCACAAATATCCTATAGAAATATCTCATAAATATCTAAAATATATTCTATAGGTTTCTAAGATATTCTAGGAACAAAAAATATATAAAATGGGAGAAGAAGACAACGGGGGATGATGGCTAAAATGGCATGGAAAACAGGAGGCAAGGCTGAAAAACTAGAAAAGAGACTTGAGAGAAAGGTCTTTCAGGTGCTCCGAACAAAGGATTTATTATATTTGTAGCTATACCAGTTATATTACAAATATCTATGTTGACGTAGGCAAGTTGCCGAACCACCTAAAATTATTGGTGTTCTATCTGTATGCTCTGAATCAATTATTGTTCTGTTTTATCATCCAATCAATCTCCAATGGACTGAGAATCATCATGGTCAAAATTTATTTGCGGTTTTATAATTATCACATTTTAAGTTCCTCCAGACACATACCTTAGAATCGCTTTCAAAATAAATTACCAGTATTACTGGTAATTTATTTGTACAATAGTTTTTTTTTTGACAATTTATTTGTACAATAGTTAACTTCTTTAATATATATCATTGATATACCATCCAAACTCTAACCAGCAAAAAAACCAGCAATGTCATGCAACCCAAAATTTTGGTTAAAAGTGAAACAATTTATACTTGAAATGCGTTCGCGTCAAAACAGAATGGTTGTACAAATTTTTTTTCTTTTCTTCTGAAATTGTACAGAATCTCTGTACAGAATACAGATCTCTGTACGGAATGTTTCACAATTATTTATGTTGAGATGCGTTGGTGTCCAAACAGAAAGGTAGTACAATAATTTTTTTCCTTCTGAAATTCTCATGCATCCTCTGACACAGCTAGTGGACAAAATGTGTGGACAAAATTTTCGATTCTTGCCCCCCAAAAGCACAGTTCTGTTACAGTTAAGATAATGAATTTTTTTTTTGGTAAAAAGATAATGAATTTATGTAAAAAAGAAACCATGCCGACTGCCGACAAACTTTTTCAGAAAAATAAACGACATTTTCAAAAAATAATATATGATCTTATGAATTATCAAGTAGTGAATTGTAATAAGATTGTTACAAATTGGCTTGTAATCAAACTCTGTTTTATGTTTAACGCATCCTTCTTTTTCTTTTTTCTTTTTCTTTTTTCCCACCTTTTATCATTCTTATACCATACATAGCTCAATAAACCAAAGCATATTCTATCAATATTTATGTTCTTAGAAATAAACAAGTTGATCTCTTTAATAGAATTCTTCTTTATTTTCTAAAAACATAACCTTTTTATTTATTTATTCTTTTTTGGCATTTGGAGAATTAAAGATATGGACACTATGTTTTTATTTTTTATTTTTTATGAAGAAATAACAACAATTGCGGATTTCGTAATTAGGAGTTAGAGAACTTTATTGCGTTTGTCATCTATGAAAAATAAGGTTTTTCTATATATATATATATGTTCAGGCTTATAAAGTGATGTTCATTATTTAAAATTGATTAATATTTTTTACATGTTTCATAATTTTTTAAAATATTAGTATATTCTACTAGTGTAATCTCTATATTATTTAACAAAAAAAAAAAAAAAAAAATTTTTCAAAAAATTTTCGATTCTTGCCCCCCAAAAGTATAGTTCTGTTGCAGATAAGATAAAAATAAATTTGGATTGAGATCCTAATAAATTTGGATTGAGATCTGGGATCTCAATCCAATGAATTTATGTAAAAAAGAAACTGTGCCGACAAACTTTTTCAGAAAAATAAACGACATTCTCGATAGAATCACGTGCCAATGTCACTTTACAATTTTTGTAATTGATATATTATAAAATAATATTACTGATAAAAAAACCATATAAAAATGATTTTATTTAATTCATAACTTCTTATCTTGTCAATAAGGTTCGGAATAGAAAACAATTTATAAGAGAACCAAAAAGGAAATATGGGCTTCAACCGCCAACTCCTCCACCTTCACTTTTAGCTAATATATTATAAATTTTCTAAAAATTAAATAAGTTAACATAATAATAAAGAACATATTTTTGTAACAAACACAAACCACGTAACAAATTACTACGTGATAATTGCTAACTAATAAGACCATTTACATATACTTTTAGTCATATGATCTATTAAATGAGTCATGTGACTTGTTTAAATAATATATGTGAATGGTCTTATGAGTTGCCAAGTAGTGGATTATTAAAGGAATACAGATTAGGAAAGTATATTTGGTGAAAAATACCACACGTTTAAGTGGTTTCTGTCATGTATATATGTAGTAATGGATACAAAGTCAATTTCCTAAATTATAGAGATTTACAATGATGACAGAATAAACACATTCCTAAACTTAAGGGATATACATCAATTATGGAGATTGATTGAGAGGCTTGATATCTGGTGAGATACGCATCAATTATGCAAATTGATCAATTATGCAGATTGCTTGATATCTGGTGAGGAAGTTTGACTATTAATTGTAATAAGATTGCTACAAATTGGTTTGTAACCAAACTCTGTTTTATGTTTAACGCATCCTTCTTTTTCTTTTTTCTTTTTCTTTTTTCCCACCTTTTATCATTCTTATACCATACATAGCTCAATAAACCAAAGCATATTCTATCAATATTTATGTTCTTAGAAATAAACAAGTTGATCTCTTTAATAGAATTCTTCTTTATTTTCTAAAAACATAACCTTTTTATTTATTTATTCTTTTTTGGCATTTGGAGAATTAAAGATATGGACACTATGTTTTTATTTTTTATTTTTTATGAAGAAATAACAACAATTGCGGATTTCGTAATTAGGAGTTAGAGAACTTTATTGCGTTGTCATCTATGAAAAATAAGGTTTTTCTATATATATATATATGTTCAGGCTTATAAAGTGATGTTCATTATTTAAAATTGATTAATATTTTTTACATGTTTCATAATTTTTTAAAATATTAGTATATTCTACTAGTGTAATCTCTATATTATATAACAAAAAAAAAAAAAAAAATTGATTTACAATGTTTAGAGAATATTACTTATGATCAATATGTAAAGACAAACTTCATGTATATATTTTTGTTATAAATGAAAAATAACATATAATTTAAATGTTAAATTATGTTAGAGACATATTTTATTCATAAGTAATATATATAATAGGTTATTTTTTAGATTATTATTTTTTTGTTGTTGATATATTTACCTTGGTTACCTGAAAAAGTTTGTGATTCCGCAAATGAGTAAGATGTTACAATGTTATACAACTCACAAACTCTTAATCATTGCAAGACCAAAATACACAGTGAAAATTTATGTAGCATCCACTTATACTGGTAATTTATTTATACAATGGTTAACTTCTTTAATGTATGTCATTGATATATACCATCCAAAGTCTAGCGAGCAATGTCCTGCGACCCAAAATTTTGGTTAAAAGTGAAACTACTTTTCCATGAGATTTTATGCTGAGATGAGTTGGTTTCAAAACAGAATTGTTGTACAATAAGAATTTCTCTTTCTAAAATTGTACAATAACACTGTGCATGTGTGCATCATCGTTTTCCACACCTTCTAAAATTATACAATCGGTATTGCAAGGAATATCAATCTTAAAAAAATGTGTGGACAAAAGTTAACATTCGTTTCTGGCCCCAAAAAAATATATAGAAAGGTTGTACAATAATTCTCGCGTGTCTCATGCATCCTTACTAGAGAAGAAAAAATATGCATGTGGACAAAAATTTCGTTTTATAGTCCCCAAAAAAGTACAGTTTTGTTATAGACAGTGAAGTTTATGTAAAAACAAATTCAAAATAATAAACGACATACTCATTAGAATCACGTGCAAATGTCATTAATTTTAGAATGGTTATAAAAATGATTTTATTCTAATCATAATTTATTAAAAAAAAAAAAAATTTATTATGTTATAAACAATATTTTTATTTTTTGGTGCTGAATAGAGAACATTTTATAAGAGAACCAAAAAGGATAACTAGGCATTCTAATATAAAGGATAATTATAGATGACTAAATAAAAAATGGATAAGGTTTTTTGTAGTCAGTTTATTACAACTCACTGTGTGACAGCTTATAAGACTATTCACATGTATTATTTAAAGAAGTCATATGGCTCATTAAATAGGTCATGTGACTAAAGTACACGTGGATGATCTTATTAGTTGACACGTAGTGGATTGTAATAAACTGGCTATAAACTAGTTTGTAACCAAACTCTGTCCATAAAATATATTTGTTTTGAAATGTATAAAACCGGTGTGTGTTGTTATTTTGTCGATTTAAAAATTATTGATATATTCAACTTGGTCCCCCTTGAAATTTTCTTTGGCTCCGGCTCCGCCACTAAATATGAAGCTATATATAGGAAGTGAACACATCATAACTAGTTAACTGCAACGTATTCCATCATGGGCAAAGCTATATACATTTCAATGGGTCAGTTGATCCCGTTGAAAAAAATGTTTAAATTTGGGTGTATATAAAAAATTTTGAGATTTGTAGGGCCCGTTTGGGGGAGGGAAAAGGGTGGAAAAGGTTTTTTTTTTTTTTTTTTTTGGGAGTTCAAGTATGAGAGAATAGAATAACGATTCACTTGTTTAGAAGTTTAAGTAGGATAAATTGAAAGATTAAAAGGGAACACTCAATCCTCTCTATTCCCTCATAGACTAACAATGGTTAAATTGGATGGAATATTGAGTTAATGGATGCATGCATGTTATAGAAACCAAGATGGTCATATAATGGTAGTAAATTGTAAGTAGGTAATATTCAATTCGATGCCATTCTTTATTTACTTTAATTTTAGACACTTGATATTGTAAATATACTTTAGTATCATTGGTTTTACAACATATGGCAAGTGATAGTAGTAATTATAATAGAATGGAATGAGTAAATTATAAAGAAATGGAATGAGTATAAATAGAGATAGAAAAGAATGAAATGAGTGTTCCCTCCAATTCCCTCTAATTTGGGACAAATAAAAAATTGAATTTTTTTAAAAGAAATGTGAGAAATGAATGTTCCCACCTAACCATTTCATTTCCTCTTACTAAACTTCCAAAAGAGAGACAATTTCCTCCTATTTAAACTCTCAAATAAGGGAATAGAATATATATTCCTAAAATATTCTTTACATTTAATTTATTTCCACTCATTTCCCTATTCCCAAATGGACTGTAATTTGGATTTGGAATAGTATAATTTGTGCATGCATTTGGATTGACTCGCAGATTATAGTTAAATAACATGAAATGGATGCCAAAATTATTACTAAAAAAAATACAAGAAATAGTGGGAGGATAAGAGGGACTCAATTCTCCTGGATTGCATGAAGCTTACTTCACACCTTCCTAGGCTCATGTCCTAATTTTGTACTTACATCTGGTTTGTTAGACTTCTGCATAGAGGCCCAAGTCGGTTCCTAGACTTAAACCATGTAGTGATTCTTACTCTCTGCCCTAGCGTTGAGTTAGTGGCATCCTCCTAAGGTGAGATATATTATCCGAGTTTGCAATACGCAAGAGATCATAATTCTCTCCTTTTAGGTATGACACTAAAATCTCATATCTTGCATGGATTGAGATATCTTGAGAGTTCGTTTTTCTTACCATTTCGTCATCCGAATAACTAAAGTTTTGGAGTTAGTGTGAGTTTTGAAATCCTGTCTCCAAATCCTACCAACTAAACAGAACATTAGGGATCTTATGCTGAAATTTTGAATTGTTTAAATTTTTTTTACTTTGACTATTGTAACCCTGTATAATTTCTAGTAGAAATTGCTAAAACAGTAAAACTACTTACCAATTTTACTACAAATAGTTTACAAATTGATATAAAAATAAATGTGATTGATGACACATTCTGAACAAAAAAATTATTCAGTAGTCCCCCTCATACATAAATGGTGGGTACTATCATGAATTTAATTAGTAGGATCCATATTTATGTAATAAGATCCACCATTCATGTAAGAGGGGGACTTTACATTTATTTGTAGTTCTGGACTACTGAATAATTACTTGACTGAACAATAGAATTCGTAAATGGATAAAAGATTTTCCTAGGAAGAATTTACGAGAATGGGTCTTATGATCCTAAGAAATATTAAAGAAGATGCAAGGCCGACCCTAGGAATTATGAGACCTGGGGCGATGCAAAAAAATGAGGCCTTCTATCTTTAAAAAAAAAAAAATCATTGAAAAATTACTCTACATACAGTTTCTACCACAAAATTACTAATTAAACTTTTATATTCAATATTTTCTAACAAATCTTGTTCAATAGATAATATGGCTAATCCATTTAATTAATCTTTCTTGTGACATAGTTGATTGCAAGTAAGATTTTTATAATTTTAACTTTGAAAAACTTCTTTCAACGGATGCGAAGTATAGTTAATAATATTCTATATGCAATAGATGCATTTGGAATAATTCAATTATATTTGTCGCTGTCTTTTTTTCTTTTGGTAAAATCTCTTGTAAGACTTTTAAGTATGAAAATAAATCAATACCATTAAGATCAAAAAAATTATCAGGTTTTAAAAAACCTTCAAGATTAACATAATACTTTTTCAAATTATCATAATTTAGTGAAGTTAGCTTCTTCACATCAAATAAATACCATAAATTATTCTCATACATACTTGGGTTAGAGAAATAAATTATTACTAGTCGTGAACCCGTGCTATGCACGGGAAACTTTTATGTTCGTATGGTAGACTAAATTCAATTAGTAAAAATCTCAAAGTGATTATAAAATTATATCAATTTCAACGTTCTAATAAGAACGCAATCAAAATGGGTGTTACAACTTACCCAAATGATTATTAAATTCCAAAGTACTATATATATATATATATATATATATATATATATATATATATATTGTCAACAGATAAATCATGTTGAATTAGTATTATTGAACTGGCTCATGTCTAGCCCAAGTTTTTGTTAAAATTTGATGATGAGGCTAGTGCTTTAGCATATACATGCATCTTTGGTGAGTGTCCAGTATAACCATAAGATGTTCTTGATTCTTTGCAAACTCGCTTTTTGGAATCCCCACTTATTGAGCTCATACAGACATTTGCATAACATAGTCAAAAGATAAAATGAATCAAATCTATAAGAAATAGTTTTGTCAAGAAGCTGAATCGATAACTCATAAGAGAGAGAGAGAGAGAGAGAGAGAGAGAGAGTAGCTGAATCAATAAGCATATTCCTTTGTTTGTCATATCAATTTAATAAACCTGGAAAGAAAATGAGTAATAAACCTATGATATGAATTCACTAAGCATATTGGTTTTAAGTGTAATAAAATTATTGGCATATTCACAGTGATCAAATTTCACTAAGCATAAAAAAATTGATATGAATCTATGTGTTAAAAACATAAATAAACTAAACTGATGAATCTTTGTCCACCAATTTCTACGTTGAAATATTTGGATGAGAATCATGAATAAGACAGAAAACTATTCATAATCAACTGATCACCAATTCAGAAAAATCAAACCATGATGTTAACATTGATTTTATCACAACACAGCCAATCAAATGCCAAATGTACAGGTAAATCTTTAACATAGTTTCAGCATTCCAAGATACAACTAATTAAGTCAGAATAGAATGCTGGTTTTCAAACTTTTTTTTATTAAAGTTTTAAATGAACAAAATCATATTGATGTTGGAACCTCTAAGCCAAAATCATTTGTTGACTTTGTTCACCAGATCCATTCTCACGTGTTGCCCGAGGGCCAAAAGCAAAAGACATGCATAGATACTGATACTTTACAGTTGCAGAAACCATTCAATTTGATCTTCCAATTAAGTTGACATTCTGGTATGTTTACCATCGAAGCATTGTTATTATGAATCCTGTGCACCAATGGATTCGCTGCCCTGTTCTCTTCCAATAGTGACAGCCCCACCCCCAAAATATGGTGGGGTGGGACCTGGGTACCCTCATGGACAATCTGATTGCATGCATACCAGATAGCCCACGCCGTCATAACCTAGGTCTTTTCTGCCTCCTGCGGAAGTTGCAGTAACATAGTATAAGGAGTAAACAAATTATCGAGCAGGAATTTTGATAGTTCTCTACAGGGTATGTAATTATCGGGTAATAATATTAAAGAAAACAAATTAATAAAAAACTATAATGATGTGTAAATTTGTGAGGGCTCAAAAGCTGATGTGTCAAAATTCTATGAAGTCAACAAAAAGTCAAAAAAGTTTGGTTTTACATTATAGTATAGATTAGGCTTAATTTAAAGACTGGTTCTAAATATATGAGTCTTTTTAATTTTTGTATATATAAATATATTAAGGCCTTTCAATAAGTTTAAAAAAAAAAAATTGGAATGAGGCCTAATTTTAGATGAGTAGGACATCACCCACCTCATCCTTGCCCAGAGCCACCCATGAGAAGATGAAGCATAAAGTAGTATTTCAAAAAAGGAATCTTTAGTCTATATATTAAAATTTATAGTATCCTTAAATTAAAATCACTCATTTTTTTGGAATTTTGATATGTCTCCAATCCTAACATCCCTAAATCTCCCATAAAAGTCTCCAATCGTGAAACACGTGTACCTAATTGAATAAATCTCGACCTCAAGATTCACGATGGATGATATCTTTTTTGTAACCTATTTGAAAGGAGGATCTTTAAAAAACGGTCCCCTCGGATCGCAATTACAAAATGGAATGTGATAATTCACATTGTCTATTTCTCATGGTAAACCAAAAAGAAGGTTGTTGTCTAGTGTAAGATGTCGGTGATAAATTTGACTAAACAAGTGTCGGAGTCAAAAATCTTTTAACGTGTTCGAAACTTCAAATGTGCCCTTTTCACAAGGTCTTCATCTTCCAAACTTAAGATATTGATATGAATTATACAACGTTCTAAAACATGTTCAATGAGTCGATCAGTACCATCGAACTTCTAATTTCATAAGTAGTGTATTTTTCCACATGAAATATTCTATACCAAGCAATACCTGCACCAGTGATTTAAGATATGTGAACTTGTTTTTTCATAATATAATTTTACACTCATAAATGTTTTAAGTGGTTAGTTCACTAATTTTGGACATTAGCAGATTAATTGGGCAAGCATGGAAAAAGGCAACATCAGGATAGTTGGTCAGTTGGGCAAAAAAGAAAGCAACATTGTCAATTGTCACCTGCAAAGTGTATATAATTATACATCAAGTTGTAATAGTCAAAACCTAGTTGCCAGCTTCCCGTGGTCATTGACAACAATGACAAGATGAATGAAAGATAAGTTATGTTGTGATTCTAAAAACACATTTGTCATGATTCTTTTATTTTTTTTAACAACGGTATGTTGTGATTGATGCCTGACATTAGTTATGTCAGTATATATTCAAATGAAATATCAATAATTAAAGTTATGAAAAATATTATGTACCTAACATTATTCTTATATATATATATAACACGAGATTTGAATCTTGAAAACAGCACCTTAACGATTATTTAAATCAGTAAATTAATAAAGCATCACGATATTCTCCATTTTATTATATGTTTATAACACAAAGAATTGGATCTTGAAAACCATGGCCATCATATCTATGTTATATTAGACGTTATCTTTTTACCTAGTATGGAGTTTTTGGACTATATATAGACAACAGAAGGGAGCATCAAAATTTCTTTAGAAATGGGGATACAAGTGAAGCTATGACGTAGGACTGTAGGAGAGTACTGAGTGAGTAATTAAACTAGATTATCTATAACACGAGATTTGGACTTAGATTATCTATAAGACTATAACACGAAATTGAACTTTGAAATGTAATTACATTAGATTATCTATAACACGAGATTTAGACTTTGAAATGCGCTTGTTAACAATTATTTTGACCATTTTACAGAGGGGTAGTGATATTTTCACATCATTATTTTGCACCACTTAAAATGGAATAATATTATCCACACTTTGTGAATATGTTCAAATTTATAGACAATATCATCCACATTTAGGTAGTGTGAGCCTATGAGGTATAAATAGTATGAAAGAATATTTACCATTTGGGGAGAGGATTGTAATATAATGCATTTGACTTCACTTCTTTTTTATTAATTTATTTGCTTAATGTCACTTTTTGTCTTATATATCTTCTAACAAATAAACAGATAAATTAATTTGGCAAAAATTACACCTTCTAAATTTGGCCAGTTGTCATTTTAGTCTCCTAAATTTTTTTTTTTAGTCCTCTAAGTTTGTTTAGTTGTCAAATTGGTCTTTTCCATGCACTCAAGTTAAATATTTATGTTAATGTATTATGAAAAATTAGCAAAAATTCAAATTACATCCCCTAACTTTGGTCAGTTATCATTTTAATCCTCAAAATTGATTAAATAATCAGTTTTTTATTTATTTTATTTTTTATAATATAATAACAAATGTATTTAATCCCTATGGATAGAAAATGACCAATTTAACAACTAAACAAACTCAAGGTTTAAACTGACAAAAAATGAATATGGGGGAAATAAGCTAACGAAAATTATGGGATTCCAAAAGCACACTTCTTTATCAACCTTAAAAAAAAAAAAAAAAAAAAAAAAAAAAAAAAAAAAAAAAAAAAAAAAAAAAAAAAAAAAAAAAAAAAAAAACCATGGCCATGTTAATATGTTGTATATATTATATGTTGGGGGCAAGGGGCATAGGGAAGGCAAATGCGAACACAATACTCTCCATTTCAATTAAAACTCTATTTCACAATTATAATTTTATTTGTTGAATCTAATAGTGTACAAAGTGCTTAAATGATGTGACACTGAATACACTATTAAATTTGTAATATCTAATCTAAACTATAAAATTGTTTCATTTCAAATTGTGATTAATTTGATTTAAAAGATAGCTCACAGTTTATAAACTTATCATTTATTCGAAGAAGAAAAAGTTGTTTTGAGTTATATAAAGTATGACATGTAATAATTCTTTGTTATATATAATTTTTTTTTGAGAATTCTTTGTTATATATAAGATAACATATTTTATATTATATTATATTAGAGCATTAGCATCAGATGTTTTATAACATCTATTTCTTTAAATTTTGGCCAATCACACACAAAATTCACCCTACATCAACTCTTTCATCATATTTCATTTTTTTCAAAACTGCTACCGTAGTTATTCAAATATAAAATATTACTATTCATCTTTCATGCATTTTTTTATTGAATTCTATTCTCCCTCTTCAACTCCTCTCTTTCTCTCTCCCTCCCTCTTCAACTCCTCTTAAAATAATAAAAGGATATTCTAAGAATATAATAAAATAGATAAAAAGATAAAGAGTGGGATGTATGGTGTATTTTAAAAGTGAGTAGTTAAAAACAAAATAGTGAGTTTTATCTTCAAAATTTTAAAAAAAATTTAAACAATTCAATGTGAATGCTCTTAGTAATCGATTGTTTTTGGAATTCAAGATTTCTTCATATCTTTAACTTGACCTACTGAAGTTTTTATTTTTTTTATTTTTGCTCCACCACTAGTAACATACTGTCATATCACTATGCTTTTGCGGCTTTGCCTGTTATAGACCATTGACAATGGAAGAGGCATCGAAATTTCCTTTAGTGAATGTAAGACTTGAAAGAGTAGATATTATTATACAACGATAAAGAGATAGTGGCCATGGTTGGTATACGGAATACTTGGTCTTGTTAGACTCGAAAAGGTGATTAAAAACACTATAGTCTACAATAAAGATTCTCATAATAATTATATCACATAGGATAATACAAAGTAAATCATAAAAGTTACCCACGATTGTTCACACTTGGAGCAGATTTACACGCATACATGACTTCCAATTCCAACTAATACAACACCATTTGAGGCGGTCCAAATTGAACAAAAAACGTGACAAATAAATTAAATAGCTAGCTAGCACTCTTTTGAAATATTAAGAGATTGATCAAGATATTCAAAAGTCAAGGGTCTAAAGAGATGAGCAGCCTCGTCCTCGATCAACTCGACTTGACCTTTCAAAAGGTGCATGTACACAACCCAATCACCATTTCCAATGGGACTAGGCATTGGCATCACATACCCTGCGTCACCACCCCAAGGAAAATGGTACGAGCCAAACAGAGGCTTGCCCCACCCAAAATCAACTTTTGATTCAGGGAATCTTTGCCCTGATGAGATAACAAAAGCTGGTCCATCTTCAGTCCCACTACAATATATCTTTGCCAACCCTGGCACTGGTCGGTGAGCCTCCACCCAATCAATAAGCCCCAAGAAATGTTCCTTTGTCACTGCACCATCCAAGAAATTATGAACTTCATTAGCCACATAACTCAATGGCTTTTCATCAAGCTCATTAACTTGTTTAGCTCCATAGGGTATAGATAACACATTCCCAAAATAAGAACCCATGAGTGAAGCTTTGTTTTCATCTCCCTCTTCATTCATTCTTGTCCTACCATCCACAACAATGCCCATTTTGCCCATTTTGGTTATATTCTTGTCCACATCGTTAATAATAGCATGTTTAGCAACCATCTTCCACAAGAAAGCACTAAAGGACTCTAATTTAGTCCTCCTGCACCCATTGGTAGTAGTTGCTAGAGATTGAAGATTGTTGAGTTGCTCAGATGTAATGTAGTATATACGACTTATGAGATAATCAGAATCAGGCTCTGGATCTTTAGGAGGTGGCAATGAAGTCACAGGAACATACATGTCGTTTAAGGATGGATGAATTAAACCAGGTCGTCGAGGATTGAGTAAAGAACGACGAAAACATGGTACACTAGAATTTGGTTTAGACTGAGCCATCTCAGCCCATGATACAAGAAACATGTTGGCTGAGTAAGCGTCTGCTATTCTATGGTCAAACGTGCAAGCCACCACCAACCCACCACACTTGAGCTCTGTTGCCTGCAAAATCCAAGAATGTTGCTATTTAATTAATACATTTCTACGAACCCAATCAAAGTTTCAGACATTTAATGTTCCTCATTCGTTGAGTTAATGTACATAGTATTAATACGTGCCTTATCAATGATTGACTAGGTCTAGCTAGTCAGTATCTCAATTAATTGATGCGATTTATGCGTTTTATTTGGATTGGTAGTAGGTGTCATAATTTCTAACAAGTTCAACGGGTTAGTAGGTGTTTGACTTGTGTAGTATAATTAACAACAAAGAGGCTGAATTAGTACACTTACTCATTTTTCATTAAATTTGATTAGTTTGTGAAGTTTGTCATTCCTAAATAAATTTTAGTTCTTACAATTGTACTTTTAAATAGGGATATTACTTTTACCG
The DNA here is from genome assembly GCA_907173295.1 of Fagus sylvatica. Taxonomy (NCBI): domain Eukaryota; kingdom Viridiplantae; phylum Streptophyta; class Magnoliopsida; order Fagales; family Fagaceae; genus Fagus; species Fagus sylvatica. The sequence goes on along the minus strand of OU015767.1, from coordinate 21,445,552 downwards.
GATTCAATATATTAGTGTGAAAGTTAATTTCTTTATAGAAGATAAATAGATCGTGCTCAAATTCCATTCCATATATGTTCAACAAGGCCAATTCTACTGCACAAATTAAAGTCCGAAATTTTTTTAAATTTCAATTTCATTCAATTAGTGTTTGACGCTATTCTATCGTTTTTTTTTTCTTCCTTTGGTTGGCTCTATTATTTGGGGGTTTTTGTTTTTTTCCTTTGGATTTGGAATCTTTTGGTATGGCCGTATGGGTCAAGTTCAATTATGCATTATAGCTAGAAAGGAAAAGACAATTATACATCAGATATAATTGACGCGGCAAAGGCAGACCCTGGTTTAGAAATAAAGGCAGACCCTGGTTTAGAAATAGAGGCAGACTCCCTTGGTAATATTATCTTATGTACATAAAAAAATAGAAGAGCCAAATAGCCAAATCACTTGATATTTGGAATAGAAGAGAGTTTACCTCCGACCCATTATGAGTTACCATATAATGGATTGAAAGAAATTCCTCCAAATCAACACTGATTTGGAATAAGCATTTTATATATAGGTGGTATGAGATGCCAAGATGTAATATATATATATATATATATATATATATATATATATATATATATATATATATATATATATATATAATAATATATATATATATATATATATATATAATCCAAATCACTTGACATTTGGCATTAAATTAACGTAATATATGCAAACATAAGATATGTTAATGTTAGAGCAATCCAAAATATATCATCCAACCACCTAGGCATTTTGGCAAGAAGCCAAAAAGTGATTAATAAATATCTTCTGAAGTTCAGGGTTTTGTGGTCAATTTAGTTTCTTGCGTGTGAACGTCCAACTCCTTTAGCCGCCCATTTTTGGATTATAATGATTCTTTAGCGAAGGAGATTAATAGAGACAAAGATTATTCACATAAAAAAAAAAAAAATAGAGACAAAGATTATGCAGGACACATTTTGGTTATAAACTTAGTTTATAGCCCTCTTTCTATAATTTATTTTGTGACAATTCGTAAGATCATTCACTTATACTATTTAAACGGTCATTTTACTCATTAAATAAGTAATCTACTAAAAATACACGTAGATAGTCTTATGAATCATCACATAATAGGTTGTAAAAAAGAACTATAAACTAGTTAATTTGTAACCAAACTCTTCTTGTATCCATTTCTTTTTCTTTTTTTACCTTCTATTTTCTTTCAAAAAGTAGTTTCAAAAACAAAGGAAACGTTTTCTCATTTCTTATAATTTCAAAATAATCTTGCGATTAAAATTGAATTGTTTGTACGTAAAATTATGGGGCAACAGTTTCCAAAAACATGTTACCAGTGTTACTATTCCTTTTCTTTGTTTTTTAACAACGATACAGCATTTGAGCCTTATCAGTACTTCGAATCATGTCTCACTCTTAAAAAGAAGAGATATGATCATATGAATGAAAAGAATGAGATAAAAAATATTTATTCTTATATAGGACTGCGACATGTGGTTGTTATTAGTTCTTATTTTGTGCGTATATGCTAGTTTGCACGTGTATTTATCATTACAAACATTTAAAACATGTGAGTCACAAACCTGTACAGCAAGCACGCCTTGTTTCTTCTTGGGCACAAGTTTGCCTTCAATGGTGTCATCAGGATTATACAAGTTGAGGTCTTTAAGCTCAACCTCCGCAAAAGCTTCAACAAAGTCCACACCACGGTTATTGCAAAGAATTTCAGGCTCACCAAAAGGGTTTGACACAAGCTCACCAGCAAAAGCATAGTAAGTTAAAAGAGCTTGAGCCAAGGCCTTCTTGAGAACCCCAACCATGGACCCAAAGGTCAAGTCTTTCCCACACTTTTTGTAACAAAAAAACACACCCACGTCCACTGGGGGCAAGAGCAAGTCTAGATTAGAAAGTGGCAGCCAATGCTCTTGCAATGGTAGAGCTGCAGCCACCACCTCTTTCTTGGTCATGTTCACAATCAACTCTCCTCTGATCCCTCCTTCTGAAACCATGTTTTTTTTAGAGAGAGGGAGAAAGAATGAGAGAAATAAGAGAGAAAGTTGAGATGGTTTGATGGATGGGGGGGGGGAGTGGATATTGAAATATGGTTTGATGGATGGGCAACTAATATGCCAACAACCCCAAAAAATTTAAAGCTTTTTGTTTTTTATTATGATAAATTTTGGGAGTGGATATATAGGCCAATGTGGTTCACTGTTTTAGATTTTTAGATTATCATCTAGTCAAGGTGGCTGTAGAAATATACCATACCAGAAAGCTAGTCGCAACTAATATGCCACCAACCTCAAAAAATTTAAAGCTTTTTGTCTTTTATAATGATAAATTTTGAAAAGAAATACAAGTATATATACGATAGTTTGTATAAATAAAGGAAAGAAAACTCTAAAGAAAACAAAGTTCAAAAGAAAGTTCATAGTTCATAAGAGTTAAAAACAGTTATTCATTGTTCAAATTAAACATAGACAAAGTATGGGCGGGGCCTTGGCTTCTGGAGTAGTCTAATATGAATAATCCAATGCCATAACAATCCGGACACAATTTTGTCCACAACTTTTATCACAATTCGTTAAAGTGTCAAGCTATGTGTAGTTCATCATCAATATCACATAGGATTAGGACTAAGACTCTCTTTATTTTCTATGTATCACACACAGACAACACTTCACTAAATTGCCGACAAAATGATGGACAAAGTTATGTTACAACTTATTCATTTGGAGCTGCAGTAGATACGCCTGCAATGCCGACAAATTGTCTATTTAAAATTAATAATGATAATAATAATGAAAAGAAAAGGATGTGACTAAAATATTTAGAGTTTAGGTCGAAACTGCGACTATATGATTATATATACCTAGGACTCACCTGACTTCCAACCACCTGAATGGTTGATACTCTGAAATTTGATATATCTCGCTATCAGACCTTAGAGTATTAGACTAAAGAAGAATAAGTTTAAATGCATAAAACATCTCACTATTTTTATTTACAAATATTGAGTTGCTATACTGTGATTGTGATTGGTATTAAAAAAATAAAAAAAATTTGTGAAATTTTTTGTATCTCTAAAATTATGCATTAAAGAAAATACCATATTTAAGAATTTCATGACAATACTGGGACCCTTGTTTTTTTCGGTTATTATTATTTATTTTGTTCTCTGCAATCGGGTTATTGGGTTGAATGCATCCCCTACTTAAAGTTATATTCGTAAATATATATATAAATATATATATATATATATATATAATTGGCTAACAGCTCCATACGCCTGCAATGTTTAGACAAGTTGAATGGCCAAAATATATACAATAATACAAACATAATTTTGGTATTCGAGGTAGGGAGTTGGTGAAACGGTCAATTTCAACTGCATAGACTTTTAACAAATTAGCCTCCAATAAGTGCAGAATATATAGATTGTAGAAATTAACATCTTCCAAGATAGCCAAGAGACATAAATTCATGTGATATACCACAAATCTAGCTCATGCATGTTAGCAATTAGCAATTAGCTAGGACATGAGTCAAAAAAAGGTTGCTCATCTTCTAGCCCGTCATGCTCAGAACGATTGAGACCACAATGCTAGGGGTTCATAGCAGGTCATGAGGTTTATGTTCCCTCGTCCAAGTTTTGGACCCTGCTTTGTGTTTTTTCTTTTGTTTTCGTGGTGATTGGTGTTTGTATTCTTTTCTCCATATTTTAATGATACGCCGTACGACTTTTCTCTAAAAAAAAATTAGCAATTAGCTACGTGCGTGGAAAAAGAAAAACCAAAGTTCGAACCATAATATTTATACTATAATGTAAAATCGAAGTTTTTTGATTTTTAGTTAATCTCATCATATTACGCCATATAAGCTTTTGAAATCTCACAATTTTACACCTCATTATTTTAATATATATTTTCTAATTGAATTTAAATTTTATTCTATTATTAAACCTTCCATTAAAATTTTTACACATCATATTTTCTTTAATATAAGAATATATTATTCCATATATAAAACACAATCATAATTAATGTCTAATACTAACATATATTCCATATATAAACGAAATATAAATATCTTTTAATAATAATCATAATTATCAATTTTCATCAAGATTTTTAGAGTTCCTTTTTTTTCTTATGTATTTCATTTAATTTTGTTGCTGGCAATGGAGAAAGATGGATGAATTTGTTATAATAAAACCATGTGAGCTTGAAATGAGTTATGAAAATTATTTAGGTTTGATCATGTAATCATGTGTCTATGTATTTATTTGTTATTCTTCTTATTTTAAGTATCATTTATTTTATTTTTGGATAAAAAAGTGATTCATATGGTAAATATAAACATGAATCATGTTTTATAAAAATTAGACTATATTCAACTTATGCCAAAAGAAAAATTACATTATATTAAATTTTAATTATCCTATGGTAAATACTTTCTTTGTTATTTTTTTAAACCAAAAAAGTAGGATCTATCCTAAATCCGATTCGTAAAGTCTCTTTATCGATCTTGCCTACAACATTTTGAACTAAAAAAAAAAAAAAAAATCAAAATTAATTTAGATTTTATTTTTAATAATTTTCCTGTGCATCGCACAGGTTTGCGATTAGTACTTAATTACTTATGTACCTATTTGGTTTTTATGTTGAACGAGTACTAAATCCTTAATTAATATATTTTTATATACTTTTCTTGCTAATGAAGTAAAGCAATTATCCAAATGCTGTACGTTTATGTGGAATTATTGCACGAATTCTGTGATTGCTAACATTAAAGCAAATATATATATCCACATTATAGTCTTCAAACTTGGAAGTCACGGGTCTACCACTCTACCTTCTTGGAAAATTCGTTTTTCCTTGATCCATAAGAATCGTTATTGGATTTCACCTAAGCTCCGTATAGTCACCGCAACTATGACAGTAACTTTTTTTTTTTTTTTTTGCTAAGAAAGCAACTATAACAAAAGCGATACAGATATTGCTAGTAATTTTCATGAAGGAAAAAAAATCTTATCTACCTTTTTGGCCTTTTGACTGCTCAATCAAATAAGAAAATAAAGCATATATATCCGGGTGAAACGATGTTTGATTCTTGGCATTTTACATAAAGAATTAGTAAATATGAATAAACTAACTAGTACCATGTCTTTGAGTCAATTCTTTAGCCAAGAAAAAAAAAATGTCTTTGAGTCAATTTTGGCACGCTACCATTCTTTCCAGCACACGGTTCCGTGATACATATACTAATAATGAAGTATTCAACTTAATTGAATCTTTTTTTGTTTTTTTTTTGAGTGATTATTCAACGTGATTCTTGTTCATACTTGATTACCATGAAAATTTTCTATTAATAAATGCATAAAGGGCAACTTATGTTATGCATGGAGAGACGATTTCAATAATAATCCTTCATTTTATATGTAAAAAAGGGTTATCCTAAATTCATAATCTATAAAAATAGTGGGATATCCACGTTTTAATATGATTAGCCACCTGATCATATTTATTACGGGCCTTAATTGGTGCAAGTTTGTCTGAACTCATGATAAGTCATAACTCATACAAGGGACTTGGTCTGGTCTCTCTTGATGTCCTTAAAAATTAAAACAAATCAAACAAACAAAAAAATGAGAACAATATTCATCTAACAACCCAATAACAAAATCCCTAGTAGTAGTTGCTCAGAAACTCCTTAACTATTCAAAGACAAATGCAATTTGGGTTATAAAAGCATCTATGATGTACTTAATATATCTGCCACCGAAAAGAAAATATTTGGTCTAACCGGTTACAAATTTTATATAGGAAAGTTCTTTAATTTTTTGTTTTTTAGGGGTATGATGACTAGCACTAGGCTAGTCTCCTAAGTCCTAACTCTCCTCTATCCCAAATAAATTACAATGTATGATGATGGAACAGCTTAACTTTTAATATATATATATTATATTTTTTATATATTCAAGTGTATATGAGAAAAACCTTCTCTCATGAAGCAAAAGGTTACTTTCACAAAGGATTAGGAAGCAAGGCCAATATAAAATGCAGAAGTGCTCTTACTACAACCAAACATGAGTCAAAGTCTAAAAAGGTTTAAACAAAATAAGGTTACAACCAATAAACAATAAATAGTGACTATTTAGTTTTTCTCAACAACAAAAAAAAAAATAGTGACTATTTAGACTTTCAATGATTTCCATTTGGCATTGTTGATAATATTTTTGTTGTAATAGAAACAAGCCACTTCAGGCTCTCCTTCAATTACTCACTTCTTGATTTCGTAATTATTGGAGATTCTTCCTAATCGTTGAATTTGGCAGCTCTATTTACAGCTAGCTGTATTGTCTAAAGTACATATAACTGATATAAGCAACTCAATGATGAATTTTCAAAAGAATAACAAAATTTTGGAAAAGAATCAACCTTCAGCTACAATGAAGACTATTAGACCAGCACATAGAGGAAATGCGGAGATCATAATGTCTTATATCCAGAAACATAGAGGACCCTTATGACCCCAATATACGACAAAATATACAATCTATTAACCCTGTGAAACACATGAAATGTTGACAAATCTGCAACATTACAAAGCAAGAGCACATGATGCCACATTATTATGCTTGGTGCCTTTGGGCCTAATGATGCTTATATCCACATACAAAAGTCGATGAAGCACTGTGTAAATTACGACTTCACAAAATAGAATTTATCTTTACTTGGGTTCAATTTGGAAGGGAAACTACTCTTTTGCTGGTCCCATCCATGGATAGTAGACTGATTTTCTGCCCATTTTCAAATTGAATGTATGTGCCATTAGATAAACACCCTTTTTTTCTACTAAGTAATTGGGTTACACACTAATTTTCTTCATATAACCAATGTTTGGCTTGGATAAAATAATGATCATTACAGATATAAGAAGATAACAATTTAAACTTCAGCAAAGGTGGACTTCTTATATTTTTATACCTGCCATCAGTCCATCCTAATAATCAGCTTTTGACAAATTCTAAACTGCATTGCAATCTATCACGATCAAACTATCAGTAATTTCAATAACTGATGTTGTGTATTAGCTGCTCTTATTCTTGAAAGCAATCAGCAAGCTCCAGAAAATCGACTTAACTATAAAAACTAACTTCTAAACTAATGCAGCAATACATTAGGGAACACATAAGGCCAATTAAACCAAGCTTACCATTGTCCAAAGCTAAGCATCACCAAGATTACACCTAACCTTACTGAAGTGCCAAGCGCTCAAGTCCACTACTTAGTGTGCAAGCAAAGAAAGTTATTTGTATTGCAAGTCTATTAACTCTAGTTTATGTATGGTTAGTCTAGGATTTGGCCTCCTATAAATACCCTATTAGAGGCTCATTGTAATACAAGAGGTTCTATAGTTAAAAATGTAACCATTAAGGGTTTCCTCCATGGACGTAGGCTATCAGGCTGAACCACATAACCTTTGCTTCTACTCTCTCTACTCTTTATACTCTTTACACCCTATCACTTTATCTTTGCTTGTTATTCTAACACACTATCACAACATTGATTCTTACATAAAGATTTTAGAATATTAAAAGTCACAAGGTTCACTCAAACTCTGAATGCATAGACCCTTAAATCCAGAAACAAAAGGGTCAAATAAAGACAGCACTTTTCATATTTTTCTGCATCATAACCTCTGAAACTCTCTAATATAAGCAAAAGGAAACAGAAGGGGCATAAAAAAGAACACCCATTTGCACAAAAGATCAATACAATGACAATTTCTTACCCTTTTTTTTCTCTGTTTCTTCACCTTTCCTCCATTTTCTCCCGAACCAAACACACTTACATTCAAAATATGATAAGTTTAGAACAAATTCTATTAATAGCCAACAGACATATTTGCAATGATGAAACTGATTTCAACCTCATTTCAACAAATTCTTTCCAACATTTTGCCTATGAAAACACTGGGGAAACCATATCAAATTTGGGGCATCATATACCCATTTATCAATTCATAAAACATAACAAAATGCATCAAATTTGGGGCAAACCAAATGGCAAAATAAAGAAGAAGAAAAAATTACAAGAGCTGCAAAGCCTCAAGTTTGTTGGTGGTGCTTGGTATGGTTTTCTAAAAATATTCCCAAACATGCTTTTATCTCTTGATTGCCAACCCTGACTAGTCTGTTACAAATCCATAACTGATCCCAAAATTTTGGAACTAATGCTTAGTTATTGTTGTTGTATGCTTTTATCTCTTTGTTAGCTTTCAACAATAAGCTTACAAACAGGGACAGGCTCGCTTCTTGGGAATTTAAGGTGACTTGCTTTGTTCTTTTTGTAGAAGTAGAATTGAATCATGAAATTACCTTTACTTTGAGTGCTCTTTCTCTAAAAGGGTTTGGATGAGGATTCTTTTTAGATGTCTTTATGGAAGGCAGATTGGAGGATGGAATGAGGAGGTGGAGTGGGCTTTAAGGAAATTAAAAGGCTTCATTTGCAAGTTGGCTGGATTGAAATGCGAGGATTTTTTACTGCAAAGTCAGGTCTGAGGAGCAAGTTGGTGCAAGTTTTTATTGCTGATGTTAGACATCGGCTGGTCTGGTGCAAGAATATTAGGAATTCAATCCTAAATAGATCTCATTGCTGTTTGTGGAGGCTCCCTGTGTCAATAGTTGACCCTTGTTAGTCTCTGTGTCTGTTTGATTAGATCAGTGTGGTTCAGGTGTTAGTGTTTGTTAGGAGTTGTTCTGTAGTCTGCAGCACCATGATGCTGGTTTGATGTTCTTTTCAGCCATCTGCTGCTAGTATCTTTGTATTCTGTTTTGTTGATCAATAAAATTTTCTCAATCCTCCAAAACAAACATCAGTATGTGAAGTTTACAGATATTGCCCAGCAGGTGTGATGATATTCTTCGATATTCAACTTTTTCCCATCTCACCAGGGAGTATGCCCCTAGGAAACCATCTAACTGCAATAGACACCAACAAAAATAGAAAAACTTCAAAACTTAAATTTGACTTTGAGAGCGTGGTCAACTTAGAACTCATTGGTCATGCTGAACATTTTGGGATTTTATCTTCTCCTTTTTCCTTTTTTTAGCTATTTCTTTCTTTAGTTTCTTGAGTGGTGTTGAAGTAGTATAAGATGTAAATACAGTTCCATATTGGGATTTCTTCATTATAAGTAAGACAATAAACAAACACTATCTAACCCCTTTCTTATTTCATACATATAATAATGAGAATTTTCATGGTTCTACCAAAATCTAATAAAAATCTGATAAACATTTTTTTAGGACAAGTCAATGAAAACCTAATGTATGTCTCATTGAAGTTTAGTATACCCTTGCACTCTACTCCATGAGAACAAGGAAATTCGTAATTCGTAACGGTTCCCATTGGATGTTTCATGGGAATGCTAAATAAACCCTTTGCATCAAAGACCTCAATGGAGGGGCAATTTAAAGCATGAGGCTAAGGTAACAACTAACAACTTAAAAGTCCAGTTTATGTGGGCAGGTAAAATATAATACATATAAGACATGGTTTCTGGTCAAATGTAATGCATATAAGACATGGGTTGGATGCTGAAAAAATATGGCAAGGCTATAACATCTCCTTGTCGACACATACAATCTTCTATTACACTGACTATTTGTGAGCTTGGGTCTGAGGAAGTTCCGATAATGTTATGGATCATACCCCTGGTGTCATTATGAGGTATATATCGAGGTAGTTTCAGTAGAAATCATTTGAACCAAAGAATATTGCTAACAGAAAACAGGGCAAAAGTTTTGTGGTAGCAGGTATTATATAATCTTCCGTGTATGATCACTCTTTATTTTTCCTTCTAATTAAAAGTCACATATAAAAAAGACCACAATAACAATTTTTTTTTTTTTAAGTGTGAACGGTTTCACCAATAGAAATGTCAAACCTATGGGCTATGTCACTTCACTCCTCCCACCAAGTACACCAGCAACAATGACATGCCATTAATGGTGCAAGTGGGGAATGACTCAGACAACCAACCAACTCAGATTGGTTTGGTATGGACTTAAAAGCATTTTGGTTCAATTCTGATTTGCAATCATAAGCTGACTAATTTGACTTGTTGTCTGGTTAAGGATTAGTTGACCTGATCTAACCCTGACCAACCCTGCATAATCTAAATTTTTTGTTATTCGTTGATTTTTATCAAGTTTGCATTGATAAGGATTTCTTTTTCCTAAATTACTGTCCTGTATTTATAAGTATTAATAAATAAATAAAACTCAAGTAGACAGGAAGTATGCAACAGGTTCCCTAAACTTTTTTTGATAAGTAAATAATTCATTGAAGAAAATATGTCACCCGAGTACACAGGTTGTATAACTAAAGTAAAGCATATAAAAGAGAAATCCAAAAAAACAAAAAACAAATATAGTAAGTGCAAAACTAGTGAAAACCCAAGGAATCCAGAAATTTATGAGCCTATGGAAAATGAAGAAGACGTTGAAGTCCATATAAGGACTTTAAAAAACAAATATTTCAGCTTCTCAATACTCAGTTCTTGTCCTTCAAAGCACTAAGCATTCCGTTCTCTCCAAAGACACCACATTATGCATAACAGGACAGCTTTCCAAAACCACCCTTTACTCCCCCGGCCAAACCTCCCCGTCCAACATGCCTACATCTGCCTTACTGAATACAGGTTCACCCAATAGACTCTAAATAAACCAAATATCATAGACCACAATTCCCAAACCACCACAAAATGAAGGAATAATGATTTCATTCTCCCCATGATTCTTACACATAAAACATCACTCCATTAAAATGATGCCCCTCTTCCGTAAATAATCGGCAGTTAAGATGCTCCCTAAAGTTGCACACCATGACAAGAAAGCCACAGTCTAAAGTTTAATAGATGTATAAAATCTATAAAAGAAAGAATAAGTAATGCCCAAAGCAATTGACCACTAATAAATAGTAGGCAGCTGAACCCCATTTTTTTATTTTTTTTGATAAGTAGGCAGCTCAACACCATCAAATGTGCTCATTATTCCTCTCTAATTAAATTAGCCATGTAATGCAAAGAGGCTGCATTCCAAATGAAACCACTTCTTTTACTGAGAATATCCACAGTTAAAATACCCAAAGCAGCACTCTATACGGGAAAAAAAATAATCTTCCTAGGAATGTTGTTATACTTGCACACCTCTAGATCCTTTTAGCACCTTTTATTAACACCTCATAAGAAGAAAGAACATCCAATTTATCACTGCAATTCAGCTTCCAAAACAATATATCAGCCCCATCACCCATTGGAATATTAGAATATATGAGATGAAAAAGAGAATCAACTAATTCTAATTCCCAATCATGAAAGCCCAAGCAAACCTAAGATATCATGAATGGATCCCCCATCTCCCTTAGGATCCAAATATGAATACAAAAGAGCATTGTTGTCCTCAGCTATCAAGAACCAATTGAGAAACATGTCCTATAAGGCAGTGTAGCCATACCACATATCAATGCCAAAAACGCACCCTTCTACTATACCCTACCACATTTACAAATCCTGAAAACCTCTCCCAACACACCCTAATAATTCTCCGAAGACTATACCCATAGGCCTCCTCATCATATCTGACATCCACCAACATATCTGCAAAAGTGATCCCCTCCTCACAGTAACATCACAGCCATTTACCTAAGAGTGCTTGGAAAAAGGAACGCATTCTACCCATTTTTAAAGTGTCCTAATTAGTTAAAAGAGGAACATACATGAAAAATATATATATAAAAAGTCCAATCTCATAGACCCTAACCTGAGAACCAAACTAAACTAACTAAACTCCTTGGGTTTGTTTACCAAAGAGGACAATTAAATTCTTAATCAGGTTTCAAAAGATACGATCCCTTATGAATTTTTTCTGAGCTCTTGGATAACTTCAACAGAGCCACAAGTAAGAGCCACTAATAGAATATGTTAAACTGTATCACAGGGCCGTGGAGAATGAATCTTTATAATAGCCTGCTACAGTAGTATAACAGTACTCATTACAACAAACAACCAAATCTTAGTCCTAAAACGTTGGGGTCAGCTATGGATCCTCCACGGACTAATTAGGGTCGGCCACATATTTTATTTTTCACTATTATGTCCTATCCAAAATCATACTCTTTATCACCTCCTTAATTGACATGTTCTTTTGTACTACATCCACTCATGTTATTTTATGTCTTTCTCTACGTTTTTTCGTTCCCTCGACTTAAATCAATTCACTCTTCCTTACTGATACATTAGTCTCCTCTGCACATAACCAAACCATCCCAAGCAAATCTTCCTCATCTTTTCATCAATAGGGACCACCCCTATACCTTTAAGTGAATTTCCTCATTTCAAATCCTATATTTCCACTTATCCATCTTAACATTCTCATTTTAGCTGAACTCATTTTATGAACATGTTGCTTCTTAATCGCCCAACATTCAATACCATAGAGCATAGTTGGTCTTATAGCAATCTCATTTTACTATAACAATACTCGTTACAGTAACCAAAAACATTCAGTGCTTCAAAGTTAAAGGCTATAAGTCTATAATCAACTATCACAAACACACTTCTTTTTACAAAAAAAAAAAAAAAAAACTCCCTAACCATAGTAGTACAGCACCTACCTAACTCGAAGCACAAACAAGATAAAGGCAACTCCTCCTGACCCCTTTCCCACCTTAAGCCAAGGCCCAAGGGCCTCATCTTCCTGCAAAAAATGATTGAACCATGACTACAAAATTGATCGCTTTTATGCACACTATCCACCAAGGCCACATATCCTCATATTCCTTGTATATATATATGCATACACTATACTTACTAACATTACATCTACCACATTTTAAATTAAAGCGGGCATTTCCATAATCTTGCATGCTCAAACATATTCATAAAAAAAAAACCCAGAAAGAGAGAGAGGGAGAGAGAGATGAAAAATCTTATAAAAAAAGCACCGTTATTTTCACTGATTGGTGATTACTAATGCAAAACAGTTATTAAAAGTATGAATTTGAAGCTACCCAGAATCAAATTGAGCATTATATTTGTAATGCAATCTCTTTCAACACATACCAATCACACTAAACAAACCCAGTGGGACAAATCACAAAAGGGTCTCTGTTAATATCACAAATAATGACCATATAATTTCGATAGATGTTGAAATGAAAGGGGGTGTTTGAATTGTATGTAAAATGAAGAAGATATAAATAACAATCCATACGGTGTGTTGGCAGGAGACAGCATTGTTGGGTTGGATGATACAGCTCCTTAAACTTGTTCATCTTCTCTCTCTCTCTCCAAAACCAAGAGATTCTGCATTTAGTGAGGTTTTAACTTTTGATACAACCACCTTTGGCTGTGTTTTGAATAGTGACAACAAAATTAATGGTTTCTTCTAAGTATTATATACTTAATTAAATACAATCAGCATTAATATTAATATCAAAATACATAATGTCGGCGAAATTACAAAGACACAACAACAACAATAACAATATATAATCCACCCTTCCTTACTCTAGCTTAATGGATACTGAATATGATGTGCTTGCATTATGTGTGTGTCCAATGTGAAGTATTTCTCACGAAATAACTCGTAGTTCTGATCCAAATGAAACTAGTCTTGTGATTTTGTTCAACAAAACCAAGCAAAAAACAATGCCTAATTCCACAATGGACATCGATAAAACCATCTACTGTGGTGAGAAATGAGAATACATATTTATCACTAAATAATAATTTTATTATTAACATACTAACCTTCTAATATATATATTTTTTAAATAATAACCCTAGCAGAAAAAATCTATACTCCAAAAAAATAAAAAATAAAAAGACTTTATTTAGTCAAATAGTTTTGTGAAGAAAAAATAAATTAAAAAGAAAACCCATACTCCTAGTGACAATTTCTTCAATCTCTTTACAAAAATCAACAATTTCTCAATTCTTTATAATTTAATAGAATTTTTCACAATTTATACAATTTTCACATTTATACACAAACAAACAAAAAAAAAAAATTGTACACAAAAATTCATAAAATTCAAGATCCAAACACCCAAATCTCTTCAAAACCACAAACATATCCAAACACTCAAACCCGTGACATCCAAGTAGTCAAAGGGAAGGAATTAATAAGCGGTGAACCCCAAGTAGTCACCCACTAGAGTAATTATTTGGTATATATGGAACACAATAAATGTATACTCATCATTCATGTGAAAGTAGAGAGTACGCATTTATTGTGTTCTTGTGCATGAATTGATGAATGAATTTATAATAGTTTTACTGGTTTTATTTGGGGGGGGGGGGGGGGAGGGGGGTTTGCTTAACAATATTATTTAAAAAAAAAAAAGAAGGTAAAATAACATTGTTTGAAACTTATTTGGGGAAATAGCCTTTTTTTGATCTTGTCTCTTCGTGAGACAAGTTCCTTAAGCATGTGCTGATTTGGCTAAAGTTGATGTGACTATTTTAAAAAAATTGGACTACCTGGATCTCGTTTCTTCAAGAGATGATTTCCACTTAAATAAAACATAGAACTTGTTTCTTGAAGAGACATAATTCGCTGATAGTTGACGAAACTGAATTTACTGAAAGTTTTCTAATCAACTTGAAGATCCTTCTCCGTTATGTTGACAAAATATCCCACCAATATTTCGTTAAGAAATGTGCATCTCCGTTAGCTACATTAACATATTTTTAATGGGATATTGACATAATCAGTATTTTAGAGACAATTTTTAAATTTTAAGGATTAAAATAGAAAGTTTTAAAATTCAGGGACAAATATAGATTCTAGTGCTAATTTCAAGGAACAAACATATATTTTAGCAAAAAATGTATTGTTAAACAAAAATGGCTCGATTTTATTACATAAGTATAAAAAGTTACATTATATAATTCTAAACTTTGCAAAGTTTCATTAAATTTTTAATTTGAACAATTACAACCTCTTTAACTATGAGAGTAGTTATAATAATTAATATCCCTTCACTATTAGTTTAACCTAATTTTCTGTGAGCATCAACATTATCTGTTTTTCATTATAAGAAGAATCATAATTCAAATCTTCCTCCTCATTATTGTAACTATTGAATTATAAAAATAAAAAAAATTATTATTAAAAGTTTAAAAACTATTTTGATATAAAAAATAATAATCATATAAGGTTATTATATTAATTTAATCTGCTGACTCTTAGGTATTTTATAAGCATTAGTAAGCACCTTTCCTACATAATCTCTCCACAAGAGTAAACTATTTTATCAATTAACATAGTTAGGTTTATTGAATGCTATTGCTAAGGGCTTCAAGTAACAATATTAGCAGGAGAAATTCAACAAAACTATTAAGAAAAAAATGGGATCATCGGAATATTTTATTGGACCGCCGAGGTTAAAAAAGCTTTACTGTTTAAGAATTACTAAGATTGTGATAGTGATACTTTTGCAGTCATTATGAGCTTTTCATTAAAATAAAAAATAAAAAAAAGTCATTATGAGCTTTTCCATGGTTTCTATCCAACCATAAACTGCAAATTATAATAACGAAACGTTTCAATCATACATTTGAGTTTGTTTGGGATGTGTCCTTTAAAAAAAAAAAAAAAAATAGTTTGATTGTTTGGGATGGTTTTAACTTTAAGAAATAGAGTTCTAGTTATAGTACTTTCATTCACCATAAAGAATTTTAATCGAAAACTCTTTAATGTTGAAAGCTTCTGACAAAATTTAATGTTAAAAGTGTTTTGGAGTTGTTACACCCATTTAGTTACCAAATTCATTAAAAATGAATAAACTTTTAGATATAAGAAATGATAAAAGATTACATGATAAAAGTGATTTGTATTTTTCTATATATAAGAAATGTTATATATTTTCATACATAAATCAAATTAATAACCAATGCTTATTTAATTATTAATATTAATATTTGTAATAATAATATTCTTATTAGGCTCTCTTTCTCAAAATATGTGAAAAATGGATGTTATTTTGAAAAATAAGTATATATATATTTTTACTAAATTTTTTGGCATTAACGTTTAGGATTCTAATTTTGATATTTTAGTTTAATGGGGAAGAAAGAGTTTTGGCTAAAAATTTAAATTGGGATGAATTGTCATTTTTGTTCTAAAATTTTATTTATTTTGTCATTTTAGTTTTTAGATTTTACATCTTAGTCAAGTTGGTCATTTCGTCTATTGTCATTTATATAACTGATACATATTTACATCTGTAATTCTATATTGTTTTAGTGGACTTAACGGCAATTCACTTGGTATAATTTAAATTTTGACCAAACACGTATTTAACAAAATTGTCAAACAAATTGATGGTAAAATTTGCTGAAAAGTGTTTTTAAGCTTCCCTAAACGTGGCTTTAGACATGTTGGAGCTTGTCTTTTGCAACATGTGACATAAGGGAGTTTTCTTTGGTAGTTGAATGTCATTGTTTTCATTAAAAACCTTTTCAATTTGTGTTAATAATTATATATCAATTAATTTGATATTCTCCTTTATGAAATTGGCAATCGACCAAATTAACATTAACTTGATGTGTAATATAAAAGAGAAAAATAAATAAATAAATAAAATTATTCAATAAAAATTTAAGCAACAAATAATAGGACTCAATTTAAAAGAGAAAAAAATAAATAAAAATGCACAAGCCACACAAACACACAGAGATAACCTGTGCTTCTACTCTTGTTTTCCTCGTTGCAAACTCTCAGCTGAAACTCCAAAGTCCAAAGCCTTTTCCTATTTCTCTTAGGTACATGCATATAGCTTAAAGTTTATTTTTCAATTTAGTTTCAATAATTTGCTTTCTCAGTTGTTTTATTCATTTAAATTCAGTTTATGCCATTCAGTTCATAATAATTCAATGAAAGTCATGTGTGTAATCTTTTCTTTGTGGGTAAGATTAATGTTCTGTATATGGGTTTTGAATTTTTTCCACTTTCCCATGTGTTTGCAAGAGTTATTTCTCTGTTCTGTTTAATGGGTTTTTCTTTTTCTTGTGAATTCTTTGGTGTTTTGTGTGGAAAAGTAGCAAAATTTGGATTGGTTTCATCAAACAAAAGATGGGTTCTGTGTTTGAGGTTTCAGTTAATTTAATTTTTTTTTTTTTTTTACTATTTTTTAGATCTTTTATAGAAATGAGGGAATGAGTATTCATTTGATATGTTAATCCTGTCTGCTTGAGATGAAAAGAAACCATTAAATTGACAATTGGAGATTCCACAAAAGATTTTAATAGTGCAGTATGTGATGTCTTGCAAATGAAAAACTTGAAATCTAATCTTTAGTTGGGAATTGCTTTGCTATTTTTTTAATGGTTGGAGCTAGCTCTTGGATGCTTTTACCCAATTGATTTAGATTAATTTGTATTGACAGCAATCAAGAATGTCTTTTCATTATACAATTGGGGCCTTATGAAGCTTTCAAAAGGAAATGTAATTATATAATCATTTTTTGTGGAACTTCATAAAATCCATGATTCTTTTTCTTTCTTCCTTTTCTTGTTATTCATTTTGGTAGAAATTTTATCCCCATTTTGGTAAACATGGAAACTCTACTTATTCTTGTTTTAAAAAAAATTAATTAATTATCTCAAGCTTCTTCTTTCACATCATTTATAATGTCCTACTTGGATAGCAATATTTTTCCCCTTTTTCTCTCAATTTGAACTTGCAGTAGAAACTTTGTGCTTGGCACGTTAATTCTTATATATATACTTTTGACTTTGGCTCCTGCTTTACAGAATTCTAATGACAGATAACAGTAACATTGATGATGACAATGACACTATAACCTCAGTTGATAATTCAGTTGAAAAGCTTCCTGATCATCTCCTTATAGAAATTTTCATTCGAGTTCCTCTCTTGGATTGGGCACAAATATCTTGTGTGAAAAAGCAATGGGCCAATCTGTTTCGTGGAGAATGCTTGTGGCAAGCTGCTCTAATCAAGACTTATCCATCGGCCGGCAAAGCTAAAAGGTGGCCTGGACCTATCCCTCAAGGGTTGAGCAGAAGGTAAAGTTTAGTCGCTTCTAAATGGTCTTCATAAGACATTCATTTCTTAGAAATTCTAGAGGAAACATGGTTTTTTAGTTTAATGGCTTGGAAAAAGACAAACTAATGGGAAATGGATTACCTTATAAGGGACATGAGCTTCCAATATTCTGACATGCAGCTTAGGAATTACTTTGGGTCATGGTTTAGGGCCTTTAGGCTTAGCTTGATTATCTTAATGTCTTTGGTAGAGCCTGATTGGTCGAATTTTGATTGAGTATCTGTAGACGATAACAACTAAGATGCAGTATTGTAACAGTAATGGGTTGATCAGTTCACTTTGCGTATCTTGGATTTTTCTTTATCTTCCTAAACTAAAAGTTGTCTGTCTATCCTTGGACCCCATTTGTTTCTGTGAATATATAGTCATTTCAGGAAATAAGTTATAAAAAAGTATACTAAAATTGCTTCCTTTGGTGACATTCTTCTCTTCAAGATGAGAGAAAATCTAGTGGTATTTAATCATCTGAGAATGGCTGCTTCTTGTTAGGCGATTATCTTTGAAGTCTACTCTTCCTAGTACATCACTCTAGAATATCAATTTTCTTGTTACAAAAGTTGACCTTGAGCCACTGCTCATGAAATGGAACCAATTCTTTATAAACATGAACACTTAAGCTGTTTGTGATGTGTTTTGCAAATTCACTTCATTGTGCAACATATATCAGAACTTGCATTCTTGTAGGGACAATACATCAAGCAAAGCATCTGGGTTTTCAGTGTTTCTTCATTAGCCAATACAGTACTTATAGGCTAACCTTCAGACCAAGTTTCTCCTTGTCAACTATCCTGGACCCAAGAGTAAATTTGAAAGACCCACAAACTGACCCAAGCTAACAAATGAGCCCAAAATATAAACCAAACATGGACAAGCCCAAGAAACACACTGCAAGACCATAACAGAAAATTACCCATAAAAAAGCATAAAAACTCAAAAGTTGAAGTTGACAGTAATGCTTCCAGCTCCTGAAGGCTAGTTTCAAAATTTTCCCAATAATTATTTCCTTTCTCTCATAGCTTTTACATCCCTTCGTGGCATGTTGCTTGCATGTCATCCCTTCTTTTGAGTAACATATGCTCTATTTCTATGGACCTATCGTATGAACAGTTTTTTTTTTTTTTTTTTTTGGGGGGGGGTGTTTCCCTCTCTCAGTCATGATTTTTACCTTTTCTATAAATTATGGATGGCCCTCTTCTTCTTCTTTTTTCCCTGATATCTTACCTCCTTTACTTGTAAGGGTAAAATTTAGGTACAGTTCCTTAGGTTAGGTACATGAAGTTCCCCAATTGAATTCAAACACATGGTTGCATTAACCAATGAAACACAAATAATGTTATCTTTTCCAAGAATATTTAAATTCAATGTATTTGAATTCAACTAGGAACCTAATGTACTTGACCTAAGGAACTGTACCTAAGTTTTACCCTACTTATAATAGCTTTTAACAATTCTAAGATAACTTTTCTCCATATTACAATCCTATTTTTAAAATTAAATAAATTTTTTATAATTATGTTCTTCTCAAACTATCGATGTTATTTTTATGCATTCTATTATATGAAGTGATAGTAAATTGCTACTCATTCATAAGTAGTGTTCGTCATTTTCAAACTTATGCCGGATATGCATTAGGGTGGATCAGGAAATAATTTCTCTTCAGAAACAAAATTTATTATTGTAGGTTTTACTGGCATTATAACAGTCTCACTGAATGTCTTCAGGAGATTCACAGCTTTATACATTAGTAAACACATCTTTTCTCTGGATGGTGACATAGACGAGCTTGTTGGGCACACTTATTTGTTTTTGAAAGAGCAACTTGAACTTTCCACTATGCCACCTCCGTCAGCAATCCTTCATGGAACCATAATTGGTGTGTCCTTTACTCTCACTTGATCTTTTTCTCACTTGTAATCCTTCTATCTTTATGTATGAGTTGAGCTAAGTGTCAACTCCCTTTTCGCATTTCATCGGTTGTAGGTCATATAAACAGTTAAACACCTTATAGGCCAGCACTTGCTTGTTCCTTATGGACACATGTCAACAATTTCTGTTTAATGTGATTTTGAATGCCCTTGCTTGTGCCTTCCACTTATTTTCTGTGATGTACTTGCATTGTCAATGTCCTAATTTTATAAGTTCATTGCTTTGCATGTCCGTCTCTTATCAATATCTCTGTTTTAACAAAGAACATTTTGGACTAAATCTGTAAGCAAAATCCGGTCATCATCTTTAATCAATTGAACTACTGAGACTGCATACAATGCTTTACCAGGCTTGAAAATTTAACAGTCATTAGTTTCTCAGTTGGGTGCCCAGAACCTGAGTGTTCCTCAATATCCACTGACTAAATCTCACTGTGTTTTGGCAGATCAATTTATTGCTTGTGGAAAATCAAGTGACATGGCCCATGACCTTGCTTCGCATATCTGGCTTGCTGTTCTTGACACTTTGGAGGAAAATGAGCACACATTTCGCTTGCTTAAAAGTCTTTCACAAGAGGATGATGTAAGCTATATCATTCAGAAGTTTGTTTTTCTGTCACATAATAACTATATCTACAAAACCACTCTAAGAGATACTGAGAGATTTCATAAGTACAAAAATAAACACATGTATGTATCTATATATATGGAGAGAGAGAGAGAGAGAGGATTCTCTCCCCTCCTAAGAAGGTAATGGACAAATCATGCTGAAAGATAAATATGTGCACATTGTGGTTGCTACAACCATAATATTTTGGTGTCCCATGGCCAATGAGCTAAAGTTTAACTGGCACCTCCTCCCTCATTACAAGTGTTAGGTGGAGGGTGAGGACGTGGGTTGAAGACCCATCAAGTGCATGTGTAACTCACCAATAAAATATATACATATATTGGTGTTTCATGTATTTTCTTTCTGTAGTTATTACTTCCATATAGATTTTAATTACCCTGCCTATCATTTGCAGGTTTTTCTTCCATACCCATACTCAAGATCATCCAAAGTCCAATGGAGGGTGTTTGAAAAGCTCTTCACTGATTTCAGAGACTGCTTTAATCATGTAGATTACTATGATGTATTGGGATTTGCCAAGAACAAGTTTCAGCCAATACCATCTGCTTGGTTAGGTTACTAGCCCACTTCAATTGCATATTCTTGGACCAAGCAATAATTTGTACATATCAATATAAATATTGCCTCTGGCCTTACTATTGGGCCTTGCTAAGAAAAAAAGAAACTGTATATTGGTTGCAAGTTGCTAATTCAGTGTCTTCCTAAGATACCATCAATCTTATGAAGCTTTTCGGTCCAAAAGTATGAGACTTTTTAACTTTTAAGAGCAATCAACAATTGTGGGGTAATCTTTTTTTGATAAAGTGGGTATAATATTTTTTGCTTTTTGGATGAATAAAGGGGGACTATAAACTCATCTGACCCAAAAAAATCCCAACTCATGTTTGTGTTAGGTCGGGAGGGGACAAGTTTTATGAAGTGTTCATGGGACAAGTGGAAAATTACACCCTAAAGGATGCGGCAAGGCGGGTCAAGGTGAGAGATCTTTTTGATGGAAATCTAGAGGATTAAAATCTAAAGCCTTGGGTTAAGTTTATCTAATATATAGTATATGAAGTGTAAATTCAGTACGAGAAACAAGGTTGAGGGATTGTAAAACTTAATGGTCAAGAGATAACAAATAGTCAATGTTTTTGATATCTTGGAACAATAATTCATAAGGATTAAGAAATCAAAGAGGATGTGAATCATAAAATATGTGCATAGTGAATAAAGTTGAGAAGTGCATCAAGAGTATTCTGTGATTATTGAATGGTTACTAAGTTAAAGAAAAGTTTTAT
>OU015767.1:21333547-21418547 GCA_907173295.1 Fagus sylvatica | reverse complement strand
TGATTTGAACAAATCAGCTAACGCTGATCCTGTTGCCGAAGCTGAAGCTGAGGATGATGATGATGATTTTATCACGAATGAGGTGAAGAGGAGGTTGAAAGAACTGAGAAGAAATAGTTTCATGGTGTTGATTCCGGAAGAAGAGTCGTGTGTAGAAGAGGAAGAGGATGAGGAGGAGGGTGAGACAAGCTCTAGTGAGTGGAGGGATGTTGAAGCAGAAGCTCGACAATGGTGGTGTGGGTTTGATGCTGTGTATGACAAGTACTGTGAGCGGATGTTGTTCTTTGATCGGATGAGCAGGCAGCAGCTCAGCGAAGTTAGTAAAGGTAGCTTGCTTTGATAGATGTCTTTAAGTACGTCAATTCTTTAGCAAGTGGTATTTCTTGTTTCAAATGAGTTATTTGCGTTTTTTAATTTGCAAAATATATACTTTTCTTACATGTGCTATGCCAAGGTGCCATCTTTGAGTTTGAAACATTTAATGCCTGATGAAATAATAGTATTCAAAGAATTGACTAAACTTAGCTGATTAGACAAGCTCTAAAATGCTAGAAACTTGATTGTTTTGAGCTCCCATGAGGTTGAAGTGAGTTCCGAGTTGGGCCTCATGAAACCAAATTAAGCTTCCAGTTTCAAATATTGTTTATTCATTATTGGTTTCATTACAAAACCTATTAAATTGGCTTTTCTGTTTCACCAAGGCATCAATTTTGTGCAAAATGTGAAAATCCCAAAACATTGTATCTGACCATGTGAAAATTGAATCATAAAAAAGTATAAAAGCTCTATTACATGCTCTAATGTTTAAGCTGGATTTTAATAGGTTTCTTATGATTTAAAATTGGAAGGCAATAGTAAGAGGGATAGGAAGACATGATAAAACATCTGAAACGATTTAAAAAACACATTGTAAATTTTCTTCCTTTTAGCACACAGCCTGT
This sequence comes from Fagus sylvatica, assembly GCA_907173295.1. NCBI lineage: Eukaryota > Viridiplantae > Streptophyta > Magnoliopsida > Fagales > Fagaceae > Fagus > Fagus sylvatica. The sequence goes on along the minus strand of OU015767.1, from coordinate 21,417,606 downwards.
GTGCTTGGGGATGTTTTTCTTTTCTTTAATAAAACTTTCTTATTACTGATCAAAAAAAAAAAAAAAAAACATTTTGGAAGTGAAGCACCTTTTCAGCTTCCTGGCTCTTTTCTGGGATATAGAGACCAAATTAGCACTTGATAAAGTTGGACAAACAAACAAGCATGTCTATCTGGAGTTTGTTTCATGCCTGGGTTACAACTGTATGATCCACAGATGCACTTACCTATATGATATTGATGTTTATTGGTTTTTATTTGCTCTGGCTGTCAACCATCCCATGTTTTTCGCTAAATTTAGTCTCCAGCTCCCTATATGTTTGCTTTGTAAGTCATATTCTATAAACCCTCTTCATGAATAAAGGTTGTCTTCCAGGATCCCAGACCCCTGCAACTCCATCACCAAGATCTGCATCTAAGAAGCTCCCATCCCCTCTTCGTTGTCTTTCTTTGAAGAAGTTTGAAGAACCTGACGATGAAACTGAGCATCTTCAGCAGCCCGGTCATGACCCATACCAAGATATTGAAACAGCATATGCAGCTCAAATCTGCTTGACTTGGGAAGCACTTCACTGCCAATATAATCAACTGAGTCAGAAAATCGCATGCCAACCTGATAATCCCACCTGTTATAATCACAGTGCTCAGCAGTTTCAACAATTCCAGGTTCTATTACAAAGGTTTATTGAGAATGAACCCTTTGAGGAGGGTCTCAGGGCAGAAATTTATGCTCGATCAAGAAGTACTTTTCCTTTACTGCTACAGGTTCCCAATATAAAAGGTAAATTCTTGTGAATTAATCCATAAAACTTCGATCATTTCAATTGGAGAAGATAATGCAACTCTTTCATGATCAATTTTTTTTTTTTCACTTTGTGTACTGTAATTAGATCATATTTACCTGTTATGCAGCAAATCAGCATGTTTTACTTGTGAAACTGTGCTAAGTAACTTGCTTCAATTATCTGTTTAGGTTCTGATAAAAAAGAAACAAATGAAGAAGAATCAGATCTGACGGTCCTCGCCCCTGATCTCATCAGCATCCTTGAGAGCTCAATCCTCACTTTCCACTTGTTCCTGAAGATGGACAAGAAAAAATCAAGTGGCGTTCTTAATCTGTTTGGAAATCAGAACCAAATTGCAACCCCTCTGCAACAAATTCAATCTTCTCTTGAGAAGGTAAGGTTCTACGATATATTTTGTATTTCAACTTTCTGTGCTAACATATTTATCTGATATAAACTGTAACCAAGTCTTCTCAGGAGTATGTTAAACCTTCCCTGTCCTGTAATATCCTGTCAGTAATGAATGTACTGTTTGTTTGAGAGTCACATTGCCCTTTGCTCGATCAATTATTCTTGTTTGTGTGGCTGGCTTTCAACCTGTTCTAAGTTTGAATGAAATGTGATGCAGCAACACTATAGTACTGCATATATTTGTATCAATGTTTGAATATACTTCTCTACGTTGCTTAGAACATCTTTTGGATGATGGTGCAACTTGGTTTTGATCGACTTAAGTTAAAAATTGATGTGAAATTTGCCAAGATAAAGAGATATTAAAACAAACTTTTCAAAAATTAAATGTTCATTGAATATTGGTACATTGTACAAGGGCGTCCCATTTCCCCCCTTCTATTTGCTTTTGCTGTGTAAGGAGGGAAATTGGGGTTCATTTCAAATTGTAGATGGCCAAAAGAGTTTAGTGGCTGCATCTGTATATCAATTCCATTGATTAAAGTGTGGAAAAATATTGAAGATTGTTTCTAACCAGGTAAAACTGATTAAAATCATCATGTTCTTCACGAGCTTAAGTTTCTTCAATAAATTCTCCATTAAGACCAACTTACATAGACTTCAAAGACTTGTACTCAAGTAAGTTTTTTCATAGAATCCTGTTAATTTGGCTTCTTAGGATTCATGTAGGGTACTGCTTTATGTATCACCCTGACTAAGTATGGCAGTACACCATAAAGTCATCATTATGCTATATTTTCTGCTGGTCTGGACTCTGGAGTGTCTTGGACTCCACTGATAAACTAATATTGACATATATCATGGGACTTTATTGGTCAAAACTTTTCTTGCTTGATGTGGACTTTATTGTGAACATACCAATGGTCTGATAAGAATATGCATTGGTTGATATCTGCATATCAGTTGATTTTCATATAGGGACCTGATATCTTCTATAGTGATCGTGTCACATTACATGGATCTGTTACAGCATTGTGGCTATCAGCTTCACTAACTTAGAACTTTTGAGGACTGCAATATATTCTATAATTGTGTCCCATTGAAACTGCAGAAAGGGATAAGACTGAAGGAGCTGCGTAAAAAGAGGAAAGGTGGGAAGAAGAAATCGTGGCCCCTGACACAGGAAGATGTTCAGCTATTGTTCAGCCTCGTTGATGTGAAAGTCTTATCCAGGGTTCTCAGAATGGTGAGGATCACCAAAGAGCAGTTATTTTGGTGTGAAGAAAAGATGAAAAAACTTGATTTATCAGACGGCAAGTTGCGGAGAGACCCCTCTCCCACCCTTTTTCCTTGTTAATAGTTAGCTGTTAAGAAGACAGGTAGAGAAAGCAGGTTTTTGTTGGATGGTTAGCTGCAAGTGCAAGTGAACCCCCATTTTGGTCCTTCTCCCATGTTAATGCTGTTAACATGGAATTCTCATCTCCTCCTAGTAGGAAATGCTAATATGTTGTTACATATGAGAACATTGCAGAAAGGGCTCTCTGCTATCTACCATCTAAAAAATTTGTTAAATTGTTTAGAGCGTATGTTATTTTGTATAATCATGTTGGTGTTGCAGATATTTGTTATGGATATTTCTTGTAGTGTCATTATTGTGTATGATTCAATGCTTTTTGTACCAACAGATGTGCAAACTTTCTCGCTAAAACAAAGGCAGAATCCAGCAAGAAAGTCTTATAAGCTATAACAAGAAACTTGGATTTATGATACAGTTTAGTAGTTAATATATATAATCCTTTTATATATAAAAAAAATAAATAATTTTTAGGTCGTTGCTAAATTTCAAATTATATAAAAATCAACTCCTCAACGGTTCCTAACCATTTGTTGTGGGAGCAATCCATGATCGTTTCCATCACTATTTTTGTCCCGGAATTCCTCCTGTTTTTTATCTTGATTAATATTGTACAAAAAACTATCTTTGTCCCGGAATTCCTCTTAGTGCTTTTTATCCTGAATAATATTGTACAAGGAAAATCTACATTTTGAAGAAAAAGTTGAAAAGGTAATTTTATATAGTGGTTGCAGGTTTTGTTGGTTCCAACTTCCAAGAGAGGGAGACTTTATTTTACCTTTTCCTTTTTGTTTGTTTTTTCTTCTTGGCTTCTGCATTTGGAGTTTGGTTGTAGTTTAATGGTTACCTCATAACGGATATAAATAAATAAATTGATCTTTTTCTAAACACTATCCAACTATAGGGTTACATATTTAAATTTTGAAATTTTAGAGGATAAAGTCAAATTATGCAAATTGTAATTTAGTCTAATTTTTGTTATTGACGACATAATTTCTATCATATATATATATATATATATAAAAAAAAAATGAGGGTAAATATTTAAATTTTGAAATTTTGGAGACAGAATCAAACCCCCAAACTTTAAATCAATGACGTTATAGACATAATATATTTCACAACAGATAAGTTGACTTATTTTAATTAGTTATCGTCTAGACTTATCACTATATTTTATTTTTTTCTTTATATATATATATATGATATAAATTTTAATCTAAACTCACACCCATATATATTTTGGGATCCTGAAGATCGAATCAACACCCTCATAAAAAGGTGAGACTTTTTTATGAGAGTAATTATCACAGGCCGAATACTTAAGTAACATTATCATTTTATTATCTCCCATTCACGACTTCACATATCACTTATGAATTATTTTGTGCCTGTAAAAGTTTAATGAATTGAAATATGATTTTATAAACGGGTTGCAGGTTTTGTCGGTTACAACGTAGACTTTATTTAACCTTTTTCTTTTTGTTTTTTGTTCTGGACTTTTGCTTTTACCTTTGGTTGCAACAATTCCGAGAAGGATCTTGGGCTTTTCGTTTTTTGGGTCTTGACTTTTACTTTATACATTAAGTTGGACCTTGGTTGCATCAATTTCGGGAAGGATCTTGGGCTTTCGTGTGGAATGGCTCCATATAGTAAAGACCCACTAACCTATTCGGCTTTAAAAAGAGTGTGAAATGGAACTTCCTTTATTCTCAATTAGTTTTCACAAAATGACAACAACATAAGAAAAAGGTGAAATGTAAGACCCCTAAATTTTTATAATGTCTCATAAACTTTGGTACTGTAGGGAATAAACTACTTTTATTGATTCTTCGCCTATTTTATTTTATTTTATTTTATTGCACCAAAAAACGTTAAAATATATCGAGAATGAAGTGAATGAGTCTATTTACTACAATACCAAAGTGTATGTATTAAATTGGTGAAAAAAAAAAAGGTTAAAAGAGTGTTTTACTTTAACAACTAACATCATAAAAATTCAGAGAATCCTAGTGTATTTTACTAATAAAAGAAAAACCTATCAATTTGTACTTAACTTTTATTTTCTTTTTTTGGAGTGAACTGTGGTTTTGATTAGATGATTATTTTTCTCTCTACTACATCTCAGAAATTTTTATAAATTAATTTTCTAATGGTTAACAGTGTGTTCTAAACTTTAAACAATAATGAATTGGAGGATTGAATTGACAATAAATGCGTGAAATGAAAATTAATAAAGAAAGAAAAAGAAAGAAAAAAAAAAAAAAGAGAAAAAACAAAAGTTAAGGACAAAAATAACCATCGATACAAACCAAAAGTGTTAAAGTTTGTAGTTTGACTAATCATGAGTCCCTAGATTATAAACGGTGAATGATCTAACAAGTGATGAGAAAAAAGTTTTTGTAACTTGGCTCTACCCCAAAGGGAATAGCCAGAATCTAGAGTGTAGACAAGTCCCATCACACATGCAATGTCTTGACGTACACAAGCACGCCTCCCCAAACCCTCCAACTCAAATCAAGACAATTTCATCTCCAAACTCTAGGGCCGCCAGCCTTCTACAAGAAACAACTTGTGAGCCATCCCATCACTTCACACAAGATTTGGGGGCTTTGGGGCTTGGGCTCTTCACTTCTTTGCCACTTTTCCAAGTGTACCTTGCTTTATGTATCATTTTGTCTCTCCATTGGACCCCATCCATGTAACATTTCACATTTGTTAATAATAGATTAAGAGTAAAATTAAGTCTATGAAATATTTAATTTTTTCACGAGTAGTTAAAGTGTTAAGTTATGATTAATAAAAAAATTTAAAAAAATAAATATAATCAATGGTGGACTCTAGTGTTAGTGATTGTTTATTATTTATAACAATATCATTTTGTAGAGGTTATGAGATTGTTGAGTGTAAAAATTAGCTTGTTATATATAATAAGGGTAATATAGCAAGCATTCTAATATAAGTCAAGGTTTTCGTTTAATGTGTTCTAATTGGGTTTTTATTTTGCTAAATAATGCATTCTACTTGTTAGTGGGCACTTGGCAATGCTTATGATTTTCCTAAAACATGCCAAGATGAATTGGTTGGATTTAAATGGTTGAAACTTGAAAAGGAAAAAGGAAAAAGGGTGACCTTGTAGACCCGCATCAGTGTACTCTTTGATTTTGGCATCATTTTCAGTTCACTATTATTGTACAATATGATTAGGAATCATTATGGGTGTTACACATTTCAATTTTCAACTGTAGTTGATGGTGTCCACAGTCCACTTATTGTGTAACGCCAAACCATTGGGTCTTATCAGAATCTGAAGACTTCAATATAACTAATACATAAGGAATTGTCAACACTTGCATAATTGGCAGAATTTAAAATATTCCTTTGCTAAGTAAGTTGAATTCTAATGAAAATTATTGATGCCAAAGTTTCAAATTTTAGCTATGCATTTATAGGTGATAGGCGAAAACTCTACTTGTCTCCTTTCTCTTCTTTATTCTTTGACAAGTTATATCTTAAACAAGATCGTCCCTAATAATTGAGTTCATATTAGACACGTAAAAAAATCCCATGAGGTTGACCCAAGTAGTTAAGGCTTTGGTTTTGGAGATATGTTCCCTTCAAGGTCTAAAGTTCAATACCTCTTAGATGCAAACAATTCTTTAGGGTCACACTCCTCACTAAAAAACCAACGATTTACCCTAATCCGTGTAAGGAAATTTCTAAGAGTGCGATGCACGGATCCCTTGAAATTAGTCAAGGTAAATATAAAGTTCAATTCTCAAGCAATTAATATAAATTGTGAAAGAAAAAATTAGAAACATTATTTTCTTATTCCTTTTTTTAGAATCTTGCAAACTATGGTCCTCTTTAAAAGTTAATATCTATTCCTAGTAGTTGTATTTGAGAATCTAAATTAAAGATAAATTGGAAAGTTATGTTTATGAATGAAACAAGATAGAACGAAAAAATAGAAGATGAGTGAAGAAAAAAGGAAAAAAGTGATCGATATAATTAGTATATTTCAACCAATCATTTCTCTCTGCTTATTCCCATTATCTTTCTTATTCTCTTCCAATTTCTTTGGCCCAAACATTCACCTAAAAATTTATTCCTTTTAATTTGAAAGATACCATTTTGATTGATATATTTTTAAAAAGCTGACAAATAAAATTGATCATAGGAATATATTATTATTACCAAAACAAAAATTCAAAGGAATATCTTACTAAAAAGAAGTGAACAATGTTGATTAATTTTTATTATTTTTTTGGATAAGAACTTGGTTAAGTTATTCCACCTGCATCAAAAACCGAATACCTGCCCTATGGTCCTAGAGCTTTGCCTTTGTAGGTTATAAGGAATAATTAATGAAGTGCTTATTCAGCATCAGCCATTGATTTTCCCAAAGAACAAAAAAAGTCAACGTGGACTAAAATCAGTTTCAGACGGTAAAGATGTGGACACGTCAGTGGTTACTTTTACTTTATGTATACGTTTTCCTTAGAAGCTTTTTTTTTAGTTTATTCTACAAGAACCCGTAATTATTCTACTTCAGAAGTACAAAATTACCCCTAAGCGTAAGAAACTAGCTTTGCTTAAACAATGTCATCGAATTTAAGGGTATTTCCGTAATTGTGTGCGTTCATGAATACTTATCTACATCAGAGATGATCACGTATCTTGTTAATAGCAAGCCAACTGGGGTTTTGCCATTTTGACACGTTGGTATCAACTTAATGAATAAATATCTTTCTTGCTAAAGCAGTGTTTGCCTTGCAATTTCAAAAAGCATCTACAAAGAAATTTACCAATGTTTCAAATGCCAATGGGGCAATCATTTCCTTTGGCATCACCTTGTACTATTTAACTTACTATCCTCATATGTCAAAGACACAAAAATGATAATTATTAACTACAATTAGTGAGGAATAAAATTGAGATATAAATATTTTTTTTAATAATTCAATAGTTGGGAGAGGAAGGATTTGAACTTTGATTCTCCTTATAAAGGAGACCAATTAATATGAGTTGATTTACAAGACTTTTGGTAGATATAATTCTTCTAGGAGAGAAGCATAAATTTAAATTTGGTAATTATGATAATATTTAAATCTATGAGGTTTGTTCCATAATGATCACTCCTACCATCAAGTTTGGTTTAGCTGAGAATTGAATACATGTCCCTTACTTAATGAAAAAATACTTTACTAGTTGAGTTATCGTTAAACCCCTAGATAATTTTTCCGAGTTGAGTTTTTTCTTTGGTAACCAAATTACGTCTCATTTTGATTCCGAAGTTTTTATATTCGTGATATTGGTTTTGTGCTTTTCTTAACTAAAATTAATCCAAAAGGCAAAATTGACAACTTAGATTTATTTGGTTAAAGGTAATCTAGACGTGGTCATAAATTTCTCACAGTTATATTGGGCTTATAATGATGACTAAGTTTTTAGACATGTAACCGCTCCCTCTTATGATGGGGGTAACAGTCTTTAAATATTGTGCTTGGTCATTTGAGCTTAGGCTCGTTTTACATGCTCAAGCTTAAGTGTTTGCTTATCATCGCTCGACTTGCTATGGCATTGGTTTCTTGTTTGTGGTTGCGTGTACGGGTTTCAAGTCTTGACTAAAGAGGATCAAGGAGAGCAAGGGTCTGATTTTTTGTCTGGTCGTTTTTGTTTATGATGATATGAAAGTTCGTTCCAATTTGTGAGGACAATATTCTTTGTATCAACTATAAATATATTTTATTCTTATGATTTAATTCATCTAAATTAGTTAACATAACCATTAAATGAGTGGTTGAGATTGAAAATTACTTCATAACTATTAAAAAGGAATTGTATCTTTTACAATACAAAAAGTATTATATAGAATCTATCCAAGAGCTACACCAAAAATATGAGGTACTTTCTCAAAACTTTGTTGGAAATCATGTCCTCTGATGGAACCATATCATAGGTCAAATACGGAAACACTGTTACTTCCAAACAATTCTTTACAAGACTAATGTCAGCACAAGGAAAGCAACAAAGCCACGTGTTGGGACATGCTTTGGAACAAAACAAACTATGCTGAATGACCGTGTGTGACTCTCCCTCAGATGTGGGTGAGCCCAGGGAGGATAAAGATAATGGGCACATACCCTCTGCGGTGACAGGATGCCTACAGTTCGGCGAAGACGCAACGTCAATGACCCGAAGACTGGGCGCTGAAGCACCTAAGAAAAAATTGGTTTATCAAAAAAAGAATGACCGTGTGTGACTACATTTAATGTCTTCTTTTCCTTTTATTTTGGTCTGCGCAAATGACAAAAATACCGCAAAACCATACTCAATTTTGCAACCTATCTCATTTCCTTTATTAATGTATGCGTGATGGCATTAATGCCATTTCACGCAGTTTGTACACCCATAATTTACTTCCATTTATTTATTCATCTTAAATACTGTTTTTAATAGCAAACAAAAAAGAAAAAAAAAAAAGAAGAAAAGAAAGAAAGAAACTTTTGGTGAAAGTAATTTTGTTATTCATATTTCATGGTCATAGCTTTTGGGTTAAAACCTTAACTGCAATGGTTCTAGCAAGCAAGTTATGTTTCTTTCTCCAAACCCAACAAACTCTCTCTCTTCCTCCATCAAAGACTTTGTCTTTCTAAACGTGTTCATATAGCGGGAGAGCTTCTAACAGACTTGGGGTTTGTGTTCCTGACTTTGAGGACTGTATATTCTTTACCTGGTGAGACTTTCCCAATGCTTTAAAAAACATGTTTAATAAAGTTCTGGTTTTTATCTTTCAATTGTCATGGTTCTTCTTCTTTGTGGACTCTTTTGAGGTGTTCTTGTTGTTCAAACCAGTGAAGGGATGGCCTTCTTGGGTTTACTTGTTTTTTCTCTAATATTTTAAAATTACGTCTCATTTCCTGTTTGTTTTTTTTTTTTTTTTTTGAATTTCGTTCTTTTGGTTTTGTGTTGTTGATGAATAGTTTACATGGGGTTTTTGTTTGCAGCTATGTGATTAATGGGTTTTTTTTAGTTTTGATGAACTTTGCTGTCAGGTTGACTGTTATAAAATTTTGGTGTTAAGTTATGTGTGGGGTAATGGAAAAATGTTATCTGACCATTATATGTTAAAATGTTGATGAAGTTTGACTTAATTTCGCTGAAGTTTATGTGGGTCCTAATGATTTTAAGAAGCTTTTATAGTTGTATACTTAACAAGGTTGAAAGAACCCAATTAAGATTATTGTGAAAACACTGCTGAAATATTGTTGTCAAAGCCAATTATGATTAATTTCTGGTGTATAATTGGTGAAGTGACATATGTAATGGAGACAATTCAATATGTATAAACTTGTTAGTAATGGAGACTATCATATGTTATTCTTAATATCAGTAGGCTTTCCTATTTGGTGGCTACTAAAAAACTTGAACCTCATTACTTCTCTATCTTCTGCAATACATTAAAATTTTCTGCCTTAGAGCTAATCCTGGGTCTCGAACAGTGATTTGATTGATAATAAAGAAAGAGAATTCTTGGTTCAGTTCTGATTTGTCTGTGGGAGCGGTATATGTATAGGTGTTTTATTTGATAAGACCCGCACCTAGATAATATGAATGGCTGAGGAAATCATAATGAATTTATCCAATTTATATTTGGTTTGGTAATGAGTTAAAATAATGTTGACAGGTAGACCAGCATTTCTGAAGTTGGTGAATTCTAATATTTGTATGGATGGCTGTTCACTCAGTGCTTACTATGAAATATACTTTAGAATGCATATTTGATATGGATTGCTGCTATGTTTCAACATTACTGATTTTGTTTTGTGCTTTTGGGTTTTATTATAAAACCCACATTTTTATTATTAAAGAATAAAGATGTATTAATTTATGGTGGTTGTTAAGGTAACTATTGTTTAGATGTGTATTAGTGTGTAGGCGAGTAGATGTGGTGTAATTACTGTGGATGTTGTCATACAATTTTGCCTCTGTGAAACACTGGCCATCCAGTTTATGCATCGGGAAATTAGATACAGTGAAATATTTTGAAATTGTTGTATCATTATCACCGCAAAGACGTGAAATAGTATGATATTCTCTGTTCAAGTCTTCAAATTATGATTTATACGAACTTGTTATTGACGATGCCATTTCTTTCTTTTCATATGTGGTATGTCCTCTTTTGTTGATGTCTTCTGATAGTTTTTTGCACCCATATATGTAGTTATTTTTCCAGTCTGAATTGTGAGTTTATTACCAAATTGATTTTTGTCATTTTGTTATCATTGTTAATTTGCTTAAAATATGGCCAGAAACTGTAACTTGTTACACGGGGCATTGGATCAAGTTTGCTCGAGTACGGTGCAGAGAAAATTGTGAATGCAATAGTTAATAGAAAAAGCGGGATGGCAACTGAGAGCGCTGTGAGAATGGTGGAAAGCAGCAGAGATAGAAAGTGGCACTCTTCTAAGGATGCTGCGACTTTTGGATCTCCATTGGAAAATATGGAAGTAGAGCAGTTAGAATTACTCTCAAAGGTGCAGAGATTTCATGGAGGTCAAGCAGACATAATTCCCAATAGAAGTGGTAGCGCTCCACCAAGTATGGAAGGTTCACTTGCAGCTATTAAGAATCTCTTAATGCAACAGAACCCTAATCTGAACTCAAGCTTGGCTAATTTAAGCAGCGCGTTTGAAAATTGCATGTCTGAGGAACAATTGCGCTCTGATCCAGCTTATGTTGCATACTACAGCTCTAAGATCAACTTAAACCCCAGGCTTCCTCCACCTCTTATCTCACAAGAGAATCAGCGCCTGGTGCGCCATATGGGTGTTTTTGGCAATAATCGGAGATCGACTTCTGTAGATGACAGTGGCAATGGATCCTTGAATTTGTCTCAGGGCTCCCTTTCTACTCACAAAGAGGAGTCTGAGAATGATACATCACCGAGGCCAGCTTCCAACAATTTGGTCTGAAAGTAGTACTGCAGATATGCCTGGACAGAACACAGTTTATTTGGCTAATCGTCATAAAAGTTTGGTTGATCTGATACAGGTATAGAGTTCAATTAGTGTTTTGGATGCTAATATGCTCTATTATCAATCAACAGCCGTTGAGCTTTAAAGTACTTTTGAATTTTCTGTTGTTCATAATTGATTAAGTATATTTAACCCCTCCCCCCTTTTTTCCATATTGAATATCACAAAAGAAAGTTCCTAAAATCCAAAATATATGATTCAAGTAGGTAATTTGTAAAGGAGATGGAAAAAGACAAATATTTGCACTCTAATGAGTTACCAGTTTGCTTTCATAGTGGTGACCTCATGAATTGCAGAAAACTTGTACTTGAGTCCATTTTTGCAGAAGCGTATCCCTTCAAAAAAATAAAAAAAAAGGAAAAGAAAAGAAAAAAAGAATCTATTTGTGTTACTCTTTTCGGATATATGTGAATTTAAGTTTTCTATTTTCCTTGTATTATAAAAGGAGAAGCATTGACTTTGGTATCATGCTTCACTTAGATACCCAAAGTATGCTTCACTTGGATACCAACTTAGTGCTTCACTTTCCACAATTATTCTTTCTGTTCGTCTTAAAGGCACTTAAATGGAAGGGTGCTTCACTTGGATACCAACTTAGTGCTTCACTTTCCACAATTATTCTTTATCTTGTCTTAAAGGCACGTAAATAGAAGGGTTCCTCTCTTCCCATCTAACCCCCATACTTTTTTAGGCACTGTCTGCAGATCCCTCTGTCCCAATTAATCCATACACCAACAGAAAATAAAGTTTGAGAGAGCCATTCTGTGGTGCAATGCTAGTGGTGTCATTTCAAAGATGATCCCAGTTGTTTTGATACAGATAACAACCTCTTAGCTTAGCTTGGAACTCAAGTTGCAACAAATTGGAAATTGTCAAAGTCATTAAGATTGAGAAGATCTAATGATCTTTTTTTAATGTTGAGCCATAAGCAGCAGTCATAGAACACATTTGTTTAATGGAAAAAGGGTGAAACAAAGAAACAGTCTGGGAATTGGATTTTAAAGCCGTAAAAAAAAATTCTGGGAATTTCTGGAGCCTTTGATTGAGTGAGATTCAAAGAACACATAAATACTTTATCTATATTTTCCGTTTATAGATCTTGAGGTGGCAACTAACCATCCAAAAGATGACAAGTCCTGTACTATTCAACTATTCCTCATATGCATGAAAAAAAATGCTCAAGAGATGTTATTAGTTGCTTGCTCATTAAATTGTCAGTTCACTTTGACTTCTAGAATTTGGTGTTTTAAATCTCTACCAGTACGTGTCACCCTATTGTAGCATTTGTCATTTGTGACAGTTGTTTTTAATTTCAAGTTAAATAATGTCTTGCTAATGGATTTCAAAGCTTGATTTTATTTGATGAATACTGGCCCCTTGATTCATAGTATACAAATTGTATTTTAATTTGTATTTGCAGACAATCCCCTATTTCTATCTGAACTTTATCCTCTAGTGCGTTGAAAATTTCACATTCTTCTACCATTGTATGAACTCTAACTAACCTGTTTGCGTTGACAAAGTTTGAGTGGAACATAATTTTAAACCATGCGCTTCAATTGGTTGTTAAGCGTTGGTATTCACTAAGTAATCCCTGAGATCACAATAAAGTGACTACTGACTACCAATTTCTTGTTTGTATGCTTTGCATTCATGTTTAATTTTATTTTTCTTGGTGGATTTGTAGGAAGACTTTCCTCGTACTCCTTCTCCAGTATATACTCTGTCTCGTTCAGCAGGCCCTGCAACAACAGAGGAAGATTCTGATGTCCAAGCAAATTCATTAAATGTTTCGTCTGTTAATATTTCAAAGCTACCAGAATCAAATTCAGGCTCTACTGATGTTGGTTCAGAGGCTTGTGCTCTGGACGCACGTGCTATTGGATTGATATCTGAAAATAGTCCTTTGGTGACCTCTCTTACGAGCTCAAGGAGTCCTGATGGGATAGGGACCTCACCAACGCTCCAAAGCAATGAATCAAACAGGAAAGATGCTGGTTTAGAGGATGATGCATCAGTTAGTAGTGCCCTTGGGCCAGATGTTTCAAGAATGGAAACTAGAGCATCCAATGCAGAGAGTAACAGGAACAAACAAGAAGAGCCACAATCTTATGTGAGGAATATGCTGCAACACCATCCTTCTTCACAGCGTAGTACTCCATATCAATTTCAGGGGGTCCAGGCTCAAGTAAGTTCTCAAGGAATGAATCATTCACATGGTGTCATGGAAAAAGTTCTGAATGGTCAACCCCATTTCTCCTCTGTTGAGGTACAGCCTTCATTTCAATCTCCTGGACTCACACCTCCATTATATGCAACAGCAGCAGCTTATATGGCATCGGGAAATCCATATTACTCTAATATTTATCCACCGGGGATAATTGCTCCTCAATACAGCATGGGTGGATATGCGCTGAGTCCAGCACATCTTACCCCATATATGACCGGATTCCCTTCTCATGGTGCCATTCCTTTTCCATTTGATGCTACTTCTGGTCCAAGCTTTAGTGGTCGAACTGTTAGTGCTTCAACAGGGGAAGGCTTCCCACTTGTAGGTGATGCGCAGCATCTGAGTAAACCTTATGGGCAGCAAGGGTTAATGCTTCAACCTTCTTTCGTGGATCCTCATCATATGCAATACTATCCACATCATTTTGATAATGCATATAGCATTGCATTTCATTCTCGGTTGGCATCAACAAGTGCCACAGGGGGCCAGGTTGATCCTTTTGCTTTACAGAAAGAGTCAACTTTCGCCTCTTATATGAGCGATCAGAAACTTCAGCCTACAACAAATGGGAGTCTGAGCATAATGAGTCCAAGAAACATGGGAACTACTAATAGTGGTTATTTTCAAAGTCCTCCTAACTTGGGTGTCATGACACAATTTCCAGCATCACCTCTTTCTAGTCCACTATTGCCATCATCTCCAGTGGGAGGGATGAATCATCTAAGTCGGCGAAATGAAATGAGGTTTCCACAAGGTTCAACTAGAAATGCAGGAGTATATACTGGATGGCAAGGACAGAGAGGACTCTACAGCTTTGACGAACCCAGAAGGCACTCTCTTCTTGAAGAACTGAAGTCCAGCAGTGCACGGAAGTTTGAACTCTCTGATATTGCGGGGCGGATTGTAGAATTCAGGCAAGGTTCCATACCAAATTATGTTTTTTGTTCTTTTCTTTCCCTTGGATCTAAATAATGTGATTCATATACTGTTTCCATTCTGAATAATTTTGTGTTCATTTTTAATATCAGTGTTGATCAACATGGGAGTCGATTTATTCAGCAGAAGCTGGAACATTGCAGTGCCGAAGACAAGGCATCTGTTTTCAAAGAAGTCCTTCCACTTGCTTCAAAATTAATGACAGATGTTTTTGGTAATTATGTAATTCAAAAGGTATGCTTTCCAAATTCGTGTGCATTAAATTGGAGATTATTATTATTATAATCTTTATATCATGTATTATCTTTTCTCTACATGTTATTTATCAAAAAAAAAAAAAAAAAAAGATCTTTTCTCTACATGTGAACTTTCTGAATGACTGGTTTGATTATTAAATCATGTTGATATTTTACAGTTTTTTGAACATGGAAGTCTTGAGCAGAGAAAGGAACTTGCAGATCAACTTGCTGGAATGATGTTGTCTTTAAGTTTGCAGATGTATGGTTGTCGTGTAATCCAGAAGGTATGCCAGAATTTGATGATAAGATGTGCAGGCTTATAAGAAT
This sequence comes from Fagus sylvatica, assembly GCA_907173295.1. Taxonomy (NCBI): domain Eukaryota; kingdom Viridiplantae; phylum Streptophyta; class Magnoliopsida; order Fagales; family Fagaceae; genus Fagus; species Fagus sylvatica. Next base: position 21,402,284 of record OU015767.1, on the reverse strand, counting down.
ATGCATTAGTGTTTTAAAGAAATTTGTTTTTTTGGATAAGTAATCACATTGCTTGTTGCATTAGTGTTTTAAAGAAAAAAAAATAAATCTTAAGCTCATGCTTTACGACCTCCATGTGGTCCCATAAAAGCTTAGGAACAGAGATGGCATGTAGGGTCTGTAACAGTGGGTAGATTTCAAGATTGACTAAAGTTTTCTTCATGGGAGAATTTTCTCTAAGGATTTAGAAGAAGAGATATGTTAGTCAAAGAAATATAATTGCTGTAATTGAGGATGGAAAATTTATTTTTTGTCAAGTTTGTGTTTTGTGAATGGCTTTGTCTAACAGTTAGGGAATTTTCTTGGGACATAGGTATTTGCTTGACAGTGAGTTCGTTTGATGTTTCTCAGCTGGAGAGAGAATCATGTTTGGTTGAATTAATAATCTTTCCTTTCCACTCTCTTTGATAGCTTAATGAGCCATTGGCTTCTCACTGGGAAGGTTGGTTTTCTGGCTCCTTTCCTTGGGACATACTTGAATGACTCTGGTTTTAAATCATATCAAGCTCTTGGCATTTCTTCATGGCCTTATGTGCTGACAAAATGGGGATAGGAAATGGTCTATTCCAACTAGGTATTTTAAATCTTCATGTGGGCCCCCTTTTATATAGAATTACACCTATTAATGGCCCTGTCAGGACCTTAACCCTTGCAGTCTTCACTGCATTATCCCCTTGTATGACTTTATTTGCTTGTTGCAGAACCAATCATTTCACCCTAGGAATTCTTTTGGCTGTTCTTTTCTTTGTGATCAAAAGGACCACTTGGAAGGATAAGCTTCTAGGATTTTCGATGGGAGAGTTGCTCTCTTGCTTGTTAGTATTAATTAGTGTAAAATTCCTCTGTTTAACAGGGTGTTTCTTGCCCCCATGTTTTAAGTGAGTCTAGAGGCTGAGCTTACATGCCCGACCATTTTAAGCTTTTAGCCTTATTTAGTATGCACATAGGTCCGAAAAAACTACAGGTTCTTGAAACTAGTTTGGCTACTTGTGAAGTGACACATGAAAGGAGGCAATCATCTGTATGACATGATATGTAGAGTATGGGAAGACAACCCCTCCTCCCCCCTACCCCCCCCCCCCCCCCATCTTCCTCCCCTCACTTCCCTCTGTCTGTCCTCACCTTCCATTTCCCTTACAATTGAACTCTCAGAACGAGTGAATATTCCATGAAAACTCACTAACAGTGATGACAAGGTCAGGACTCTCTTCCATTTGCTCTCATTTTAAAATATTCATCTCATCGTGTTCACCCAAAATGTGAAGGATGGATTCACACCTGTTATGTTTGAGAGCCTTCTTTCTTGAAACCTTGTTTTGGGGAAGTTTTAAAAGTCCATTATTTTTTTCTTGAAGTTTCTTTGAGTTCCTGATTGCTGAAACTGAGATACATTTAAGATTTGGATTTTAATTGAATCTGTTGAATGTATTAATTCTGTTAATCATATAATATTGTTAATAGAGAATCATTGTTGACACAAATAAATGTGCATGTTAATGGTTACTGGCTCATAATTATACTGACTTCTGACAAAATGCAAGATCTTTTGTATCAATAGATTGTGTTGTTGATCTTTTAGGTAATGGTAACATCTATAGATCTTAGGAATCACATTTTAAAAAAGTGGCCTACTTTCATAGTTGCAATGTTTTTCTTTTCTTTTCTTTTTTGAATAATTTAGTGTATAGTAATACATATTCTGGGTTATATAGTATATTATTGAGCTTACCTTCTTAAAGTGTGGAAAAAAGAATTTTCTCTGTATATAGGGGTCACCATATGTTTTGCTTATCTACATATTTTCTGAATTTATGCTTTGAGACAAGCTGTATGAGTTTGAGTGAATTTGAAGAATCAATTCAAATGCTATATAACATAACCATTTTTTATTCAATCACATTTTTCCAAGGATGGATCTAGCAAATTGTAAATTGGGGTGCCAAAGTGAATGGATTGATTTGTTGCTAGGGTATGTCTAAATATGTCAATTTTGGGGTATAAACATTATTATAAAGGGATTCAAGTAAAATTATTATATATTTTCACTGCTTAAAAAATTTAGGGGCCATGGCCCTCACTGACCTTCTTGTAAAATTGTCTCTGCTTCAATAGCATTCTCTTTGACTCTTGATCCTATGCTGGATTTTTATTTTAGGCCCTTGAAGTTATTGAGCTTGATCAGAAAATACGACTTGTGCATGAGCTTGATGAACATGTTCTGAAATGTGTACGTGATCAAAATGGAAATCATGTTATACAGAAATGTATAGAATGTGTCCCTACAGAGAAAATTGGATTTATTATTTCTGCTTTTAAAGGTCAAGTCACCACACTTTCTAGTCATCCCTATGGTTGCCGTGTCATTCAGGTAAATAACAGTCTGCTGGGTGCAAAGGCTCTAATCATACTTTGTTGTGTCTCGGTATTGAAATTTTTATGTTTGATTTGTGATAGAGAGTTTTGGAGCATTGTTCAGATGAGCTGCAAATTCAATCCATAGTGGACGAAATCTTGGAGTCTGCTTCTGTTCTTGCTCAAGATCAGTATGGCAATTACGTGACACAGGTTGGTCTTCTTTGCTTTCCAAAAATTTATACTGATAGCATTAACTTTCCCTTGGTGAATCTTGGAAGCTAATTATTCCCTTTGACCCAAAATAAGTATTTTAGTTTAAAAGTCACATTTAGGAATGAAAAGTAAAAAATTCAATGAGAATCTTGTTTAATTTATGAATTAGATGAATGTCAAAGTGTTTCCCCTTTTGGAAAGATGAATGTTTATTTTGGGACTTCTTGAAAAGGAAAGGAGGACATTTAAATTGTGATACAAGAAGTAAATATCATATACTATATAATAATAGTTGCGTTTTAAACGTTGTGGTTATGCCAAAATGGATGTCCTCTTCTTGTTTCTTTATATATATATATTCTTCTTCTTTTCTTATGCCACGCGCACAATCCTTTTGCCCCTTTTATTTTACATGCTTGAGATTTCTTTATCTCAACTAACAAAAGTCCTTGTACACTTACATGTCTTACGATGTGTTTTCGCCATGTGGTACATTATAAGTACATTAAAATTATTAATATAGTTTTCTCTAATTTAAACCATATTGGCAAAGTTTCAAGAAGTTGAAAAATACTACCTTTTTATAATTTGCCAAACTATTACTAAAATTTTCTAGAAATTTAAATGAAGTTTCACTATTTATTTAAATTATTTTAATCATCTACTATTAAAGTTTCAAGAAATTTAAAAGAAGTGTCATTATTTATTTTAAATTATTTTAATAATCTATTATAATTTTTGGTTTTGATAAAAACTCAGTCTTACACGATATGCTTTTGCCACATAACCTAAACTTATGGAAAAAATAGAAAAAAATGGAACTTTAGGGACAAAATTGAAAAGTGGCCAAACTTGGAGGGTGTAATTTGTAATTTAGCGAAAAATAAACAAGAAACAAACAACATTTAGTTGAGGCATTAAAGGAGGTTTGGACATGCTGCAACTTTTAGATGCTTTTTGGTTCAAGTTATACTAATTTCTTCATTTGATATTTTGCTAGCACAGCTTGCTCTGACGTTTCAGAGGTGTTGTTTCTTTTAACTGTCTCAAATTAATGGGTAACCTTTTGGGTGTTGTTTGTGTATAAATAAAGTTTCACTCTTCCACTTAAAACCTTTTAGATCTATCAACTATGAATATGGTAAGGAACTATAATATATGTGCAATGATTGAGTATCTAATGGATTTCACAGGTGCAGCTGTTCCAGTTCCGAGCTTGGTTTCCATGACATTTAGTTTGTTTAGGGTTTAGTTTAGTTCCTTTCTTATCTGTGGCAAAAATTAGTGCTCTCTCTCCTATTTTAACTTTTTGTTTTGTTCCCAGTGTTAATGTTTCTGATAATTATTCTCTTTGGATTTAATATTAAGATGGATCGTACTGGTTGCAGCATGTTTTGGAGATGGGAAAGCCTCATGCAAGAAGTCAAATTATCAAAAAGTTGAGAGGGAAAATTGTACAAATGAGTCAGCATAAGTACGCTTCAAATGTTGTTGAGAAATGTTTGGAGTATGGAGATCCTACTGAACAAGAGCTCTTGATTGAGGAGATTATTGGGCAATCTGAGGAAAATGATAATTTATTGGTAAGCTCTTTTTTTCTCCCTTTTCCTTACGTCAATTTAAAAGCCTATATTGGAAGCTAATATCGTTCGTAATATCAGTGATACCTCAAGATTAATCATAATCTTCAATCCTAATAGTCTTACCTAGTACTTTGGCTTGGCCTGATTGTTAGGTTTGACCCACTGAGGTCAGCTGACCCAAGCCCGTTTATATTGGCTTCAACTGATTGCCGGGGTTTAACAGTTAACTATGGACCTAAGTCCAGGTTTTTTAATAGAAACTGGGTCCAGGTTAAATATATAGGCCCCAAATCAGGCATGCAGACAACTGCTGCTTTCAGAGGCTACCTGTGAAGACATCTTATATCATGCCTTTTTGGGGGTCAAGTCTTAAATCATGCTTGTATCCCTCGGTCTTCATTCTGTAAAGTGGTAACTAAACTTTTAAAAACAGCTATAAGAAGTCAATTGCTAATGAGCAAGGCGGAGGGCGGGGTCGTGGATCAAAGATCCTCTAGGGCGTGTGTAATGTACCAATAAAAATAAAAGAGTTACAAGAAGTAAATTCATTGAGAAAAATTGCCACCCCCTCCCCCCCTTTCAAAAGAAAAGGTTATTTGTATTTCGAATTTGGCCAAGAAGTTAAGAGTTTGACATCAAATTTATTGATTTGTTTCTGCTTTAGTTTTCAATACTGATGTATTCCCAATTGCATTAGTACTTAATTTTCTGTCTTGTTTGACTGCTGAGATATATTTCTCCTCATACACTAATGATAAACTTTATTTTGTACTGAATGTTAATGTGAAACCATTTTCTCTTCACTTAGCTTGTTGTAAACTCTTTAAAGCGCTGAAATAACTTCGTAGTTCACTCAATGTCATTGCACCAATGAGCTCTAGCTCAAATGGCACTTCCTCCTTTTATGATAATGGGATGAAGGGTGATCTCACGGGTTCAAATCTATTGAGTGCGTATTTAACTTACCAGTAATAAAAAAAAAAGTTTCTCATTGCATATTCTTCTCTCTTTAACGAGCTTCTTGTGAATTCAAATATGGACATGTCTGTAATTCCACTTGACATTGTTCATAGTTTGCTAGGCCCTAGGAATTATAATATTGAATACATTATTTTGCAACTTGCAACTTGTTTTCTGCTTACTGAGTTTGTTGTTTAAATTTTTATTTACTAGGCAATGATGAAGGACCAATTTGCGAATTACGTGGTCCAGAAGATTCTTGAAATAAGCAATGATAAACAGCGGGAAATATTACTAAATCGTGTAAGAGTAAATCTTATAGCTTTGAAGAAATACACTTATGGGAAACACATCGTTTCTCGATTTGAACAACTATCTGGTGAAGGTGCGTAAATTTCTTTCTTTAATTCATGTACATATTTAAAGCAATGATTATCAAGTGTCTATTTTATCTACAAGGGAAACGGGGATAAACTCTAAAGGATAGCTTGGCTTTGTGCATGTACACACACTTATTTGTAGGCACCTAAGCATAGCTTGACCGAAATGCTTATTTACCTTTTAGACCAAAAAATATACAAAATAGTTGTCATCATGAGTCCTCTTTGAACTTTACATGGGTTCCACGTTAGTCGCAATAGAAAGGTATGGAGCCATTAATGTATGATTCCATATCTCTGACCAATACATCCGCTTGTCCTCTCACCTCTTTGGCAAAGTCAAAATAATTGCTAAGGCTACAATTTCTGATTTGCCGTATATTCACACTGCAGTCTACCTTTACACATGCTTTAGTCCTTCACCAGTGTGCTACAGGCTTGTTACTGCACAAGTCCGCTAACTTAGTTGTCTCTTAATTTCAACTGACTTATTGCAGTTAGACTCAATATTTGTTTAATCCATGTAGTGAGATTTTGATAATCGCCATATATTTTTATTTATTTTTCATTATGTCTATGCCATATGCAATTGCTGTCTCCCTTCTCCTGACTCTGCATTTTAATTCAAACATTACAGGCTCACCTTGGGTGCTTAAATGGCTTACCTCTTGCCAATGATTACCTCAGGCTTTTGATTTATTATGAAGGAAAAACATTATTTTATGTATTATGTAATAATGTTAATTTGTTTTCCTTTTAAGAATTTAATAGGATTTTACAATGTCTCTACTTGCTGAAACTTAGAACAGTTGAATTTAGATTATGGTTCATCATGTTTTTATCACCTAATTAGAGTCATCAGTGCAAGGTTTTTGTACATTTAGTTAGAAAGTCTTAAAATTTGAAGTAGTAAGTATCAAAAAATTGATCAATTGATCTAGTTGTACACGATATAATTTACCATCATGAAGAAGACATTGTATTCATCTTAGCATGCTTTGGAAGATAGCTTGTGCACACATCACTTTGTTGCAATTAGGCTTTCAAAATTGGTAGTTCAATATAACAGCATCTCTCAGACACACACTCACACCCAGATGCATAGTGCCACACCCACACCTACACACACACATGCATGCCCACCGCTGCACCTGCAACCACACCAACACACATGCCCCCCAAGCACTCCACAAGCACAGGATCTTTTGCCATGTTTGAATGAAAACGATATTGGGTGGGCTGCACCTAAACTGTGGTTTTCTTGATCTAATTAAAATATATTCTTTTTTTCATATTTTTTTTTTCTTTTCATTTGTAACATGCAGAAACCGAAACCTCAGAATCTCAAGGTACTCAGAATGGGACAGAATTGCTTCCAAGTTAAATGCAGGCTTGCTTGTGGTGTGGAAGCAGAAAGTTCACATCAACAACTACTTTGCAAGTAGAAAACTTTAAGATGGGAAAACTGATTTCATTCTTTGCAAATGTAATCCCATTATTGCATCTGCTGGAGTTGGCTGCTGTTTGGTAATAGCCACGTATATTTATGTAATTAGATATCATCAAATTGTGTCTATGTATATATATATATGTATAGAAATTATCAATAATCATTGATCAAAGTAATCTTATTAGCTGGATTTTATACTCTTCTGTGGTTTCTTGTGCATTAGTCTTTGTCCTTGTTCTTGAATTTTGATATCTGTTTGCTTGACTAGGAAAAGCTATGAGGGACATCTTGGTCTTGCATGCCATTCTTGTTATCTTATCCATATTTATGTAAATCGAATGAATAAAAAAGAAACTATTAGATTTCCCATTGATTTCTAAATTGAAAAAATATGTTGGATTTTCTTTGTCTACTGCTGTTTCATTTTACCTTTGTATGTAAATTATTTATTTGGATAAATTGCTATTGGGAAACGACTTTTAACATTAAGGTAACTTCATCTTTAAGTTTTCTCTGTTAAAATTTTAATGAAATTTTATGAAGTGGCAAACTAAGATATAATAAAAAAGTACTAAGATATAATAAAAAAATAACATCAACATTTTCTATTCTTTTTCTTCTTCTCCTTTTTTCTTACAAATACACTCAAACCCAATACACCTCAAAAATTTTAACATCCATTTAAAAACCCATCTCAATGTATGCTAAATTGCTAATCATCTACTAATCATTCTAAGCAACTCATCACATAAAGAATTTGGGAGCTTAAAACAACTCATTGTATAAGTGGGAATAGATTAAGCCACAGCCTTGATCAATACTTCCCTCCTTGCCTGGGAAAGAAAACCATCTTTCGGTTCTTTCCTACCCACACCCTGGCCTTAATATCAGCAAAAGTATCTTTCTTTGACCTCCCCATTAACGAAGGCAAACTAGGGTACTTATGTACTTATCACGTTGCTTGATTTGTGTGATATTATCCATGGGAGCAGAATGCAATAGAGGCAGAGCTGAAAGTCCCTCAACACATAGAATAAACAGATATGGGGATAGAGTATCTACTCCCTTAACTTAATCCATGTGAAGGTGTAATAAGAACATGAGGTTCACCATTCAAGAGTTCAGAATTTGTCACTGAGGAAACACAAGCTGTAGCCAAATCCACCCAGTGATCATAGAACCCCATCTTACTCATCAATTCAAACTAAAATACATATTTTTCTATATAAAAGTGAAAGATAATTCAAATACCACCACCTACAAAAATAAATAGCTGGCTGGAATCACATTAATTGCTTGGAGTTAAATGAGAGTGGCCGACGGGCTATAAAATCATTAAAAGTGTTCTAGAGTAAAATGTTTTAGATGAAAAGTGGTTTGACATTACTTACTAATAGCTACAAAAAATATTAAAAACTCAAATTTGTCTCCTTGAGCTCAAATGCCATATGACATGTGGTTTTGAAAGGCTCGGTTGGAGTTGATTCACGTGTATTTAAAAGCTCGGTTGAAGATGTTCTTATGTCTAATCATATACAATCTATAGCTATCTCATAACTTAACTAGATAATATGTATACCGAAAAGTCACAATTTGGTGTTGTGACAACATGTGAGTGACTAACAACAAAAGCACTAGATCCACCACTGAAACTCTCTTGGTTTTCTTACAATCAGCATAGCACAGTATACCTCAACAATTATGTCAACACTTTTTCATATTGATTGTAGGCCAAATTACAAATTACAAATTTTGGTTTGTTTCAATTAAATCCTCTAATTTTATACTGTTTCAATTTAGTCCTCTAAATTTGGTTTAGTTTCAATCCAGTCCTCTAAATTTTGATAATTTCAATTTAACCCTCTAAACTTACTTTCGTTTCAATTTAGTCTTATGAGTTTACTTTCATTTCAAAAACTTATTAAAGTGAGATCAATTCCCTCAAACAGTTTGAAATGAAACCAAACTTAAATGACTAAACTAAAACAAAAACAAACTTAAAACTCAAACCAAACTTAAAAAAGCGTAATTTATAGTTTAGGCTCGATAGTACAAAGAACAAATCTACGGTAGACCCAATAGAGTGTGGGTCAAACACTCAAACCTGGCCTAATAATAGCACATTAGGTGGGTCAGTCAAAGTCTTGATAGAATAATATAAACAGTATTATAGCTTATTGACCCTCTCTACCATTTTGATTAAAAACCAAAGAATGAGAAAAGAGAGATTGCAACAACACAAAGAAGATGATCTCATAAAGATCAAAACTTTATCCTTGGAGGTTCAGAAATCAAATGGATAACAACAGAAACAAGAAGAACAGCAAGAGAGAAAGCGGAAGAGAGAAGATAGTAGGAGGCAAAGCACTGATAGTAATAGTAATAGTCAGTGGTACCTTGGTTTATTATCACTGCGCTTATCGAGATGCGAGTCTTCTCTCTTTGCTCTCCGATGTTCTCATCGTTCTCCTTTGCTCTCTCGCCATTCTCGGCCTCCTCTTTCGCCAACTCACAATCCAGTACCGAAATTCTTTCTCTTTTGATTTAATTTTATTGGGTTTGGTTAAGGAAATGTGAAAAGTTTGATTTTGTTGTATAGGGTACCTGTGGATCCACTGGAGTGGCAAATCTCTCAGGACACTGCGAATAGCATTGTGGCGTGGTTAGCGAATACTATTGGGGCTGCTGAGTCTGTTTTGAGAGTTGCAGCCACTGGCCATGACAAGAGGCTTTTTTTCAAGGTATTTCTTTTATATGGGGTGGCATAAATGTGGTTCCTTTATGCGTTTTGTGGTTAATTTGAGTGAAATTTTGGAACTTTTGATGGAATTGAATGGCTAATTCACATGATTAAACAAAATTTGTTACTATGCTTGCACAATTAGAAAGCTTGAAGTTGAATTTGTAAGATTTAGAATGTTGTATGTAATTTAAATTTAATACCTTTTTGGGATTATGAACATAAAGTCTGAATTTGTAGTCCTTAAACAAAAAAATGAAGGGGACTTGGGTCAATTGCTTACAAATAATTGGTTTTTCATATGGGGGAGATTTTGTACTTTTAAGTGCATTTTTTATTTATTTGTGCAACTTAACTTATTCCTGTGAATGTGACAATGGTATTGCTGCAACTGATAAGTTTAAATATATTGAAGCATGTTTTGACATGCTAAAATTCCTTGACTTTTAATAATGCTAAACATCAAATTTAATGGTGGAATTTATTAGCGAGACTTTTGTGCCTCTTGCAATAAGGAATTTCAGTAAAGCAGTCCATCCCTGCTTCAAAATTATCGATGTTTTGGAATCCACCCCCTCACCCCTCCCTTTTTCTGCTCTTGTTAGATGCTGAGGTGGCTCAATTCATACTAGTAATATTGTGTTTATGTCATCAGAGAATGAAATTAGTGCCTTTTTTTTTTTTTGTTAATGGTTGTTGTTGACAGTTAACCTGAGAATTTATATATGATGTAATTCTCTGTTCAGGTGGTGATTTGTCTTTACATACTATCAGCTTTGGGACGATTAGTTTCAGGTGTTACTGTTGCCTATGCTGGTATGTTGCTGCTTACATATATATAAAAGCTTGATGACAATATGAATTGTTTTACATCAATGTAATTCATTTGTTGCTTGAATGCTTGATCTCTTTATTTTTTCTTTCTTTCCCTCCTTTTCCAATTTCATAATATGAGGGCTTATTATATTATTTTGCACCCTATTTTGCACCCTCAAACTTTGACCCGTTTTCAGTTTGATCCCTAAAATTCAATTTATTTATTTTTTCCCAATTACACCCTTCAACTTTCAGACAATGTTCAGTATGGTGTATATATATCTTTTTACTTTTTAGGGTCTTAATGGCAATCCATTTGACAAAATTGGGCTGAAGGATTACATTGAACATGGTCTGAAAGTTCAGGGACGAAACTGGAAATAAAAACTTTAATGATCAAATTTAAAACAGGTGAAAGTTAGAGGGTGTAATATGCAATTAAGCCAATTACATTACGTAATTATCTATTTCTTTGCATGAGCTTTTTCATATAAGCTGTTACAAGAATATCATGTCAAAAAATTTCAATAAAGTTGTCTTGTTGGTGACTTGAGATTGAACAACAATCTTTCTCAATTCCAAGGCCCAATTTTTTGTACCCTTGAAGTAATTCTTGATTTGGATGGTTAATGCATGGTTTTAATAACTTTCTACATTGAAGATGCAATGAAGTCATTATTTTGCAGAAAATTTGTAGTTGATGCCCAAGACTCATATGTCTGGTCAATCTTCTCTTTGTGGTAGAAATCTCTATTTGTTTGGACATTGTCTTCTGTGAAATGCAAAACCAAAGTTGATCGGCTAATTGACTACTATTATGATGATTTTATGAAGGCGTCTTTTCTGCTACCTCTTAATAGTGAGAAATGGCTCATGTTTGTGACTCAAGAAGGATATGTTACATTGTTGCTAGGAAGAATCAAATTTTCTAATATTTGGGAGGCAGCTTCCAGGATGTGGGTAGGAATTATACTTAGATTACATTGTTTATATTTAGATCATCAACATTGATACTAGCCAATTTGATCTACTCATGGACTGTCTATACTGGGTAGGAATTATGCTTAGATTACACCGTTTATAAACACTCCCTTTTCTGATATTGTTATGATGTTATCTGCTAATATCCTTCACAACCCCCAAAACTTTTTCCTCTGTAAACGACCTATCAAGCACAAGACTATCCACTTCATCAATGGAAGGGAAAGCCAAACCAACCAGCAAAGGTCGTCTGCCTTCATTGTCAGAAAAAAGGCGATGATAGAAACTGACCAGACCTTCACCTATCTTATCCTGATCCGTAGTGATAGGTCCATCCTTGGAACATAGTTGGCCTTATAGTAGTCTTATAAAAATTTGATGGTATAAAATATTAATTGTATAGGTTGGAGGGCCAATGAGCTCTAGCTCAATTGACACCTCCCCTTGTAAGTTGTGTAGGTTGGAAGAAAATTCTGAAGCCCTGTTAGGATTCTTAAAAGTGTAGAAATCCCTCTTCAAAAAAGAATCATCCATAAACTTGAGAGGATATTATAACCAGCTTAAAATGTGAAAAGTTCAAATTGTTGTTTGTCTTCCATTCTTGTCAGGCTTATACCATGATCAGTTCCTGATACATACATAGTTACAGAAATGATACTTGATTTCCAGATTTCTTTGTACAATCCTTAAGTCTCTCAAAAGAGAGAAGCTTGTTATATATATGTATAGTTAAGAATGGGCTTAACATAATAAAAAGGCCCACGGACACAAAACTTAAAAAAGCCCATTATTCTAATATCCAACACTCCCCCTCAAGCTGGAGCAAAGATGTCAATCAAGCCCAACTTGACAATAGACGACTGGAGTAGAGAAGGTCCCACAGGTTTAGTGAATACATCTGCAATCTGTTCTGATGAAGGTACGAAGAATGGAATTATAATGCCAGACCGAACCTTTTCCGGAATAAAGTGAATATCCACCTCTATATGCTTGGACCGTTCATGCAGAACAGAATCTGAAGCAAGAATAATAGCAGATTTATTATCACAAAACAACTGAGATGAATCTGTTTCCATAAAGCCTAACTCATTACATATAGATCGAAGCCAAAGAATTTCACATGTTGCCTGTGCCATAGCACGATATTCAGCTTCAGCGGAAGATCTGGAAATAGTAGCCTGCTTCTTACTTTTCCATGAGATAAGATGATTCCCATAGAAAGTACTGAGTCCAGTGTTAAAGCGTCTGTCAGTCTGAGATCCAGCATAGTCAGCATCAGTAAAACATGAGAGTCTTGATTGGTGACCAGCAGAGTAGAATAAGCCAAGACCGGGGCTAGTCTTAACGTACCTCAAGATATGATGAACTGTATCCAAGTGAGACGTGCAAGGGGCATGCATAAACTGGCTGACAACACTTACTGCAAAGGTCAAATCCGGTCTAGTATTTGTCAAATAAATTAAACGACCAACTAGGCGCTGATACATAGATGGATTAGAAAGTAATTCTCCAGATTCAACTGACAGCTTCAGATTTGGATCCATTGGGGTAGAGGCTGGTCGACATCCTAACATACCAGTGTCCTGAAGAAGATCAAGAGTGTACCTTCTTTGAGAAAGAGAAATTCCATGGCGAGAGTGAGCAACCTCAATACCAAGAAAATACTTAAGCGCACCTAGATCTTTTACATCAAAAACTTTACCAAGACTCTGTTTGACATGAGCAATCCCTGGGGTATTATCCCCAGTGAGAATAATGTCATCCACATATACTAGTAGGATGATACAATGGCCATTGGCGAATAAAGCAAGTGTGATCAGAATGACAGCGGACAAACTCCATAGATAATATGACTTTACTAAAACGGCTAAACCAAGCCTTAGGCGATTGTTTCAGCCCATAAAGAGACTTACGAAGGCGACACACCTTCCCAGCATACTCCCCCTCAGCCCGAAAACCCGGAGGAGGATCCATATAGATAGTCTCAAGTAAATTACCATGGAGAAAGGCATTCTTGACATCCAGTTGATGAAAGGGCCAAGAATGAGAAGTAGCCAAGGACACAAGAAGACGAACATAAGTTAATTTAGCAACAGAAGCAAAGGTAGCACCAAAGTCTTTGCCTGGAATCTGGGTGAAACCTTTTGCCACAAGGCGAGCTTTATACCAATCAACAGAACCATCGGCTAAATACTTCACAGTAAAGACCCATTTACACCCCACTGTTTTCTCACCAGAAGGCAAGGGAACAAGTTCCCATGTCTGATTAGCTTGTAATGCATCCATCTCTGCTTGCATGGCAGTAACCCACTTGGGATCCTGAAGAGCTACAGACACTGACCGAGGAATAGAGACAGAGTCCATCGTCCCAATGAAGGCGTGATAAGAATTTGAAAGACCAAGATAAGAGATATACTGGGAGATAGAGTGATTGGTATTGCAAAGCCAACCAAACCGGGAAGGGGGTTGGCGAACACGAGAAGGATAACGTGAGGTGGGTGGAGACTGTGTAGAAACCAGAGGAGTAGAGGACATACCTGAACCTAGTGCCAAAGGAGAATCTGGCAAAGGAGACCGAGGGCGACGAGGATACACTTGCAGGGGAGGATGAGAAGTCAGGGTTGGTGGAGGAGACTCGGGAACCATGAAGTCAAAAATGGGAACTGGACGAGCAAGAGGAGAGGTATCCTATGTGGAAGGAGGAGGATCAGATACCTACAATGGAGAGTGAGTGCCATAGAAAGGAATATCCTAAAAAAATGTCACATCAAGAGAGTGATATAAATGGCGAGAGACAGGATCATAACATCGATAAGCTTTAGACATAGTAGAGTATCCTAAGAAGATACACCTGATAGATTTGTTATCCAATTTAGTACGAGTGGGACTACGGTTTTGGACAAAACAAGTACATCCAAACACACGAGGTAGAATTTGAAACAAAACACAATCAGGCTTAAGGAATTGAAGAGGAGCTGTACCGTGTAAAACCCGACTAGGAGTGCGGTTCATAAGGTAAACCGTAGTGAGAACAGCCATATGCCAATAAGATTTAGGTACATGCATGCCACAAAGAAGACAACGAACTATAGACATGATATGACGGTTTTTACGTTCCGCCACACCATTCTGTTCAGGAGTCTGAGGACAGGTAAGTTGGTGCAAGATACCTTTTTGGTTAAGCTGGGAACAAAAAGCATCAGAAATATACTCACCACCATTATCAGAACGAATAGCACGAACAACAGTATTGTATTGAGTTTTGATCATTTGTAAAAATTGAGTAAATAATGGGAGCACATCAGATTTCTTTTTAAGCAAGTAAACCCATGTACATCTAGAATGATCATCAATAAACGTCACATAATAACGATGTCCAGAAAAAGCCATAACTGGAGAAGGTCCCCAAACATCAGAATGAATAAGATCAAAAACACTTGAAGGACGATGCATTCAAGGAATATAACTAGTACGAGTGTGTTTAGAAAGTTCACAGACCTCACACTGAAATTTATGATCCTTACAAGCTTTTATAAAAGAAGGAAACAACAAACATAAATACTGAAAATTGACATGTCCTAAACGAGCATGCCACAATGTCAAAGTTTTAAAAGAAAAAACATAAGAACTAGATGAAGGCAAAATAGAAGCTTGAAGGCCGGATGTAGCAGGTGGAGGATCTCCAAAGTAATATAGCCCATCACGCTCATATCCCCTGCCAAAAATCTTCTTCGAACTCAGGTCCTGAAGCAAACAGTGAAAGGGTAAGAATGACAGCACAATTGAGACTCTTAGCAAGACGGCTAATAGATAAAAGATTAAAGGCAAAGTTAGGAATATGGAGAACAGAGGACAACATAATATCAGATGACATCCGGGGTGTTTGGGTTTGTGGGTTATTGGGGTGTGGGTTTGTGGGTTATTGGATTACTGGAAACAAATAGGAAAGAAAGAAAAAAAGTTACGGTGAAGCTCTGATATCAACTTGATTTCCAGATTTCTTTGTACAATCCTTAAGTCTCTCAAAAGAGAGAAGCTTGTTATATATATGTATAGTTAAGAATGGGCTTAACATAATAAAAAGGCCCACGGACACAAAACTTAAAAAAGCCCATTATTCTAATATCCATCAATGATCTCAATGCTTTTCTGTATCTTTGAATCTGGCGTGAAATGTCAATGACTTAATTTGTATTCTTTTCTTCTTGCAACAGGATTGTGCTTGTTTTGTCTGTACATGTTAGCAGAGACCTCTGAATCCATAAGCACAATTGTGTCTCATTTTCTGAGGGGAAGAAACGACACTACTTCAGAGCAGGATATCATGTAGTTTAGTTTTGTAATTTATCATGTATGACCACTGTTATCTTTACCGTGTGGTTGCATTGATACTTGCAGCTACGTATTGTTTGTAAATACAAATATTTCGGTTACCCTCTTGCGTGATTTCCATTACTTTGAAAAAAGAAAAGAAAAGGAAACATAGCAATTGTTTGAACGTATACATAATAAATGAATGCTGACCCCATTTACTCTTGCTTTTGTTTCTGGTTTTGGGTGCATGTTTGGGTTGGTTTTCCAAAGTTGATGGGTTGGGTTGGGTTAAATCCTAATTTTTTTAAAGCTCGGTTTAAGTCAAATTTGGATTAATAAAATTTTCAATTGGAGTAATCCAACCAATCCATGCAATTATTAATTTTTAAAAATATATGAATTTTATTTATTTTTACATATAATAATATAACATGAACACAACATGACACTCTAGGTCATGATCCTTCTCTTTTGTTTTTCTTTTCTTTTCTCTCATCTCATTCCCATGCCCAATTGTGTAAATGCAATCATTTATTGAATAATCAACCTAAGTGGTTGAATGAAAATATAAAGAAAATAGTCTAAACCCAACAACCAGCCCAATCTGGTTTGTTTTTTGAGTCATTACGAATTGAATTGGATTAAGAATTTCTCTGCCCGAATGCAGACCTTAGTATGCTTGGAATTTTGATGGCCTATTGATTTTCACCTCTGATATGTCTTAAAATTCCTCCTTGAACCCAAAGTTTGTCCAATGAATCAAAGAGTACATGGTTAGATGTGTTCTAATGGAATCCAAAGCAACTGCTAGTCTGCTATCACATTTCTTGAGGTTCAGATATTATACTTGCGTGAGAAGGGGAAGAAAAGAAGGGGTGAGGAGGGAAGTTGTTCATCATGTTTGTGTTGATTTCAACATGTGAATGGGCAAATTCATATCCTGTTGAGTAATTTTCTTTTTATATTAACTCATTGTTATTCATATCCTCTTAGGGAGTGAACACAACTATGACTGTAAAAACTTTCCCACCAACTCAGCACACATAGAAATTAGAACATTTGTGCTTGGATGAGGACTATAAAGGTCTAAGCCACATCCCCGTTCAAAATCGACAAGTATCAAGAAAATACAAATCAGGAAGAGAAAAATCCAACATATATGGCAAACAAAATTTTATAATGATACAATAAAACCAATTAGTACTTTTGATCTTATAGGGCACAAAAAGTTGAAGCTCACCTAAATTTTTTTTTTTGTCAAATATGGTGTAGATTATATGGGGAAGCCCTTCCCGAAAACTATCAACTTCCCCAGCCTTAGGAATGCAAAAAGGTTAAATCTCAAGACTGTCCAAAACATCAAGAGACACTCTAGCAATGCTAGTCTGCACCTTCCACCTTGTAATCTTTTAAATAAATGATCCTTTGATTAATTGCATGAGTCTCAACTTGAACTTATGAGGGGTAATGCTAGAGGCATGTCATAGACCTCTTCCAACAAGTAATACGTCTTTCCAAGCTTCATAAAACATCCAGGTGATGCCAGAAGATGGCATGACCTTTAAACAACTAGCACCCCAACCCCTATAGAGTCCCAACAGACCTTCCTCACGGATGACTTCTGAAAGTGCTGCTGCCATGTGGGGTGGGCACTTACCCTGTAGAGCTCCCACCATTAACCTTTTCCTGGCTACCTCCAATGGAAAGCTAATTGTGCTAGCAGTAAAACCTGGCAATGTATATGAAAGTCCAATTATTTGAGAGTGATGGTATTATCATAATCAACAGTCCAAACACAAGCCCATCTTTATCATTTTGGTTACTTTGACATGCGGCATAGTTAGAGTAGAACGTAAAGTGTCAAATATACGACATAAAAGTAGTACAGTGACAAGATATAATATGCAACCAGCCCCAACAGCTCCTAGGTGCAACCAGCGAGTTTGATTATTCCCAACAAGTGTGAAAGGAAAGTCAGCAACACCACTCTTACTGTCAAAATTGTAACAATAAACCACCCCTTGCTGCTTCTGAACATGGCAAAGGAGTCCAAGTTGCAGAAAGTTCCTATCGAGTTTGATTATTCAAGCCATTTTTGTGTACATAGAAGATGAAGAAAACCCAAAATTTAGAATTATTTTTTGATGAGTCCTGGAATGGTGTAAGTGTCTAAATTTGAAAGGAAAGTCTTTAGAGGAGCAACACCAATGGTAAAAGACATTTGCCCATTCAGGGGGGGTGAAACATCGATTTAAAGTCTATTTTCAATGCAAAAACAAATTTAAGAAAATCGCAATAAGATATGATAGAAAATCATATATAAGCAATTGAATAATGAAAGAGGGTAACAGGTTCGGCTTCCCCGCCTACGTCCCCGCCTAAACCGCCCCTTGTTCCTAGTGCATGAGAACTACATGCTTAAGAGGCAGAATAATGGCAAAGGAGTCAAGGCTACTTCGGACGATTAGATCAAAGTAAAAAAATGCAAACATACCTTTTTAAATTGATCTTTCATCTCTCATCTGTGAACGATTTGAAGAGATTGACTTCAAATGATCTATCATTTTTGTGTAAAAATTCTTAAAAAAATTGTAGAAGATGAAGAAAACCCAAAATTTAGAATTATTTTTTGATGAGTCTGGAACTAGAATGGAGTAATGTGGTTCAAATTTAGGGAACTCTATGTGATAAAGTACCTTAAGTATTCTAGAGGATCTTGATCCTAAACTTTTACCTGCTCAATGGAAAAAGAGTTTGAATTCTTTTCATGTGTGAGAACTTGATGGTGGGTCTCATAATGGAATTAGAAGTGTGGTGAAGGGGTAAATGGAATCTAATCATCAATTTGTTGTAAATTTTGGTAAATTTGAATTTAAGGAATTTTGTAACTAATTTCTTTGGTTCAACAACGTTGCATTATCATCTTCTCATGTAACTTTAGTAGGTGCTTTCAGGAACTCCACGGAAGTCCATGATTATTTCTGTTAGTACTTAGTAATGCTCTGATGTTATTTTATGGCATACATCTACTTATACAAATCAATTTTATATATATTAATCATCAGAAAATTGAAATATAACAAAAGCATCTGTTTATACAAATCAATTTTATCATTGGATATTAATCATCAGAAAAATTAAATTTAACAAAAGCATCTGTTTATACTAATCAATTTTATCTTTGGATATTAAACATCAGAAAAAGTGAAATATAACAAAAGCATCTGTTTATACAAATCAATTTTGCCACTAACACAAGCTATTTCCATACTCTTGAAATCACCTCCAGTTCCTATAGCGATAATCGTGATATCGAGTCATTCACATTCAAACAACGAAAAGATTCGGAATGAATAATTTACAGATATGCATAAAGGCAATTGCCTAGTTTCCCATTCATGTGTCACTGCTTGACATTGTTTCTTCTTGACATCCATGACATGCTACATTCATGATATTGAATGGAGCCTCATCTGTCAGCATTTGTTTCATCCATGAATATAGTGCTTTATAAACAAGGTCAATGATTCAGGACGAAGATTAAAGGAGCTTCGTTATTCCGCCGTATGGAGCTTTGCCTATGGAGCTTTATCAATTAGCTATCTTGTATCAGAATGTAAGTCAATGCTATTTGAGGTACATCTCTGCTCAACAATTTTCACCAGTAAAAAA
This sequence comes from Fagus sylvatica, assembly GCA_907173295.1. Taxonomy (NCBI): domain Eukaryota; kingdom Viridiplantae; phylum Streptophyta; class Magnoliopsida; order Fagales; family Fagaceae; genus Fagus; species Fagus sylvatica. The sequence goes on along the minus strand of OU015767.1, from coordinate 21,382,781 downwards.
TGTGCTTCTCCAATAGGTTTAGACTGCAAAATTTTACAAACAAGGTTAGTGATTCAGGACAAAGAAGGGGAGAAAATAGAAAAACATATTTATGAGCAAATTGATTGTGTTTACTGCTGCAACTCCAGCAGAAACTTTTACTTTGAAACCAAAATGATTCTATTAATTGACAATAATGGACAAACTACTCTTCTATTTCCCTTTTCTAGAAAACTACATTGTGACACTCTACGTGTAAGCTCTTCTAAACTCTGTTTAAAGATCAATCTGGTGTTTTAATTCCCCACCCACCAGTTGTAGCAATTCTCAATAAGGAGTAGAGTACACGATATCGAATATTGTAGTAAATTTTTCTTTATGCTGGATGTAAGACAATTTTTGCAATTAAACCTTATATGAACTTGAGCCCAAAAGCAAACCAATAATATTTGGTACAAATTTACAAAATGGACGTGATTCAGATAAATCCGTAATTCAAGATGACTGAAAAGAAGAGTTTGATAAAGTTGAAATTGGGAAAACAAAATGGAAAAAGAAGGTTGGACTAGACCTCTTAATCCGCAATTCAACTATTGCATGCACAACAGGACATAACCATATGTAAACGGGTTATATAAAAGCTAAAGCTGATTATGCATAGTCACTTTGCTAGAAGGGATTGCCCGGTTTAGATATATGCTAAAGCTGATTATGAAATTTATAAATTTACACTTAAGCCAATCCAAAATGATTTGAAACATAGATGACCACATGGTAGGATGATGTTGAGCAATTTTTATAGTAATAATGTAGAAATTAAAAATGATAGTTACACATTTATATTGTTCTATTTTAGGTAATAAGCTAACAGCAAAACACCTCATGAGAAAAGAAGAAGAACATATAGTTACCTATCCTAGATAAGATATGCAGTACTAGCACACCCAGTGTTTATAAGTGGCAGATTGTGCACGAACTCCGCAAAAAGTATGGACAATTGGGCTGCAACAAAAAAGATGTGGTAACTAAACATCAAAGATCTTTATGAACGGTCACATAAATACATGCTCAAGACACTTCAAGTCAAGAGAGAAAAATGCAAACCTTCAATGTAAACATAATGACAGTTACAAAACACAGGACACTAAGGCTATAAAGAATGGAATTGGAGGCCATCTTTCAGATCATCATCACTACGAAACTCGCCACTGTAGCACACAACACCATTCTCCATGCTTATAACTTCAAACACAGGTTGTGCTATTGGCTTAATGTTGTCAGTGATCTGAATCATGATTGACAACCATACCAACAGATTAGTGTAGAGAAAGATAGAAGAAACTGAACAGCAGCTTGCCAAATAGAGAACCTAATAAGGCATCAGATCGATAATTGAAGGAAAAATTCGGGGCAATATTAATACGTACAAAGGGAAGACTTACTTCCTTGGTAGTTCAGAATCCTTGCTCATATGTCCAAGTGCTCGCCCTAGGAGCTCCCTTGTAAAGTGGGTATTGTTTCTTGTGGCTGGATAGAGGGGTTATTCATGGTAACAAGCATCAATTAGAAGTAACAAAAACAATGATAAGAATAAAATACTTTGATCACAATGGACAACAATGATAACAATCTAAAATAACCATCTCGTGTAACCTCTAGTTCAAGGAGAAATATAACACGTTAAAAGAAATTTCAAATTCTAATCATTATACAAGGGATGAGCTATATCCAAGTAGCAGCAATATCTAATTCCTAAGCATGATAAGGAGCATTGGAGGAACCCAGCACACATGCACAGACACACACACATAGAGCTATTAAAGACTTTTATGCATAGGAAAAGCAGAAATAAGTATTGACTTGACAATCACACAGACAAAACGGAGTTCAGAGAAAAATATATCATATACCATATTTCAAGAGGCATTTTCTTCCCCATTTTCATTTGTGAGTGGTCATCTTAGGCTCATGCTTATTTCCTTCCTCAACTGCATCTGTGAGCTCTCCCTGATGGAGTTTTCTCTTTGAGATTGATCTTGATCTTCCTCATCCATTGTAAATTAATTGTTGGTATGGTTTGTGGTAATCTTGTTGGTCTTATGCTATTTGTAAAAATAAAAGGACTTTGTCAATAATTATCTCAAGATTTTAATCATAGAATGCACCTAGGAGATAACCTAGATGTGACCTGCAGTTGACATATCATTCAAAGCATAGAGAGAGTACCAGAGTTCCAATTATATGACATTGTCAATGATTTTAGGATGTCCAGCCACAACTTTGAGGGCACTACAAATTTCCTACAGAGAAAAGTACTCTTTTACACAAGTATCAAATGTATAAATTATCGTTTTGTAGCAACTTATTAATATCACATAGCCCAATCCTCTAGAAATCAGGCATCTCAAAACTCCAATTATAACTCCACAGTACAGAGAACCAACAATAATGCAAAATCAAATTGCATTACCTCACAAACCACAGAACTACAGAAGTCCTTCCTGAGCTCTATCTACTCCCAGTAAATAAAACTGTTGAGATGCACAAATGAATAGTTACCAAACAAATAAATTGGAGCTGTTTGCAAGGTCAAAACAACCGTGTAAAGTTAAATCTTAAAGTTATTAATGACTTGATCCCAAGTGCTATAGTCCGTTTAGAGGTGCTGCTTACACCTCCTATTGTCCTACTTATGGTGCCATAAATATAGCAACTTCTAGTTACTATTTTTTTAGGTCATGAATGGTTCTTCATTATCCATTTTCCTCTGCAGATTTTGTAATTAAACAAATGAAGGCTTATTTCCTATTCCATAAATTTTATTTTCTGTTTAGAATGTTTACATTGCTCCAAGTACCTTGCAAATAAGTGGCTGACTGTGCACAAACTCAGTAATAGTATGGGCAACAGAACTGCAAAAGAAAGATGTGATGACTAAACAACAAAGGTTTTGTGCACATAATCAAAATAAATATATGTTCAAGTCGAGAATAATAACCTTCAATGTAAGTCTGATGATGGGGAGGAATCAGACGACATTTAAGGCTACAAAGGACGAAACTGGAGGCCAATTTTTCAAATCATCATCACCATAAATCTCAACACTATAGAGCACAACACCATTTTCCGTTTTTTGTGCAACTAGCTTAATGAGCCTCCTCTATGATCTGAGTCGTGAGTGACAACCATAGCAACAGATTAATGCAGAGAAAGATAGAAGAAGTTTAGACAATCGTGTGCCAAATAGGGCACCTAATAAAGCATCAGACCAATTTTTGAAAGACAAATTTGAGAAGATTTGGTCATTGGAAATAATATGAAAAAAGGAAAGACTTACTTCCTTGGCTGTTCAAAATCCTTGCTTGCATCCCTAAGTGCTCGCTGAACTTCCTTGTAAATGGGGACTGTTTCTTGTCGCTGGGAGGAATAAATCAGCCCTAATGAGCTGATCTTTGATTTGCCGCACCCAAGCATCCGGTATAACTGTTTGGTAATTCTGTTTACCAATATCAGTTTCTATGGGTTCTTTCTTATCAACCTTGCTTGAAAGTTAGAGTCGATTTTTGCTCACATTTTGTTCTTGGAGGCAGAATTGCAAAAGATGAGGGGATCAGAAGCCCAATGTCTGCCGTAGAGGGGTTATTCAAGGTAACAAACATCAATTAGAAGTTTGAAGAAGGCTTAATTATATAGTACTTTAATCCGACTAGAGTCATAGACAACAATGACATTGATCTAATATGAACCTTAATAGTCTAATCTCTAATTCAAGGAGATATAACATGTTAAATTTTTTTTGAAATTCTAACCATTAAACAAGGGATGAGCTATATTCAATCAATCCAAGTATAGTCAGAATTTTTTATTTTTTTTTGGGTGACTAGTAGGACAGACTTTTTATTTTTTGGATAAATGAGATAAATTAAAAATAAACCAAGCAAAGATATTACAAAAGAGTTCAACCTTGACAGAACACAAGCAGCAAACAGCTACAGAACATAGAAACAGTTAACATAGCTACTTTAAACCAGAACACTACACAAACAACAAATATCTGCAAAACTCAGAAACAATCAATACATCTACTCTAAAAAAGATACTGATATACCCCAGCAGCCAAAAATGACTATTTTGTACCGATTTCTTGAATCCCTTAAAACTACTCTAATGATGTCTAATGTCATTTTTTGTTAAACACAAGATTTTCTCTTCTCTATGAATGAGTCCCTTGCAGAATCTAGCATTGCGTTGAAGTCATACACGATAAATGAAAGCAGCCCAAGCTAACTAGCAAACAATAGTTCTGAAACATTTTGCCTTTCAAGGAAAGAATACCTCAGCACAAGACAAAATTTCAATCATTCAGCTGCTTGCTTACCAAACACAACCTTAATACATACTGCCACAGCCTTTTAGTATAAGAACAGTCATAAAAGATGTGATCTCTGGACTGTAGCTTTCTCCTGTAGAACACACAAACGAGACCATAATTGTATCCCCATTTAGCAACCCTGTCACAAGTGAGAAGTTTATCCATGACAGTTAGCCAACAAATGAAGGCATGCTTGGAAATAACAGTTAGCAAACAAAAGCTAAATCTTAAATTTACTAATGCAAAGAATATATATTTAGCAAAAGACCATTTTGTCAATATTTGCAGAGTTGCAGGTAGGATTATTTGTAGCTCTTTAGTTTTCAGCTGTAACAGAAACAGTACTGCAAGGACTGGATGTTGTCGTTATCCTATATAGATCATCTTCATATCGAGCTCTTCCACCATTTAAATCAACTTCTTCTTCTTTCGTGCATGTCAATCGTCCCTGTTCTATCCAGCTCCACGAATCCCCCTCATCAATGTGTACTCAGCCCCATCTTCCACATCATTACTGTCCTGAATCTTGTACACATCATCTTTGTCATTGATTTTCTTCCAGGATTCATTTTTTCTGGAAAACATCATCCATATATAACTTAGGTTAGATTATTCCACGCTGAGCTACACTAACAAACATCAAAATCAAAAACAGCTATTTATTTACTTCCTAAGCATGATAAGGAGCAAAAAAATAACATAGCATATATAGTTCTAATTCCTAACACAAAACAGTGCTACCAAAGACTTTCAGGCGTAGGATAAGCAAAAATAAGTATGCATTTGTCAACTGAACAAACAAAACAGAAGTTAGGAGAAAAATATATCATGTACCATATTTTGAGAGGCATTATCTGATAACTGGTCAGCTTTGTCTTCCCCACTTTCCTTTATGAAAGGTAGTGTCAGGCTCAAGCCTATTTCTTTCCACAACTCAATCTGTGACCGCACAGATGGGCTTTTCTCTTTGAGAATGATCTTCCTTCTTCATCCCTCTTAATTAAAAAAACAAAAGGTTGTACTAAGTTTACAAAGCTCCCACTTTAGAGGAATTTAGGAGAGGTGATTGGTAGGAAACCTTACCCTCTTTGTTTTAGAGAGGCTGATTCTCGAACTCAAACTTGTTGGTCTCATATATGCTATTTGTAAAATCCAGAGAACTTTTCTTTTATCTGAATCATGAGTGACAACCAGATTATCTTAAGATGAGCTAGATTTGAAGTGAAGTTGACAAATCATTTGAAGTATAGAGAGTACCAGAGTTCCAATTAATGTGACATTGTTAATTGATTTTAGGAAGTCCAGCCGCAACAACTTTAAGGCTAATCCTCCAAATTTCCTACAGAGAGGAGTAATACTTTACACAAATATCAAATCTACAAATTATAATTGTGCAGAAACTTCTAATATCACACCCAGTCCACTCGTAATTAGGGATCCCGAAAAACTCAAATTTTAACTCCACAGGACCACAACATAAAAAACCAACAATAATGCTAAATCAAATTGCATTACCTAACAAACAACTTAAGTCCTTCCTGAGCTCCATCTGCTCATCAAATTGCATTACCTAACTAACCACTCAAGTCCTTCCTGAGCTCCATCTGCTCCCAATGAGTAAACTCGTGAGATGCATAAATGAAATTATCAAAGAAATAAATTGGAGCTGTTTACAAGGTCAAGACAACTATGTAAAGCTAAATCTTAAATTTATTAATGCAATGAAGATATAACTAGTATAGGACATGATCCTGGATGATTTAGACAGTTTCAAAGGTACCACTAACACCTCTTGTCGTCCCAATTATGGTGCCATATGACCACTCCCTCCTAAGCAAGAAATGCTTACCCATAAGGAATATAGTTTTGAGTTCAGCATGCAATAATAATCAACATGAAGCCACGAGAGAATAAAACAAATAGCATAAAACCATTTTGTCAATATTTGCAGGTAAGATTATTTTATAGTACTAAACATGCACTCTACTGCAACTTCTAGGATCACTGCCCAATAAAAAATTTCTAACAATGTGCCATGAATCATTTCTCATTACTCTTCTTCCTCTGCAGATTTTGTAATAACAAAAAATGAAGGTCTATTATCTTTTCACTAAATTTAATCTATAGTTAGAGTGTATTCACTGCTCTAACTCGTAAGTAATTGCTTAAGATACAGAATCAATAGAAGAGTATGGCTTAATTTTAAAGAACTTTTTTTTCAATAGTTAAGTACAGGTTCAGATCAATCCAACAATTTCTAAGGTGTTAACTCTTTGTTCTGTTACCAACCTAGCGGCCCATTAACTTGACGACAACAATATCATTCTTAATGCTTTATGATTGAACATGGGCTGCAGCTACATGAATAAATCATTGAGCCTCCTTGAGATCCAGTGTCAAAACCAAAGAACAATTAATAACCTACACTAGGAAGAGGATAATATCCAATATAAGAATTTGAATATCAAATTAAGGTTTTGCATCTGAATGCCTCGAGGAGTACTGGAATGCCATTATCATTTGTCTTCAGTATTCCAGGGCTTTATAAAATAAATACTATGATTAGCAATCATTTCCATCTCAATTTTATAATGATGATTTCTGCATAAATTTTCACAAATCACATCACTCTCAAAACTTGGGTTGTTAAAGAATCCTTGCATACACATTAAACTACATTACCTAAAAAATTATAGAAGCCCTTTTCTGAGTTCGTCTCCTCCAATTATGGAAACCTGAGAGAACATGAGATAATAATAATTTTCAATTCCAGATATGGGAGTTGTTTGCAAAAGAACATGGGATAAGCACTATCGTGAATAAAGCACAAACTAATCCCAAAGTTGAGCAATAAAATCAAATTGTTAGTCTCTCTTTGGATGTCATAAATTCATAACCATGTCAAATTGGTGGAAGTTGTGTAGTATTTTGCAAAGCGCATGGCATTTTGCATTATTTAAAAAGGCAAGATATAATGAGATTTAGGGTGCTGCAAGTTTGGAAAACACCCGCAGAAAAAAAGAAAAAAAGAACTTGATGAAATGAAACGATCAATATTAAAGAATAAGGGTGTATGCAAATAATAAAAACCTCATGAATTCTTCAATAAGAAGATTATGCTTTGCAACAATTTCTATGATTAAGTGCATATAATCTTTCAATGCCAAGAATAGAGGGGAGAAAGTGAGAGGAAATAGATTTCCTATTTTTAATCTTTCATACTTTCTCATTCAAAAATACAAATAATGAAGTTGATGAAATTATTTTACAGAAGATATTTGGGATAATCATTTTGTTCATTCTTTCACATTCAAAAATACAAATAATGGCAAGATATTTGGTATAATCATTTTGTTCATTCATAAGTGAAAAACTTTCTGCTTTATCAACAACCAAATTGAGCAATTTCATCAACACAATCAAATGATAAAAAAAAAATATAAGAGGTAAATAAAAAAATCAACATTCAATCCACCTGTACGTAAATATTTTCATTTAAAAAAAAAATGAATTGATGACTGATAAGATTAAAAATTCATCGTATTTGAATGGGATTTAAGATCCAACTACACTTACTTAGTTTTCAGCTGTAACAGAAACAGTTCTGCAGGGACTGGATGTTGTCGGTATATCGTATAAAGATCATCTTCATGTCGAACTCTTCCACCATTTAAATTAACTTCACTGCCACAATCATGTAATATGCTCCATAGGATCAAAACAAGGAATTGAAATCAAGACCAAAAAAATATTACAATAAGAATACTTGATATATTAGGAAAAAAACACGAACCGAAAGAGTGGCTAGGGAGTCAGCAGGGAGGGATTGATCGTTCTGTTTCTGAGGCGAGATTAAAAGAAAACCTGGGAAAGGGAGAGTTGGAAGTCATTGAATGACATTGACTTTATTTTAATTCATTAAAAAAATTAAAAATAAAAACTTTACTTGTAGCTAAAATTCATGATCACACACACAATTTCAATAAAACCAATCACTGCCACAATCATGTAATATGGTTTTAATGACTATAATCATTAATCAAAACATCATTGATATAAGAGGGATAAAGTAGCAATATAGAGAGAGATTTAAAGGTAATGTTGATTAAAATAAAAAGTGAATCTGACCTCCTGCCTGCTTCTTCATCTTCAAACTCTCTGTGTTCTTCAACACCTTGCTCTTACAACTCAGTCAGATAATATGTATCCGTCTTCCGCTTCTTCTTCTTCTTCTTCTTCTTCTTCTTCTTCTCTATAAAATCAAGAGATTTAAAGGTTAGATTAGTGTACATACCCAAAATCAAGAAAATCCGGAAGACCCATATCATATAATATAATATTAAACCATAAATAAACAAGAAAAATCAAATTTAATAAAAAAACCCGTACCAATAACAGATGAGACCAACAAAGAATATATTTAATTGCTATTTATAAAAATAAAAGAAGAAATAGTTACCTCTGAATGTCAATCACTGGGAGTTAGACCGTCTCTTTGCACATACTAGCCATCAATCTTGATATTTGGGATATGAGAAATCTTGGGCCACTCCTCTCCTATCCTCTCTTCTCGCAACGTTTGCTGAGGATTGGACAGTCATGATCTCCAATTCCTTTAGTGGAGTAGTACGAAGGAAGTCTGGCAGAGACTTTAGCTTCCAGCAGCGCCAAATTTGTAATTGTTGAAGACGTGGCATTATTATTGTAATGCCATTATCTTCTTCTTCTCTCATTCCTTCAAACCCAATCCATTCTTCCAACTCAAACAATTCGAGAAATAGGAGAGATTTCAACCTTGGGAATATTATGTCGCCTTTCTTGTTTTTGGATTCTATTCCCAAAAATTCAACTCCCACCTTTTTTAAACTCAGTGCAGCTAATATATGTAATTGTTCGAGGGATGGCAGCTTCCCCAAAGGAGGCAAACTCTCTAACTTTGGAAACCAATGTAAAGTAAGTATTTTCAATTTGGTCAAGGACATCATCCAATTAGGATACACTGTGGGGCCCAGGTAGTAAAGAATCCCTAAAATTTCCAAGTCTGGATGTGGCTCTAAGGCATTCAGAGTTAATACATCATTCTTCATCCTTTCATTCAGAGTTTCTTCTAAAGACTTGCCAAAATTTAGGATCAAATTACGAAGGTATATCTTCTTCTTCAGTTGTGCATTCTCAGCCTCACTTACATCTACAACATTCCTCAACCCATTTATGCGAAGAACTCGAAGCTCATCCAAATTTTTTAATTCTCCAAGTTTACATTCTTCTCTCTCATCCTTACCACCTATGTTGACATCACGTAATGTCTTAAGACAAGTCAATTTTCCAATCCCTTTTGGAAATATTACCTCGTCCCCAATCACACGGAAAGGTGTTGGAAATATCACGTCCTCCCAATTATGACGATATACAGAAATATTAAGATATCTTAAGTTAGTTAATTTACCCATCCCATGCGGTAATTTCTTGAGGTTTTCACAGTTAAATTTCAAACTTTGTAAATTACAGAGATTACACACCGTTTCAGGCAATTCTTCTATTTCAACACGTTCAGACATAAGAAGACACCTTAGATGTATCAAATTTTCCACTGTATTCGGAAGTTTCTCAATTGGACAATCCAAATATAACGTCCGTAAATATCTAAAATGTTTGAACAAATCAGATAGGAGCATGTCAAAGTTATCATCCGATTGATCAGAAGTAAGAAAGAGAGTGTGCAGATTTTTTGCTTCATAGACAGATTCAGGAAATTTTGATTCTTCTGAAATTTTTAAATGTAAATGGCGTGCACTTTTTAAGTCTATCCTAGACTCTTCATCACCATCAATTATGAAGCATTCATTTTTTGTCATTGATTGTGCAAAGTCATGCACAATATCATGCATTTTGCAACTTACTATCCTACCATCATACTCATCCTTCCCAAAATCTTGGAAAAAAGAGCGCATGGCTAAAACTTCAAAATATTCTTCTGCCTTCATCTCCATATTTTCTTTTGAGTCGATATATCCTTGTGCCATCCATAGGACAACCAACTCATATTTATAAAATTTATAATCTTTCGGAAAGGTAGCACAATATGAAAAGCAACGTTTCATTGGTGAAGGCAAATCATAGTAACTCAAAAATAAAGGTGCAAAAACACCTCTTTCAACATCTTCTAATTCCCATAAACTACTATCCAAAATATTCTTCCATTGTTCTCTACTTGTCTTGTTGTGCATGAGACTACCTAGAGTCTTTACAGCAAGTGGTAAGCCTTTGCACTTAATTGCTAGTTGTCTACCAAGGTCTTCTAGATCCTTAACGTTGATCCTCATTAGAAAATGCAATTTTACTAAAAATCAACCAGCAGTCTTCCTCAGACAATACCTCCAAATTGATGGGGGCACTCGCCATCATCTTTGCGACTCCTAGTTTACGTGTGGTTACTAGAATTCTACTACCTTTTGCACCACATTTGAGTGCATCTCTGAACGGCTCCCACTTTGAGGAGTCTTCAGTCCACACATCATCTAAGACAAGAAAGAACTTCTTATCCTCAATCAAATCACTAATTGTACGCAATAGACTTTGCAATTCAGTAATATTATTGAGGAATTTAGGGTCAATCTCTTGAATGATTGCTTTGGCAACCCTACACTGATCAAAAGGATCAGAAACACAAACCCACATTCTTTGCTCAAAGTGAGCCTTCACCTCAGGGTCATTGTAGGCTAGTTGGGCAAGAGTCGTTTTTCCAAGACCGCCCATGCCCACTAAGGAGATAACACGAGGTTTTCTTTCTTCTTGACTACCCTTGTCTAATAAGCTGCTCAGTAGGTTAGCCTTATTATTATCGCGACCAATTATATTGGTCGCATCAACAAAGGAGGTAGTTTTTGGTCGCTCAACTGCTTCGAGTTGCATAGTTAAGTCAAACCCAGGCAACAGTCTGCCTTTGGCAATCTTATCTAAAGTTTCATTCAGTTTTTTAATCTTGTGACCAATGTCATGACGCAGAGCAAGGTTTTTAATATGACGGAAACAATATGATAGGGAAGGGAAGAAGGAGCATAATACCTTCTTCTTCACAGCTGGAGCGGCGTTAATATCTTCTTCTTTCTCAATCTCTAACTTGATCCTTGCAGTGTTCCAACTGTCCAACACGTCATCCATCTCGTAGTATGCGTCTTTGAGCTGAGCTAACCAATGGTTCTCAACACATGCTGCTTCAACTTGTCTTTCCTCCTCATCGTCCAGCACAGCCCGGATGATTCTGAGCTTGTGTTTAAGCTCTTGGACTTCTTCGTCAACACCGACAATCAACTTGATCTCTTCTTTCGCCTGTTGAGTAGTGATTGAAGCCAACTGCTTCAGGAGATCATAAACTATTGCGTCAGCCATAGTTGAAGAAGGAAGCTTGATAGAAAACAGAACAGAAGAAACTGAAAGAGGAGAAGGTAAATGATAAGAGGTGCTGTTGATGTTCGTCTTTCCACCTTTTATAATGAATTGGAGGTGCTGTTGATGCTCGTCTTGTTAGGATAACGTGTCAATGCATATAATTGTTAGAACATCTTTGCGACCGAATAAAGTAAAGCACAAACCCTGAGACTGAGAGAGATAGCATAGAAGAAAGAAGAAAAGAATCAAAGGACCTTCTAATTTTTGTTACAAGTTTTCTTTTGGGCAAGGAAGATTATAAGCATTGCTTTTTGTCTTGATAGAATCTTTAGGCTTCTAAGAAAGGCACAACCCTTGCGCAATAGTTTTAGTGTTAATAACATAAAAAATAAATAAATAAATAAAATCAGAGAATTTTATATGATTACTTTTTGTACTTTGAAAGCTTGATGCTTTGTCCATACTAAGAAAGGCACAACCCTTGCGCAAGGGAAGCATTGCTTCTTGTCTTTCGGAAGAATATTTATGCTTCTGCTATTAGTGTAAGCTTCAAAAAGAGACAATGTGATAGCTTACTTTTTGCACTTTGAAAGATTGATGCGCTTTGCCCATACAAATGGGCTGGGATCTTAGTTAAAATGCTTTCATTTCTTTTTTTGTCTTGTGGAAATTATACATTGCAAAAAGTATCATACTAATAAGATTGATACGTTCTTTAAAAAATTGTATAATTGATCATATTGGGCCTGCAAGTAATGAATCTAGATTCAACAAGTGATGAGTTCGATTACTTTGGATTTTTAAAAAAATTTTTTTTAGTTGTTAATGTGGATATCTAAGAACTTTTTGAACATATATTGTGTGTGTAGTCCCTTAATTCCACAGTTACCATGTAATTATTGGAGGAATCCAAGACCTCATAGATCTAATGTGGTCCCAAGATGTTAGTTAGGAGTATTAAACTCAAGATGTTAATTAATTTTTATTAAAAAAATGAAATGCTAAATGGACATTTGTATTTCCTCCGTGATATACTTGTAAATTTATTATCATTTTCTGAGATAAATTTTGTTTCCATAAAATTTTAACCTCATGCATGAATATTTCAATTCAGGGTAAATTATAATTTAAACCTATGATTTGGTCCTATTACACTTAAATACTCAAACGTTCGATTGCTACATTTGACGATCTAAGATTTAGATTAAAACAAAATCATTATAGTTAGTTCTATCCAAAACTGGGTTTAAGATTTCATTTTAGTCAAAACTTAAGGGGATATAAATATAGAAATTGAAAACTTTGTGAGAATAAAATGTGACACTAAAGATATAAATAATTTGTCCACAACATGGGGTAAATAGTAATTTTCATTGAATTTAAGACTTCAAAAATCTTCCAAGGGGGAAATCATGTTTTTTGGCTGGGGCAAAAAAAAAAAAAAAAAAAAAACTAATTTCTAATTATATTTTTTAAAAAGTTTTGAGTCAAAAATCCAAGTAGCTACGACAAAAAACTAAGTACATGCTACACCCCTGATTGCTTGGGGCACGTTTGGTACACTGTAATACGAATCCTATTACATGGAATAAACTTAGGAAGCACGTTTGGTACACTGTAATACGAATCAGTATTACATGGAATAAAAGAAGCTGTAATGTAATAATTATTACCATTCATATATATATATATATATATATTGGAAAAATGCACTTATGATCAATTATCCCATTTTGCAGGAAAAACAGCATATGGAAAAACAGCAGTCTTCCTCAGACAATACCTCCAAATTGATGGGAGCACTCGCCATCATCTTTGCAACTCCTAGTTTACATGTGGTTACTAGAATTCTACTGTCTTGAGCACCATTTTCGAATACAAGTTTGAATGGCTCCCACTTTGTGGAGTCTTCGGTCCACACATCATCTAAGACCAAGAGGAACTTCTTTCCCCTAATCAAATCATGAATTTTACACAATAGAGTTTCCAATTCAGTAATATTATTATAGGGGCCGTTAGGACAAAGCTCCTGACAGATTGCTTTGGCAACCCTACACTGATCAAAAGGATCAGAAACACAAACACACATTCTTTGCTCATTATGAAAAGCAAAGTTTCATTGGTGAAGGCAAATCATAGTAACTCAAAAATAAAGGTGCAAAAACACCTCTTTCAACATCTTCTAATTCCCATAAACTACTATCCAAAATATTCTTCCATTGTTCTCTACTTGTCTTGTTGTGCATGAGACTACCTAGAGTCTTTACAACAAGTGGTAAGCCTTTGCACTTAATTGCTAGTTGTCTACCAAGGTCTTCTAGATCCTTACGTTGATCCTCATTAGAAAATGCAATTTTACTAAAAATCAACTAGCAGTCTCCCTCAGACAATACCTCCAAATTGATGGGAGCACTCGCCATCATCTTTGCAACTCCTAGTTTACGTGTGGTTACTAGAACTCTACTGTCTTGAGCACCATTTTCGAATACAAGTTTGAATGAATTCCACTTTGTGGAGTCTTCGGTCCACACATCAGCTAAGACCAAGAGGAACTTCTTTCCCCTAATCAAATCATGAATTTTACACAATAGAGTTTCCAATTCAGTAATATTATTATAGGGGCCGTTAGGACAAAGCTCCTGACAGATTGCTTTGGCAACCCTACACTGATCAAAAGGATCAGAAACACAAACCCACATTCTTTGCTCAAAGTGAGCCTTCACCTTAGGGTCATTGTAGGCTAGTTGGGCAAGAGTCGTTTTTCCAAGACCGCCCATGCCCACTAAGGAGATAACACGAGGTTTTCTTTCTTCTTGACTACCCTTGTCTAATAAGCTGCTCAGTAGGTTAGCCTTATTATTATCGCGACCAATTATATTGGACGCATCAACAAAGGAGGTAGTTTTGGTCGGTCAACAGGAACTACTTCAGGTTGCCTAGTCAAGTCAAACCCAAACAACACTTTGTCTTTGACAATTTTATCTAAAGTTTCATTCAATTTTTTAATCTTGTGACCAATGTCATGACGTAGAGCAAGGTTATTAGCTCGACAGAAACAACACGATGGGGAGGTTAAAAAGGAGCATACCGTCTTCTGCTTCATAGCAGGAGCTGCGATACTTTCAGCTGATTTTCCTTCTTCTTTCTCAATCTCTAACTTGATCCTTGCAATGTTCCAACTGTCCAACATGTCTACCATCTCGTAGCATGCGTCTTTGAGCTAAGCTAACCAATGGTTCTCAACATGCTGCTTCAATTGTCTTTCCTCCTCATTGTCTAGCATCGCTTGGATGATTCTGAGCTTGTGTTTAAGCTCTTGGACTTCTTCGTCAACACCAACAATCAACTTGATCTCTTCCTTCGCTTGCTGAGCAGTGATTGAAACCAATTGCTTCAAGAGATTAGAAACTATTGCGTCAACCATAGTTGGAGAAGTTAAGTTTGATAGATAATAACAAAAGAAAATGAAAGAAGAGAAGGTAATCTTTCTGGTGCTGGTAATATTATTCTTTCCAACTTTTATAATGAACTAGTCGCAAACTTGCGCAATGTGTAGAAAACTCCAAATGACAGATTGAACTACAAACATAACTATGGCCCTATACAATTTTATTCACAATGACATACAACTTAAAACTCCTAGGTGAATATAGCAACAAAAAATAAACAAAGAAACAAAAGGGAAAAAAACACACCTTTGAGACTCAAACAATAATAGAATCATAGGGACCACTGGGAGACTAAAAAATAAAATCCGAATACAGGATTTCAATAGGAAATTGGGGGTGCAATTAACTGGGGAGATGAAGAGGTAAGGGAGTTCAAGAGGTGAGAGGGAGAGAGAGGTAAATGAAAAAGTGAGATAATTAATTGAACAGATGAAAAGGTGAGCGGGAGAGAGAGGTAGATGAAGAGGTTAGGTAGAGGAATAACCATGAGAGAGAGATTTTTTTTTTTTTGAATAAAAGTGTGAGAGAGAATTAAATAGAGGGAAGGGGAAGGTGGAAGTGTGTGTGAGTAGCAAATCTGACGTGGCGGTATTTGGGGAAGTTTAAAAATTTTCTCTCAACTTTAGCTTTTAGTTTATACTAGTCGCAAACCCGTGCGGTGCACGGAAAAATTTGTATAAATGTATAATGTAGTTAATTTTGTCACAAACTTAAACAAATAAACTTAATTTCTATAGAATTCTAATCTTCATTATTTATGTTGGATATTTATTATTCCACATTAAAAATAGTTACTCAAGCTTACACCTTCTTGCTTGAGTTTGAGGGGGGGTGTTGGATATTATTATCCCACATTGGAAATAGTTGGAGTGGATAATGGGTTTATAAGACAATGGGCAATCCTCATCTCATAAGGCGTCTTTTGAGATTGAGTTAGGCCCATTGGAATTTAACATGGTATCAGAGCAAGGTTACCCACTCCAACTAGTCCCCCAATTGTGTAGTATTCTCTACATTTCCAAACTCAAGCTTCCACCTCCTTGCTTGAGTTTGAGGGAGGGTGTTGGATATTTATTATTTCACATTAAAAATAGTTACTCAAGCTTACACCTTCTTGCTTGAGTTTGAGGGGGGGTGTTGGATATTATTATCCCACATTGGAAATAGTTGGAGTGGATAATGGGTTTATAAGACAATGGGCAATCCTCATCTCATAAGGCGTCTTTTGAGGTTGAGTTAGGCCCATTGGACTTTAACAATTTACATCAATAGTAAATCAGTAAGCATCAAAAGCCTGCAAATAGCTACATTTGTCTTTTCCAATGTTAGCCTTCCTCTCATGTATCTAAAGTTATAGATGTAGTAGACATCCATAACAAATAGAATATAAGTGAATAAGCCTTCCTCTCATGTATCTAAAGTTATAGATGTAGTAGACATCCATAACAAATAGAATATAAGTGAATAGCTTTAAACGATTTATTATGTTGCATAAGCTAAAAGTCACTCTAACATCAAATGTTGATTATAGAAGGAAATACGTATTTACGTTGATAGAGAATCCAGCTCATTCGTAGTTAAATACCACAATGCTAGAGAGCAATATTACCATGATGATGCCAATGGAGATATAAAACAGTAGCATAAAGAAACGGGAAAGGGAGTGACTATATAATGCATCTCACAAATATTCATCTAAACCACCATAGCCACATACAACTCTTAATTGAATGTTAAAGGCTAAGATAGAGTTCTTAATTACAACAACATCTTGAATTTTCACAACAAAGAGATTATTTTTAGTGAACAACCAAGTTAAAGTTCCTTTAAAATGTTTAGACGACTCCTACTATTTGTGTATTGATGTTCTTGCATTGACCAATTTGTATATTCACTTCCACACTAAAGGATAAAAATCTCAAAATATGAATATATGCATGTTTTGTCTCGCATATGGCCATTCACAAATCACAACAACTTCAATCCCTTGTAAGATTTTATTTTAGGTAGATCATTCCCGAAGTTCCTAATAACAAATATTGGAAACTTTGGTTCAAGCATTTATTCAAACACTATGAGAGGAATTGAGAACCCAAAGAGGGAAAGAAAAAAAAAAGATTTTCATAGGATTGAGAAACAAAATAAAATAAAACTAAAAAAAGTCAATTTTTTAATCATAATTTAGGAAATTCCTTGTAGTCATCTCAAAAGAGATAAAAAGAGACAAAGAAGGCACCTGTGAAAGAGGTTTGATACCAAATTGGATGAAATATACTCATAAAAATTGCTACCACTATAGTTTTATTTCTTTAGATGATGCACAAAATCTATTAATACAAACATACCCCAAAGAATCCAAAATAATAATAATAATAATAATCAAAACCACCTAAGCATCAAACAATTATTAAAATGAATAAGATCATGCATATAGTATAAACCCAAAAATTTTGGAGGAACTTGAATTAGCAATTGTGTGAAACAGACAACTAACAAAATAAAAAGACAACAAAGAAATTACCTTTAGCTTGTGGAAACCATTGCCAACACGAAAGAAGATGTTACTCTGTGTCTAGCTCTCATCAAGCTTGAAATCCACATAAAAAACATCTAACGTCATAAACAAAACAAACCCATTAATTTCTATTAACCCACACACAAAAAAGTACTAATCAAAATTTTCAAGATTGGGAACATGGGTTGATGAAATCTCTTTTTTAAACCCCATGTCTATAAGACATCTAATCAAACAAGTAAGATGTCAGCAAACATAAGCACTAACTTACAGGGAATACTGAAACGGTATTAAATGAAAACTTATATTTTTTCACTATGAACAACCTAAAGAGTATTGCAATAAAAAAGGGAGGATCCCTCCAAACCAAAAAATGTATAGACATAGGTGTTAAGGGGAGTCAAAATAGAAAAGCTTTACTATGAATTTAAGAACCAATCCTGAATAAAATATATCAAAGCAAGTGAGAACATATCTTTTGGAATTTTATCAAAAAACTCATGAGATGGCAGTAACAAATTCAGATGTAAGACTTTCAATTCATCACTTACATTTAGCTTGATTCAAGATCGATATTCCTCTCAAAAATCGACTCTAGTTGCGGGAACAAAGCAAGCGAGCTCCTAGCTATGGATCATGATCAACATGCATAGCATCGTGAGGAGTGGGAATTAGGGAGGATTGGTTGGAAGTGATTTATATAGTGATGGAGGATAAAGTTGTGCAGCAGTGAGTGTGCCCCTTGGTTGGAAACGTTTGAAGAATTTGGACTGTTACAAAACTGATTCATATCCACATCTTTAAATGTTGAGCAAGAGAAGCTAAGGTTTAAAATTAAGGAGACAAAATGGGTTGGAGTTGTGGTCTAATTTAGCATTTATCTTCCAAAAAGAAACGTGATATAGTGGAGACTTGATAGGATGGCATGATTAATATGGCAAGTGACATAGTGGAGAGGTGGCTTGATTAATATGGCAATCAATTTACATTTATCTGAAATCAATTAGCATTAGTTTGTAACAGAGAAAACCTCATGGGAGATGAAGAGGCGAGGTGAGAGAGAGAGCATATGAGAATAATTAAGAGTAGGAGACATGGTGAGAAAAAGTGAAATAGAGTGATGGGTGAGGTGGAATAGTGTGGGTGTAGAGAATCTGACGTGACGGTATTTAAAGGAGGAAAAAAAAATTTCTTTCTGTTTCGAGTTTTAATTTATATTATAGATTATTATTATTTAAAAAAATGGCATTATTGAAGCCATGTTTCTCACCTGCAAAAGCTCCAAGCAGGAGCATCTCTGGACGGTTCAAAGACTTATTATTTTTTTATTGGCAGTAAGATGTCTTTAAGGTCTCGTACATGAAATAGAAGCAAGTACTGTATGGAAGCATTCCAATCAACGTAGGTGAGATACCAGCATAAAAGGCGCCAATCCCACCATCCTTATAAATTTTGCTAATTGCAATGCTTAAACTAGGGTATACATCAGGACTGATAGTCAAGCGATCCTGTAAAAGAGAAGTTAAAAAGAAAACAATCAGTTTCAGAGCGATTTTTTTTTTATAAGTTGTTTTGGAGCGAAAATAACATTCAAGAGAAAGAAGCCTCTACATTAAAGACAACCAATAAAGACATAATTGTAAAAAAATAAATAAAAGAACATAAGGTATATGACATCATCATTAAGTACAAAGTAAATACCTTCATTTCTAATTCCCTTGCTGATTTTGTTGTTTCCTTACGTTTTTCCTTTATTTCTAATTCTATAACTATGTAATTTCCTTCTTCTAGGCGCACACTTTGTGCTCTTAGATGAAGTTTTTGTTCCTTTAAAGAAATTTCTCTTTACCTATTAAAAAAAAAAAATACCTTCAAAACTTCAAGGGGATGGCAAACAAGTGTGCTAACTATTCCAGCAGCTGCACCACCCACAGCAATTGGAGAAATACAGGAGAGAGAAAATTTCAAACTGAAACGACCAATTTGCAACCTCGGGCATTCCTCCTGATTCCATTTCTCTTGTGCTGTTGTCATCGCTCGTTTCACACATTCAAATGTTCCAAGCTCAATTGCCTGGGTAGGGATTATACGGAGCATATTGATTGCATTGCCAGCCCATAATCCTTGCCAACCCTGCTTCTCAATTACCTCCAAGAAACTACCGGCAATGTTTTTGGATCCAACACCAACCACCATTCTCGTCCTGAATATTTCACATGTTACAAATCAGACCAACATATTTTCACACTTTAATGTTTACTTATCATAAATTTGGAAACAATTAGAATTCAAAATATCAAAATTAATTATAGTTCATATCCTCAGAAGTTTAGCATGGATAAGAAAGCCTTTAAAACATCCTCTAACCTCCAAGATTGAGTTCGATGGGTTGCAATAGTCACTGATTTATGTCAGCATGTATGTTGGTCATAGATGATATAAGTCAGTGACCATTGCAACCGTGTGTACTGGTTTAGTATTGTATACCCCTTGGTATATATTTAGCATACATACATGTGTGAGTGTGTAGTATACACCATACAGCTCATCAAGAAATAATACATCCATAGAAACAATTCAGATGGGTCATAGAATTTAAAAGCAAGCATCCATAAAAGATTGCTGCTTTTATTTTATTTTATTTTATTTATTTATTTTTTATTTATATTATATATATATATATATATATATATATATATAACATAAGGATGCGCACTTCCAAGTAAGAATGTAGCACTTGATGTCAAAAGTGGATCTAAAGGTGCTGTAAAGGGTAAAGCCAAAAGGAAACATTACTGAGGTAGCAAATAAAGAACTGATGAGACAAGGATTTAAAAAGACCTGATGCCCAGTACCAAAAAGGAACAAGAATGTAAAATGCCAAAAATAATGAAACCATTCTAAAAACGGTTAATTCCTCCATCATAAAGTTTACCTGGACATATCCTATTATGATGACACTGCATATGCATATATATGGTCTACAAACATCATATAAAGTTATAAACATGACTACATAGGATGGAAAAGCTAATTACCTAATAAACCTCAAAAACTCAATTACAATCTCAAACTTTTGTGGCTCTAATAGAATAAGATTTATACAATCCACAACATTTGTGTATCAAAACAAAGCAGCTAAACAAGTGCAATAGTCCAAATGGCATTGCACAGAGTAATTACTAATATCCACTTGACAAGCACACCAAATTGTCAAATTAAGATTCCAGCTAGCTTAGCCAGACACCTTAGATCAAATCAGCATCATAAGGGATGGGGTGTCGGGAGAGGGGTACCTCTAGTTGTTTATCCTATGAGCCCAAATCCCCTTCAACTTAGGATGTATTGTCTTACAAGATTTTCAAGAAACTAAAAAAAGATTATTGAGTAAGCTTGGGAAGTTGCATACACTTCCCTTTTCCAACTATACACATTTTCTATTATTGATTTAAACTGGTAGGTGAAGTACGATGCTTGAAGACATTTGAGCACATAAACATGTGTTAAGGATAACTCACAGCAACACAAACAGATAAACACAAAGACCTCACAGCTAGCAGATCAACATACCTTGGGTCTTGGATAATCTCATCTTACCTTATACTTGTAGATAGATAGTGATTAGAGCTCAATCTCTGTAAATAAGAGTTCTACTCAAACACTATATGATGTACTGCATTATCAATATAAATACAATGCAGCACACATGATTTCAGTGTGGCTGATTATTCAATACTTGAGTTTTATAATACTTCACATGGTATCAGAGCTATAAGACTCACGACACCTTTTTTTTTACCTTTCCTCTCTCAGCCGCATTTTAACAAACACCATATCTTCATCAACCGCCCAATCTGCTCTCACCTCCACCACCGAACCTCATTCCACCCACCTTACAGCAGTACACCATCTCATCACAATCAAGCTTACCCGTGAGAACTATCTTCTCTGGAAAGCCTAGGTTGTCCCCTATCTTCGTGGGCAACATCTATTTCAGTTTGTGGATGGTTCTTCTCCAATTCCGCAACCTATCATTGCTGCTCTGTTAGATGGTGCCTCCACGACTCTCATTAATCCGGAGTTCACTCAATGGCAACTTCAGGATCAGATCGTGCTCAGTGCGTTAATATCTTCACTTTCGGAAAAAGTGATCGCACATGTGGTCAAGTGTACCACATCCCGAGACCTCTAGGCAACTCTTGAACAGATGTTCACTGCTCAATCTCAGGCTCGCCTTATGCAAATCCATTACCAGCTTTCTACTCTTAGAAAAGGAAGCACCTCCATTGCCGATTTCTTCCATACCTTCACCGGTTTGGCTGACACATTGGCTGCCATTGACCAACCTCTGCCTGAATTTCAGTTGGTCTCTTTTCTTTTGGCAGGACTTGGACCCAAATATGACTCCTTTGTCACCTCCGTTCAACAACGGACCGAGCCCATTACTCTTGATTATCTCTATAGGCATCTCCTAAATCATGAGATTCGGCTTGAACAGAGTCAAGCCCCTGTTTCTCTCGAGACTGCCAGTGCCAATTTTGTTTCCAGAGGCACTTCTTCCCGTAGTGGTTGAGGAGGACGCAATCAATCCTCCTCATTTAGTGGTCGTGGTCCCTCCACCTCTCCATCATTCAGATCTAATCGTGGCAGGGGGCGAGGAAGAAATTCTCCCAATGATGCTCACTCAGTTTGTCAAGTGTGCAATCGTACTGGTCATGTGGCTCTTCATTGTTATCATCGCTTCGACAACAGTTATTACAGTGAGAAATCTGTTGCTATGCAAGCCTATCTTAGTACTTAACAGGATCCTACTGATCCAAATTGGTACACAGACACAGGTGCAACCAATCATCTCACATCAGATCTTGCAAATCTCAATGTTCACTTTGAGGAATATTTAGGCTCAGATCAAATACGCGTTGGAAATGGTGGTAAGGGGCTTTTTATTGCACACACTGGTACCACTAGTCCTTCCACTCCACACTTTTTCTTTCTTTTAAAAAATGTTTTACATGTTCCTAAAATCACAAAAAATGTTATATCTGTTCAAAAATTCACTCGTGACACCAACACATTCATGGAATTTCATCCTTCTTATTTTCTTGTCAAGGACCGGCCCACAAGGAAACTCCTTCATAAAGGTTTGAGTAAGCATGGTCTTTATGCGTTCACCACATCCTCAAACTCCACCAGTCCACTTTCTCTCATTGGTGAACGTGCTTCCATTGATCATTGGCATTCCAGATTGGGACATCCAGCCTTCAAAGTCGTGTCTAGAATTCTCTCCAAATTTAGTCTTCCAGTTATTAGGAACAATAATGGACATATGTCTTGTCTTGCCTGTCTCTCTTCAAAAAGCAAACAATTAGTTTTTTCCCCATCCCTTACTCGTGTAAACAATCCTTTAGAATTAATTTACACTGATGTATGGGGTCCATCCCCTATTACTTCAACAAATGGTTTTAAATATTATGTCTCATTTTTAGATGCTTATAGTCGATATCTTTGGCTCTTCCCTATGACATGCAAAAGTGATGTTTTTTCTATTTTTGTTACGTTTCAAAAAAGAGTTGAACAACTTTTTGATTGCAAAATCAAATATGTCCAATCCGATTGGGGAGGCAAATTTCGCACTCTCCCCACATTTTTTAATTCTCTTGGCATCACACATTTTCTATACTGTCCTCATACTCATCAACAAAATGGTGCCATTGAACTTAAACACCGTCACATCGTTGAAACTGGTCTTGCACTCCTCTCCCATGCCCATGTTCCCCTCCAATACTGGGATGATACTTTCTCCACTGCCTGTTACCTAATTAACCGTCTTCCTACTCCACTCCTAAAATACAACACTCCCTATGAAACTCTTTTCCATACCAAACCCAATTATACTTTCCTTAGGCTCTGTTTGTTTGGACGTAAAACTTTTTCATCATTTTCGGATGTTTGTTTCGCTGTAAAACCAAGGTCAACAGAAAATGTTTGTAGTTTGACCGGAAAATCCTTAACAAAATTTAGGAAAACGGTTTACGGAAAAATTTTCCGTAAACCATTTTCCAAAAAATTTCACGCTTCTGCTCTCCCCCTTTGCTCTCTTTCTGCTCTTTTTCTCTGCTCTCTCTCTCGCCCAGCAAGCCTCTGTTCTCCCCGAGCCACCCTCCATCTCCTTCGCGGCGGATCTGGGCTTCGCAGTGGACTTCGCGGTGGTCTTCGTGGTGGATTTAGGCTTCGCGGCGGTCGCAAGCGGATCTAGGCTTCGCGGTGGGCTTCGCCGATCTCCCTCTCGCTTGACTGTGTCACTGGGCTTCGCGGTGGACTCGAGCTCGAACGTGCTCCTGCGCTAAGAACCGGTGTTGCTCATATGATTGTGATGATTTGCGGTGGATTGCGGTGGGTTTGCGGTAGATTGCAGTGGGATTGCCGTGGGTTTTGCTGTGATGGTGGGTTTGTGGGTTTTTTTATGGTGGTTTGCGGTGGATTGCGGTGGTGGGTTTGCATTTGCAGTGGCTTCTGATTTTTTCTTTTTTTCATTTTACGTTGCCCCAAACATTGGAAAATATTTTTCACACTATTTTCCAAAATGCAATCAAACACAGGAAAAAAATTATTTTCCCTGAAATCATTTTGGGTGTGCTTGTTAGCCAAATTTACGTCCCTACAACAAACATAAACTCCAACCTCGCTCTATCCACTGTGTTTTTCTCGGCTATAGTCCCCTCCACAAAGGTTATAAATGTCTTCACCACCCCTCTGGCCGAATCTACATATCTCGTGATGTCATTTTTAAGGAAAATATTTTCCCCTTTCAAAATGGGCCTCCAATACCCACTGAACCGACCCAACCCACTCCCACACCTTCAGGCCTTCCTCTCCTTATAAAACCCACTCTACCACACCAAGCCCGGCCCAATAACCCATCCTCTCATCTAAATTCCTCTCATTCTTCTCCAATCGGTCCAGCCGCCCCTGCTCTCTCCCCAACAGCACCGTCCCTCCCAGCATCCACTCTGTCTCTCACTTCTAAATCCCCTGCTCCGATTGCACCATCCCATCCCATGGTAACCCGATCCAAAGCTAACATCTCCAAACCCAAATAGTTCCATGATGGTACCGTGCGTTATCCCCTTCCCCATGCCCTCATCGCCGAGATTGCTCCCTCTCTCTCTGAGCCTACATGTTATTCCTCAGCTGTGAAGGACCCATAATGGTGTGAAGCCATGAACACCGAATTTGATGCTCTCCTCAAGAATCAGACATGGACTCTTGTTCCAAGTACTCAAGCTCATAATCTAGTTGGCTGTAAATGGGTGTTTCGTGTTAAACGCAGAGCTGATGGTTCGATCGAACGCTACAAAGCTCGCTTAGTTGCAAAAGGCTTTCACCAGCAACCCGGGATCGACTACACTGAGACCTTCAGTCCAGTTGTCAAACCCATAACGGTACGCATTGTTTTATCTCTTGCACTTTCTAAAAATTGGTTTGTGAGACAACTTGATGTGCAAAATGCTTTTCTCCATGGGTGTTTATCCGAGGAGGTCTACATGACCCAACCTCCAGGATTTAATCATCTCCAATTTCCCAACCATGTCTGCAAGCTTCACAAGGCACTTTATGGCCTTAAACAGGCTCCGAGAGCTTGGTTTTCACGATTGACCACCTGGTTGCTTAGTTTTGGCTTCATTGCCTCATGGTCTGACTCCTCTTTGTTGATTTATCATCACACGAATTACACTATGCATTTTCTTATTTATGTTGATGATATTATTATCACAAGTTCACAAGCCTTTGCTATTGATTCTCTTCTTCATCAACTTGGGTCTGAATTTGCCGTGAAGGATTTGGGTGGCTTGAATTATTTTTTGGGCATTGAAGTTGTTCCTTGCACTCCAGGTGTTTTGCTGTCTCAGAAGAAATATATTCTAGACATCTTAACCCGTACTAAAATGTCTGAAGCTAAACCTGTGAGCTCACCCATGGCCTTCTCTACTCACCTCTCTGTTCTTGATGGTGATCCCTGTGATGATCCCACACTCTATCGCAGCACAGTTGGTGCACTCCAATACCTCTCCATCACAAGACCCGACATTGCATTCTCTGTCAATAAGCTGTCTCAGTTCATGCACAATCCCACTACACTGCACTGGCAATCCGTCAAACGTTTGCTCCGCTACTTGAAACAAACCATTCATTTTGGTCTTCACATTCAACCTTCTTCCACCACTGATCTTCAAGGCTTTACAGATGCAGACTGGGCAGGTGATCGTGATGATCGCCGGTCTATTGGTGGTTACTCTATTTTTCTGGGGTCTAACTTAGTTTCTTGGAGCTGCAAGAAACAAGCTACAGTTGCCCGATCAAGCACGGAAGCTGAGTATAAAGCACTTGCCAATGCAGCAGCTGAAATTAAATGGTTTACAACTCTTCTAAAAGAACTTGGCGTCTCACTTCAATCTCCACTTATAATATGGTGTGACAACATTGGTGCCACATACTTGTCCTCTAATCTAGTTTTTCATGCTCGGACTAAGCATGTCGAAATTGATTTTCATTTTGTCCGAGACATGGTTGCTTCTCGCACTATTGATATTTGCTTTCTTTGCAGTAAAGACCAACTGGTTGACATCTTCACTAAGCCCTTGTCCATGGCCCATCTGCTTTATCAACAACCAAATTGAGCAATTTCATCAAAACCAATCAAATGATAAAAAAAAATATATAAGAGGTAAATAAAAAAATCAACATTCAATCCACCTGTACGTAAATATTTTCATTTAAAAAAAAAAAAATGAATTGGTGACTGATAAGATTAAAAATTCATCGTATTTGAATGGGATTTAAGATCCAACTACACTTACTTAGTTTTCAGCTGTAACAGAAACAGTACTTCAGGGACTGGATGTTGTTGGTATATTGTATAAAGATCATCTTCATGTCAAACTCTTCCACCATTTAAATTAACTTCACTGCCACAATCATGTAATACGCTCCATATGATCAAAACAAGGAATTGAAATCAAGACCAAAAAAATATTACAATAAGAATACTTGATATATTAGGAAAAAAACACGAACCCGAAGAGTGGCTAGGGAGTCAGTAGGGAGGGATTGATCGTTCTGTTTCTGAGGCGAGATTAAAAGAAAACCTGCGAAAGGGAGAGTTGGAAGTCATTGAATGACATTGACTTTATTTTAATTCATTAAAAAAATAAAAATAAAAACTTTACTTGTAGCTAAAATTCATGATCACACACACAATTTCAATAAAACCAATCACTGCCACAATCATGTAATATGGTTTTAATGACTATAATCATTAATCAAAACATCATTGATATAAGAGGGATAAAGTAGCAATATAGACAGAGATTTAAAGGTAATGTTGATTAAAATAAAAAGTGAATCTGACCTCCTGCCTGCTTCTTCATCTTCAAACTCTCTGTGTTCTTCAACACCTTGCTCTTACAACTCAGTCTCATAATATGTATCCGTCTTCTTCTTCTTCTTCTTCTCTATAAAATCAAGAGATTTAAAGGTTAGATTAGTGTACATACCCAAAATCAAGAAAATCCGGAAGACCCATATCATATAATATAAAATTAAACCATAAATAATCAAAAACCCGTACCAATGACAGATGAGACTAACAAAGAATATATAAAAATAAAAGAAGAAATATTTACCTCTGAATGTCAATCTTGATATTTGGGATATGAGAAATCTTGGGCCACTCCTCTCCTATCCCTCTTTCGCAACGTTTGCTGAGGATTGGACAGTGATCGATCTTCAATTCCTTTAGTGGAGTAGTACGAAGGAAGTCTGGCAGAGACTTTAGGTCCTTGCAGTCCCAAATTTGTAATTGTTGAAGACGTGGCATTATTCTTGTAATGCCATTATCTTTTTCTTCTCTCATTCCTTCAAACCCAATCCATTCTTCTAAATAATTCAAGCCGGAAAATAGGAGAGATTTCAACCTTGGGAATATTATGTCGTCTTTCTTGTTTTTGGATTCTATTCCCAAAAATTCAACTCCCACCTTTTTTAAACTCTCTGTATAACATATATATAATCGTTCGAGGGATGGCAGCTTCCCCAAAGGAGGCAAACTCTCTAACTTTGGAAACCGTTTTAAAGTAAGTATTTTCAATTTGGTCAAGGACATCATCCAATTAGGATACACTGTGGTGCCCAGGTGGCAAATAATCCCCAAAATTTCCAAGTCTGGATGTGGCTCTAAGGCATTCAGAGTTAATACATCATTCGTCAATACTCTTTCATCCGTTTGATCTAGAATGCCGCCAAACTTTAGGATCAAATGACGGAGGTATTTCTTCTTCTTCAGTTGTGCATTCTCAGCCTCACTTACATCTACAACATTCCTCAACCCATTTATGCGAAGAACTCGAAGCTCATCCAAATTTTTTAATTCTCCAACTTTACATTCTTCTCTCTCATCCTTACCACATATGTAGAAATCACGTAATGTTTTAAGAGAAGTCAATTTTCCAATCCCTTTTGGAAGTATTACGTCGCCCCCGTTCACAGGGAAAAGGCTTGGAAATATCACGTCCTCCCAATTAGCATCATATGCAGAAATATTAAGATATCTTAAGTTAATTAATTTACCCATCCCATGCGGGAATTTCTTGAGACCTCCACAATTAAATTTCAAACTTTGTAAATTACAGAGATTACACACCGTTTCAGGCAATTCTTTTATTCGAACATTTCTAGACATAAGAAGACACCTTAAATGTATCAAATTTTCCACTGTATCCGGAAGTTTCTCAATTTGACAATCCAAATATAATGTCCGTAAATATCTAAAACGTTTGAATAAATTAGATAGGAGCATGTCAAAGTAATGATACGATTGACCAGAAGTAAGAAAGAGAGTGTGCAGATTTTTTGCTTCATAGACATATTCAGGAAATTTTGATTCTTCTGAAATTTTCAAATGTAAATGGCGTGCACTTTTTAAGTCTATCCTAGACTCTTCATCACCATCAATTATGAAGCATTCATTTTTTGTTATTGATTGTGCAAAGTCATGCACAATATCATGCATTTTGCAACTTACTATCCTACCATCATTCTCATCCTTCCCAAAATCTTGGAAAAAAGAGCGCATGGCCAAAACTTCAAAATATTCTTCTGCCTTCATCTCCATATTTTCTTTTGAGTCGATATATCCTTGTGCCATCCATAGGAGAACCAACTCATATTTATAAAAGTTATAATCTTTTGGAAAGGTAGCACAATATGAAAAGCAACGTTTCATTGGTGAAGGCAAATCATAGTAACTCAAAAATAAAGGTGCAAAAACACCTCTTTCAACACCTTCTAATTCCCATAAACTACTAGCCAAAATATTCTTCCATTGTTCTCTACTTGTCTTCTTGTGCATGAGACTACCTAGAGTCTTTACAGCGAGTGGTAAGCCTTTGCACTTAATTGCTAGTTGTCTACCAAGGTCTTCTAGATCCTTACGTTGATCCTCATTAGAAAATGCAATTTTACTAAACATCAACCAGCAGTCTTCCTCAGACAATACCTCCAAATTGATGGGGGCACTCGCCATCATCTCTGCGACTCCTAGTTTACGTGTGGTGATTAGAATTCTACTACCTTTTGCACCACATTTGAGTGCATCTCTGAACGGCTCCCACTTTGAGGAGTCTTCAGTCCACACATCATCTAAGACAAGAAAAAACTTCTTATCCTCAATCAAACCACTAATTTTACACAATAGACTTTGCAATTCAGTAATATTATTGAGGATTTTAGGGTCAATCTCTTGAATGATTGCTTTGGCAACCCTACACTGATCAAAAGGATCAGAAACACAAACCCACATACATTGCTCAAAGTGAGCCTTCACCTCAGGGTCATTGTAGGCTAGTTGGGCAAGAGTCGTTTTTCCAAGACCGCCCATGCCCACTAAGGAGATAACACGAGGTTTTCTTTCTTCTTGACTACCCTTGTCTAATAAGCTTCTCAGTAGGTGAGCCTTATTATTATCGCGACCAATTATATTGGACGCATCAACAAAGGAGGTAGTTTTTAGTGGATCAACAGGAACTACTTCTAGTTGCCTAGTCAAAACTTTGTCTTTGTCAATCTTATCTAAAGTTTCATTCAGTTTTTTAATCTTGTGACCAATGTCATGACGCAGAGCAAGGTTATTAGCTGGACGGAAACAACACGATAGGGAGGGTAAGAAGGAGCATACCTTCTTCTGCTTCATAGCAGGAGCAGCGTTACTATCAGCTGATTTTCCTTCTTCTTTCTCAATCTCTAACTTGATCCTTGCAGTGTTCCAACTGTCCAACACATCATCCATCTCGTAGTATGCGTCTTTGAGCTGGGCTAACCAATGGTTCTCAACATGCTGCTTCAATTGTCTTTCCTCCTCATTGTCCAGCATCGCCTGGATGATTCTGAGCTTGTGTTTAAGCTCTTGGACTTCTTCGTCAACACCGACAATCAACTTGATCTCTTCTTTCGCCTGCTGAGTAGTGATTGAAGCCAATTGCTTCAAGAGATCATAAACTATTGCGTCAACCATAGTTGAAGAAGGAAGCTTGATAGAAAACAGAACAGAAGAATCTGAAAGAGGAGAAGGTAACTGATAAGAGGTGCTGTTGATGTTCGTCTTTCCACCTTTTATAATGAATT
This sequence comes from Fagus sylvatica, assembly GCA_907173295.1. Taxonomy (NCBI): domain Eukaryota; kingdom Viridiplantae; phylum Streptophyta; class Magnoliopsida; order Fagales; family Fagaceae; genus Fagus; species Fagus sylvatica. Next base: position 21,352,399 of record OU015767.1, on the reverse strand, counting down.
GGAGGTGCTGTTGATGCTCGTCTTGTTAGGATAACGTGTCAATGCATATAATTGTTAGAACATCTTTGCGACCGAATAAAGTAAAGCACAAACCCTGAGACTGAGAGAGATAGCATAGAAGAAAGAAGAAAAGAATCAAAGGACCTTCTAATTTTTGTTACAAGTTTTCTTTTGGGCAAGGAAGATTATAAGCATTGCTTTTTGTCTTGATAGAATCTTTAGGCTTCTAAGAAAGGCACAACCCTTGCGCAATAGTTTTAGTGTTAATAACATAAAAAATAAATAAATAAATAAAATCAGAGAATTTTATATGATTACTTTTTGTACTTTGAAAGCTTGATGCTTTGTCCATACTAAGAAAGGCACAACCCTTGCGCAAGGGAAGCATTGCTTCTTGTCTTTCGGAAGAATATTTATGCTTCTGCTATTAGTGTAAGCTTCAAAAAGAGACAATGTGATAGCTTACTTTTTGCACTTTGAAAGATTGATGCGCTTTGCCCATACAAATGGGCTGGGATCTTAGTTAAAATGCTTTCATTTCTTTTTTTGTCTTGTGGAAATTATACATTGCAAAAAGTATCATACTAATAAGATTGATACGTTCTTTAAAAAATTGTATAATTGATCATATTTGGCCTGCAAGTAATGAATCTAGATTCAATAAGTGATGAGTTCGATTACTTTGGATTTTTTAAAAAAAATTTAGTCGTTAATGTGGATATCTAAGAACTTTTTGAACATATATTGTGTGTGTAGTCCCTTAATTCCACAGTTATCAAGTAATTATTGGAGGAATCCAAGACCTCATAGATCTGATGTGGTCCCAAAATGTTAGTTAGGAGTATTAAACTCAAGATGTTAATTAATTTTTATTAAAAAAATGAAATGCTAAATGGACATTTGTATTTCCTCCGTGATAGACTTGTAAATTTATTATCATTTTCTGAGATAAATTTTGTTTCTATGAAATTTTAACCTCATGCATGATTATTTCAATTCAGGGTAAATTATAATTTAAACCTATGATTTGGTCCTATTACACTTAAATACTCAAACGTTTGATTGCTACATTTGACGATCTAAGATTTAGATTAAAACAAAATCATTATAGTTAGTTCTATCCAAAACTGGGTTTAAGATTTCATTTTAGTCAAAACTTAAGGGGATATAAATATAGAAATTGAAAACTTTGTGAGAATAAAATGTGACACTAAAGATATAAATAATTTGTCCACAACATGGGGTAAATAGTAATTTTCATTGAATTTAAGACTTCAAAAATCTTCCAAGGGGGAAATCATGTTTTTTGGCTGGGGCAAAAAAAAAAAAAAAAAAAAACTAATTTCTAATTATATTTTTTAAAAAGTTTTGAGTCAAGCATCCAAGTAGCTATGGCACTGCACGCTACACCCCTGAACGTTTGGGGCACGTTTGGTACACTGTAATACGAATCAGTATTACATGGAATAAAAGAAGTTGTAATGTAATAATTATTACCATTCATATATATATATATATATATTGGAAAAATGCACTTATGAATTATCCCGTTTTGCAGGAAAAACAGCATAAAGAACATTGTTGCTTATGGCTGTCAGGCTAACCATGGAGAAAATGTTTTAAAACGAGAAAAGTATGCTCCAATGTGCCTTTTCTTCCAGAGAAGTGTTTCTATACAAAACGGTGGGACCATGCTTCTAGGCTACAAATACAATTAAGCTATGATGATTTGGTTGCAGGTCCACAGTCCACACAAAGGAGCAACAAAGATGAACAGCTTAAATATTGAAACAACTACATCTAAAAGTCAAACCATTGATCTGATATTAAGGAAGCTGTCTGGTTGAAGATTATTAATACTTCAGCACTTCTATCAGCTACAATATTATCTTGGAATATTAATGATCTGAAAAATGAAATTTAACAAATTCATCTGCTTATACAAAACAATTCTGCCACTGACAAAAGTAATTTACATACCTTTGAAATAACTACATGTCCCTATAAAAATAAATCTGATAAGCAGTCAGTCACATTTAGACAACAAAGATTTAGATAGAAGAACATACACAAGCCAATTGCCAAGTTTCCAATCCCTTTTGGAAATATTACCCTGTCCGAATTATACCCCAAGTCAGGGTTTTGAATTACACTTATCATGTCGTCATAACGAGTATATGCAAAAATATTAAAATATCTTAAGTTAATTAATTTACCCATCCCATGCGGTAATTTCTTGAGATACATACCATTAAATCTCAAACTTTGTAAATTACAGAGATTACACACCGTTTCAGACAATTCAAATATTTTAACATTTCCAGACATAAGAAGTCACCTTAAATGTATCAAATTTTCCACTGTATCCGGAACTTTCTTAATTCGACAATCAAAATATAATGTCCATAAATATCTAAAACGTTTGAATAAATTAGATAGGAGCATGTCAAAGTAATGATCCAATTGACCAGAAGTAAGAAAGAGAGTGTGCAGATTTTTTGCTTCATAGACAGATTCAGGAAATTTTGATTCTTCTGAAATTTTTAAATGTAAATGGCGTGCACTTTTTAAGTCTATTCTAGACTCTTCATCACCATCAATTATGAAGCATTCATTTTTTGTCATTGATTGTGCAAAGTCATGCACAATATCATGCATTTTGCAACTTACTATCCTACCATCATTCTCATGCTTCCCAAAATCTTGGAAAAAAGAGCGCATGGCCTCAACTTCAAAATATTCTTTTGCCTTCATCTCCATATTTTCTTTTGAGTCGATATATCCTTGTGCCATCCATAGGAGAACCAACTCATATTTATAAAACTTATAATCTTTCGGAAAGGTAGCACAATATGAAAAACAACGTTTCATTGGTGAAGGCAAATCATAGTAACTCAAAAATGAAGGTGCAAAAACACCTCTTTCAACATCTTCTAATTCCCATAAACTACTATCCAAAATATTCTTCCATTGTTCTCTACTTGTCTTGTTGTGCATGAGACTACCTAGAGTCTTTACAGCAAGTGGTAAGCCTTTGCACTTAATTGCTAGTTGTCTACCAAGGTCTTCTAGATCCTTACGTTGATCCTCATTAGAAAATGCAATTTTACTAAAAATCAACCAGCAGTCTTCCTCAGACAATACCTCCAAATTGATGGGAGCACTCGCCATCATCTTTGCAACTCCTAGTTTACGTGTGGTTACTAGAACTCTACTGTCTTGAGCACCATTTTCGAATACAAGTTTGAATGGCTCCCACTTTGTGGAGTCTTCGGTCCACACATCATCTAAGACCAAGAGGAACTTCTTTCCCCTAATCAAATCATGAATTTTACACAATAGAGTTTCCAATTCAGTAATATTATTATAGGGGCCGTTAGGACAAAGCTCCTGACAGATTGCTTTGGCAACCCTACACTGATCAAAAGGATCAGAAACACAAACCCACATTCTTTGCTCAAAGTGAGCCTTCACCTTAGGGTCATTGTAGGCTAGTTGGGCAAGAGTCGTTTTTCCAAGACCGCCCATGCCCACTAAGGAGATAACACGAGGTTTTCTTTCTTCTTGACTACCTTTGTCTAATAAGCTGCTCAGTAGGTTAGCCTTATTATTATCGCGACCAATTATAATGGATGCATCAACAAAGGAGGTAGTTTTTGGTTGGTCAACAGGAACTACTTTAGGTTGCCTAGTCAAGTCAAACCCAAACAACACTTTGTCTTTGACAATTTTATCTAAAGTTTCATTTAGTTTTTTAATCTTGTGACCAATGTCATGACGCAGGGCAAGGTTATTAGCTCGACGGAAACAACACGATGGGGAGGGTAAGAAGGAGCATACTTTCTTCTGCTTCATAGCAGGAGCAGCGATACTATCAGCTGATTTTCCTTCTTCTTTCTCAATCTCTAACTTGATCCTTGTAGTGTTCCAACTGTCCAACATGTCATCCTTCTCGTAGTATGCGTCTTTGAGCTGAGCTAACCAATGTTTCTCAACATGCTGCTTCAATTGTCTTTCCTCCTCATTGTCCAGCATCGCTTGGATGATTCTGAGCTTGTGTTTAAGCTCTTGGACTTCTTCGTCAACACCAACAATCAACTTGATCTCTTCCTTCGCTTGCTAAGCAGTGATTGAAACCAACTGCTTCAAGAGATTAGAAACTATTGCGTCAACCATAGTTGGAGAAGTTAAGTTTGATAGATAATAATAGAAGAAAATGAAAGAAGAGAAGGCAATCTTTCTGGTGCTGGTAATATTATTCTTTCCAGCTTTTATAATGAACTAGTCGCAAACCCGCGCAATGTGTGTAAAACTCCAAATGATAGATTGAACTACAAACATAACTATGGCCCTATACAATTTTATCCACAATGACATACAACTTAAAACTCCTAGGTGAATATAGCAACAAACAATAAACAAAGAAACAAAAGGGAAAAGAATGCACCTTTGAGACTTAAACAATAATAGAATCATAGGGACCACTGGGAGACTAAAAAAAAATTCCAAACATAGGATTTAAATAGGAAATTAGGGGTGCAATTAATTGGGGAGATGAAGAGGTAAGGGAGTTCAAGAGGTGAGAGGGAGAGAGAGAGAGGTAGATGAAAATGTGAGATAATTGATTAAGGAGATGAAGAGGTGAGTGGGAGAGAGAGGTAGATGAAGAGGTGAGGTAGAGGAATAACCATGAGAGAGAGATTTTTTTTTTTTTGAATAAAAGTGTGAGAGGGAATTAAATAGAGGAAAGGGGAAGGTGGAAGTGTGTGTGAGCAGCAAATCTGACGTGGCGGTATTTGGGGAAGTCTAAAAATTTTCTCTCAGCTTCAACTTTTAGTTTATATACCAGTCGTAAACCTGTGTGATGCATGGAAAAATTTGTATAAATGTATAATGTAGTTAATTTTGTCACAAACTTAAACAAATAAACTTAATTTCTATAGAATTCCAATCTTCATTATTTACATCAATAGTAAATTAGTAAGCATCAAAAGCCTGCAATAAGTTGAACATTTGCTTTAGCATAAGTTGTTGTGTTTTTAATAGTTGCATTCGTCTTCTCCAATGTTAGCCTTCCTCTCATGTATCTACAGTTATAGATGTAGTAGACATCCATAACAAATAGAATATAAGTGAATAGTTTTAAACGATTTATTATGTTGCATAAGCTAAAAGTCACTCTAACATCAAATGTTGATTATAGAAGGAAATACGTATTGACGTTGATAGAGAATCCAGCTCATTCGTAGTTAAATACCACAATGCTGGAGAGCTGCGACCCTTTTTTCTTGAAATTAAAAATAGAACTAAGATGAAGAACATATGCTTGTAACGATTTCCACACAGTGCAGTTGCATATATAGTTTAAATGGAATTACCAAATATTTTTCCTTTTTTATTTTTTTCTTGGAAACAAACCTCACTTGTTTTTTAGGTTCAAGGGAAGAATTTAAAATAAAAATAAAAATATTACCATGATGATGCCAATGGAGATATAGAACAGTAGCATAAAGAAACAGGAAAGGGAGTAACTATATAATGCATCTCACAAATATTCATCTAAACCACTATAGCCACATACAACTCTTAATTTAACGTTAAAGGCTAAGATAGAGTTCTTAATTACATCAACATCTTGAATTTTCACAACAAAGAGATAATTTTTAGTGAACAACCAAGTTAAAGTTCCTTTAAAATGTTTAGACAACTCCTACTATTTGTGTATTGATGTTCTTGCATTGACCAATCTGTAGTTGTAACTTTCAAGTATATTCACTTCCACACTAAAGGATAAAAATCTCAAAATATGAATTTATGCATGTTTTGTCTCGCATATGGCCATTCACAAATCACAACAACTTCAATCCCTTGTAAGATTTTATTTTAGGTAGATCATTCCCGAAGTTCCTAATAACAAATATTGGAAACTTTGGTTCAAGCATTTATTCAAACACTATGAGAGGAATTGAGAACCCAAAGAGGGAAAGAAAAAAAAAATGATTTTCATAGGATTGAGAAACAAAATAAAATAAAACTAAAAAGTCAATTTTTTAATCATAATTTAGGAAATTCCTTGTAGTCATCTCAAAAGAGATAGAAAGAGACAAAGAAGGTACCTGTGAAAGAGGTTTGATACCAAATTGGATGAAATATACTCATAAAAATTGCTACCACTATAGTTTTATTTCTTTAGATGATGCACTAAATCTATTAATACAAACATATCCCAAAGAATCCAAAATAATAATAATAATAATAATAATCAAAACCACCTAAGCATCAAACAATTATTAAAATGAATCAGATCATGCATATAGTATAAACCCAAAAATTTTAGAGGAACTTGAATTAGCAATTGTGTGAAAAAGACAACTAACAAAATAAAAAGACAACAAAGAAATTACCTTTAGCTTGTGGAAACCATTGCCAGCACGAAAGAAGATGTTACTCTGCGTCTAGCTCTCATCAAGCTTGAAATCCACATAAAAAACATCTAACTTCATAAACAAAACAAACCCATTAATTTCTATTAACCCACACACAAAAAAGTACTAATCAAAATTTTCAGGATTGGGAACTTGGGTTGATGAAATCTCTTTTTTAAACCCTATGTCTATAAGACATCTAATCAAATAGGTAAGATGTCAGCAAACATAAGCACTAACTTACAGGGAATACTGAAACGATATTAAATGAAAGGGAAAAATACACTTTACCCACTTATGGTTTGGCCCATTTACATCTATATGTTAACTATTTGTTAACTTCCGTTATCCACGTCGGACTGCCGTTAAAAACAAAACAAAATAAAAACCTCTCCTTCTCTCTCATGCTTGATGCAGACGCTCCTCACCTGAACTCTCACGCCGGCCCTCACGCGATCTCCTCTACTCACCGGGACTCTCACGTGATCCACCCTCCTCACCGGAACTCTCAAGTCGGCCCTCACACTTGGGATTTTGGAATTTTAGCTTTGGGTTTCAGTATGACAATCATTCCATATTTTTCTTTCTTGCGTTGTGATGGTTGGATCCGATTGTTGTGTTTGTAAGAGTGAGTGCGAGATCAAAGTTCATGCCTTTTGTCGTGAAATAGATAATGGGTAATGGTTGTTTCAGTCAGTTTGTGGGATTTCTCATGTGGGTCTGTAAATTTGAACTTTGTTGCGGTTCTGATCTTGCTGAAATTGGTGTTTCTATTTCTTTTTTGGTTGTTTGCTTGAATTTTGGTGTTTTGATTTTTATTAGATAAGAAAATTGTTTATATTAAATTTGACGTTTTGATAGCTAAATTTTGATATCCTATTGATTGCTCATATTTATATTCAGTAAGACTTATGGGTTGTTTTCATAAAAATTGATGGTGCTTTGATTTGGGAGCATTCAAGCTGATATCTTGATAGTTTAGTTTCAATGAGGAAACATGTGAGAGTTCCGGTGAGGATAGGAGATCACGTGAGGCCGGCGTGAGAGTTCTGGTGAGGAACACCTGTATCAAGAGTGAGAGAGAAGAAGGTTTTTATTTTGTTTTGTTTTTATTTTGTTTTGTTCTTAACGGAAGTGAGACGTGGGTAACGGAAGTTAACAAATAGGACCTCAGGTAGGTAAAGTGTAAATTTTGAAACCACAGGTAGGCAACTTGTAAATGGGCCAAACCACAGATGGGTAAAGTGTACTTACCCCTAAATGAAAACTTATATTTTTTCATTATGAACAACCTAAAGAGTATTGCAATAAAAACGGGAGGATCCCTCCAAACCAAAAAATGTATAGACATAGGTGTTAAGGGGAGTCAAAATAGAAAAGCTTTACTATGAATTTAAGAACCAATCTTGAATAAAATATATCAAAGCAAGTGAGAACATATCTTTTGGAATTTTATCAAAAAACTCATGAGATGGTAGTAACAAATTCAGATGTAAGACTTTCAATTCATCACTTACATTTAGCTTGATTCAAGATCGATATTCCTCTAAAAAATCAACTCTAGTTGCGGGAACAAAGCAAGCGAGCTCCTAGCTATGGATCATGATCAACATGCATAGCATCGTGAGGAGTGGGAATTAGGGAGGATTGGTTGGAAGTGATTTATATAGTGATGGAGGATAAAGTTGTGCAGCAATGAGTGTGCCCCTTGGTTGGAAATGTTTGAAGAATTGGGACTGTTACAAAACCGATTCATATCCACATCTTTAAATGTTGAGCAAGAGAAGTTAAGGTTTAAATGAAGGAGACAAAATGGGTTGGAGTTGTGGTTTAATCACTAATTTAGCATTTATCTCCCCAAAAGAAACGTGATATAGTGAGACTTGATAGGGTGGCATGATTAATATGGCAAGTGATATAGTGGAGAGGTGGCCTGATTAATATCAATAGCATTTACATTTATTTGAAACATTAAACCATTAGTTTGTAACAAGAAAACCTCATGGGAGAGAAGAGGCGAGGTGAGAGAGAGAGCATATGAGAAGAATTAAGAATAGGAGACATGGTGAGAAAAAGTGAAATAGAGTGATGGGTGAGGTGGAATAGTGTGGGTGTAGAGAATCTAACGTGGCGGTGTTTAGAGGAGGGAAAAAAATTTCTCTTTGCTTCGAGTTTTAATTTATATACTAGTCACAAACCTGTGCGATGCGCGTGAAAATTTGACATGATAATTTTTTTTTTGGACTTGTAAGCGTTAGTCCTAAACCCACCTCAAAATAAGTATTTTGTAAGTTAAGTGGTCTATATTTGTGATTTGAAAGTGTTTTAGATTTTTGTAAGGTTTTTAACTTCAAGATATTTTGTAATAAATTTATAGTTAGATATGTATAAAAACGCAATGCAATAAAAAAATCTGGAGAATGTATAATTTTGATTAGAACATGCCATGGATCTTGATTATTTCATATGTTAGCTAATGTTATTTTGCATTTTTGGAAAATTTATTGAGCATTTTATAAAAGCTTTGTTTTCATTTTATTACATAAGAACTATTAAAAAAGTTGTATCAATTTACTTTGATAATCACTGAGCTAATATATGAAAATCAACTATTACAAAACTGTTTCTCCCCAAAACATATATTGATATTTTTTCCCTCCACAATTTAAATTTCATGAAAAACTAAGTAATCTAAATATGGAGTAGATCTTCTTTTCATTTTATTTTTTATTTTTTTATCATAATATGGAGTAGATCTTAGGCAATCAATAACCCTTCCATCACATTCTTGAAACCTTTAAACCCAGATGGCCATTGTTGCTAACTCAACATTACAACACTTGGACGTGTAAAGTGATTTTAGCAAATAGCATAAAATTCTAGCATCTGAAAATGTTATGATAAACCACCAAATAAGCAGATGTGTGCACCTTGTCTCTCTTAAACAGGTGAAACTATTCAATGTACCTAAAGTATCAACATACATTTGATAAAATAAATGATTATGTCTAGCATTGGAGTTATGATTTGAGAATTTCTGGTAGATCACCTTCAGCGTAGTTAATGCAGTGAGGATCCGACAAAGTGAAATCCAATCAATAGGTTAGCATAATCCCTTTAACAAAGAAACCTAAACTCAAATTAATACATTTTTTGGTATAAAAAAAATAGTATATAATTGATATTAACCCTTTGGTTGTTACCCCAATGTCACCAATTGCAGCAATACCAACTGTATATAGGTTGCCAATCCGAGAATACTCTGTTGGCCATTAGAAATTGAAAGTAGGAAAAAAAAAAAAAAAAATCATCATTTTGAAGCTTAGGTAAGCTAACTGATAAGATTTCAAATTGACAATTGGAACAAAGAATTTAAAGAATGAAATTCGGGAGAGAGGTGCCTCTAGTTGTTTATCCTATGAGCCCAAATCCCCTTCAACTTAGGATGTATTGTCTTACAAGATTTTCAAGAAACTAAAAAAAGATTATTGAGTAAGCTTGGGAAGTTGCATACACTTCCCTTTTCCAACCATACACATTTTCTATTATTGATTTAAACTGGTAGGTGAAGTACGATGCTTGAAGACATTTGAGCACATAAACATTGTTAAGTTTAGAGAGAGAAGCACAGACAGACAGAGAGAATAAACTGTATATTGTGTATTCTGAATAATCATGTACAGATAAAAGAATATATATAGGCCTAGTCTAGTGTACGGTATAGTAAATACATAGTAAATCCTAGGAAACCCTAGACTAGTACAATAACAAATGGTATATACATGTTAACATCCGCCCTCAAACTCAAGGTGGTCTGATAGAAGCCATCTTGAGTTTGGAAACAAGATCACGAAAACGACCAGGAGGAAAAGTCTTCGTAAAGATGTCAGCAGTCTGATCAGAAGAGCTAACTGGAAGAAGATGTAGGATGTCAGCAGACAGATGATGACACACAAGATGACAATCAATCTCAATATGCTTGGTGCGCTCATGGAAAACATCATTATGCGCAATCTGAATAGCACTACGGTTGTCACAATGTATGATAGTCGGTGAAGAATGTGTAAGACCCATATCTTCCAACAGCCAATGAAGAGCAAGAAGTTCAGAAGTAGTATCAGCTAAAGCACGGTACTCTGCCTCAATGCTAGAGCGAGACACAATATGCTGTTGCTTATTGCGCCAAGAAATAAGAGAGTCTCCTAAAAAGAAACAAAATCCAGTAGTAGAGCGGCGGTTAGTAGGATCCCCAGCCCAATCAGCATCAGAATAAGCACAGAGGTCAAGGATGGAGAGAGCAAAGAAGTGAAGTCCGTGAAACATAGTACCCTTGATATAGTGAAGAATGTGAATCACTGCAGCATAGTGTGTAGAATGGGGAGCAGATAAGAATTGACTCACCAAATGAACAGCATGAGCAATATCAGGGCGGGTTACAGTGAGATAGACTAAGCTGCCAACAAGCTGACGATAGAGAGTGGCATCACTGAGAGGTGTGCCATCCAAGGGAGTAAGACGAGCATTCATCTCAAGGGGTGTAGAAACAACTTTAGTGTCAGTCAGGCCAGCACGAGATAACAAGTCAGAGGCATACTTAGCCTGAGAGAGATAATAACCAGTGGAATCAGAAGAGACCTCAAGGCCTAGGAAGTAGCTCAGATGACCAAGATCCTTCATCTCAAATTGTTGGTGGAGAAATAGCTTGAAATCAGAAATGCCACAGTGATTATCCCCAGTAATGATCATGTCATCAACATATAGTAGAAGAAGAATCATACCCTTATCAGATCGGCGGATAAATAATGCTGTATCATGAGAACTGGATGAGAAGCCAAACTGATGTACAATACTGCTAAACTTGGCAAACCAGGCTCGAGGAGCTTGCTTAAGACCATAAAGAGCGCGACGAAGGAGACAAAATTTGTCAGGATAGTCTGAATAACCTGGAGGTGCCTGCATATAGACTTATTCAGTGAGATCATCATTTAAAAAAACATTCTTAACATCCATTTGAAAAAGAGGTTACTGATGAACTGCAGCAATAGCAAGAAGACTGCGAACAGAGGTAATACGAGCAACAGGAGCAAAAGTCTCCTCATAGTCAATCCCATATTCCTGAGCATATCCCTTGGCAACAAGACGAGCCTTATACCGTTCAATAGAGCCATCAGATTTGGTCTTAATCTTGTAGACCCATTTGCAGCCAATGACAGATTTACCATGAGGCAAATCAACCAAGTCCCAAGTATGAGTCTTCTCCAAAGCCTGAAGTTCCTCTGTCATTGCTTGCTGCCAAAGAGGGTTAGTACAGGCCTCACGATAGGTGTGAGGCTCATGAAGGGAAAGTATAGCTGAAAAACAAGAATAATCACGCAAATGAGCAGGAGGTGCTCTTACCCGGTCAGAGCGACGAAGGGGGAGGAGAGGAGTCTGATCAGTGACAGGATCCACGGGCGGTGCAGGTTCTTAGGGTGAAGCTGGAGAGTCAGCAGGAGGAGCAGCAAGAGGGAGGTCAGGAGTCTGATCAAGGACAGGATCCACAGCTAGTGGAGGTGCTAGAGGAGAAACCGGAGAATCAGCAGGAGATATAGGAAACAAAGGCAGTGATGGATTAGTAAAAAAGGAAGGAGTGGAACAAGTTGTAAACTTGGAAAGGGAATTAAACATGGTATGTTCCCAAAAAACAACATGACGAAAAATGCAAAGACGTTGAGAGATAGGGTCCTAACAACGATAACCTTTGTGTTCAATCCCGTACCCAAGAAAACAACATAGACGAGATCGAGATTCTAATTTGGAATGTTCGTGTGACTGAAGTAAAACAAAGCATGCACAACCAAAGACACGAAGAGAAGAATAGGAAGCTAGAGCACCATAGAGACGTTCAAAGAGAGTCACATTTTGGAGAGTTGAGGATGGAAGACGGTTGATGGTGTAGACAGCAGTGAGGGCGGCTTCCCCCCAAAAACGTTCAGGATATGAAGCAGAAATGAGGAAAGCCCTAACAGAGTCTAGTATGTGGCGGTGTTTGCGTTCAGCCCTACCATTTTGCTGAGATGTTCCTGTACAAGAACGCTGAATAATAGTGCCTTATGTGTGAATGAAATAAAGAAATTGAGAGTCTCTATATTCCATGGCATTATCAGTGCGGAAGATTTTAATGGTTTTTGAAAACTGTGTGGAGATCATTTGGGCAAAAGTGCGATAGATTTGAGCTAATTTAGAGCGATTGTGCATAAGGTAGATCCATGTATATCGAGAGAAAACATCAACAAATATGACAAAGTATTTAGATTCACCTACAGTAGCAGTGGGGCTAGGTCCCCAAATATCAGAGTGAATCAAGTCAAAAGAGGTATGAGAAAAAGAGTCACTATTATTAAAAGATAAAGCTGGTTGTTTGGCCAACTGACAAGATACACAGTCAACTGAATCATGTTTGACTTGACCCAAAAAACCACTAGAAATTAAAGTGCGGAGTTTTTGAACTGACACATGACCTAAACATAAATGCCAAAGACTCAAAGGAAAAATAGAAGTAGTATGAGCAACATGAGATGGAGGCGGTGTCGATGTGGTTGGTAGGTGAAGTGAAGTGAGCTCGAACATCCGTCCCACTCTACGGCTTGTCCCAAGAACTTGATTCGTCCGAGGATCCTGCACACGACAACCAGAAGAACCAAACCACAAGTCAAAACCAAGTTCACATAATTGACCAACAGAGATGAGATTAAGAGTGAGGTTAGGAATAAGATATGTGTCAAATAGAGACAGTGTAGAGGTGGAAACAGAACTAGTATGACTAGCAGCAAGGTGCGAGCCATTAGTAGTTTGAATAAGAGGAGAATGAGTAGTAGGAATAAAAGAAGAAAATAGCTGAGAATAAGGAGACATATGATTACAACAGGCAGAATCAAAATACCAAGTATTACCTGAGACAGTAGAGGAAACCTTATCAGAGGAGGACAAAAATTGTTTGACCATGGTAAAGACCATTGGTCCTAACTCACTAACCGGGATAGATGAGAGAGAGGGATCAGAGGGTGAGTCTTCAGCAGCAGCAGCAACAGAGTGATTAACAGGCTTTGGAAGAATGCCTGATTAACCTGGCTTGGAAGGCTTGGTAAGGCAGTTGTAGACAATGTGACCAATCTTGTGACAATACCGACATTGGATGGTCGGGCATTCAGCCAAAAGATGTCCCTGCTTATGACAGTTCTTGCAATATTTCGAACCATTCTTAGATGAGGAAGAGCTTGAAGGACATGCAGCAGTAGCAAGGACCGCATCAGGGTGATGAGGTTGAAGAGTGTGAAGACGGGTCTCATGAGAGAGAAGCTGACTCATAGCAAATTCCAGAGTAGAGAGAGGGACCTGCTGAAGCAAAGTAGCATGAACTGGTTCAAACTCAGAAGTCAAGGCCATCAGGAACTGGATAAGATGAAACTGATCTCGTTTGGTAGCTAAGATTGCTGCATCTGCAGGATCCTTGACAATATGGGTAGACTGCTCCATCTGATCCCAAATAGACTGCATACCAAAATGGAACTCATTGATCAGTTGCCTAGGCGTTTGTTTCATATTGACAAGAAGACCCCAAAGTTGATACTCGTGAGAAAGGCCACCAGTAGTATAATGACGACTCAGAAGATCCCAAACATCCTTAGCATTTTCATAGCGACTAAATTGCTGATGAATGGAAGGTACAGTAGAGTGGCGAAACCAGGTGATGATTTGGTGATTCTTGCAATCCCAATCTTCAAGACGATCAGCAAATTTCGTGTCTTCTTCATCCTTAGAACGAACAGGAGCTTGGATTTCACCTGTGACATAGCGCCATAAACGATGGCCTTTGAGGAAGCTGCGCATGTCTTGGGACCACAGAACATAATTGTGCCCATTGAGAATGGTGGAAACAGTCTTAGGAAGTTCATTTTTATCTATCGAAAATACCTGAAAAGAACAAATGAGAAAAACAAAAAAAATGGGTAAGCCTTTTCTTTTTTTTTTTTTTCCAGCTAGGGTTGACGTCAGCAAGATGTAGGGCTGACGTCAGCAACTCACAGAACATGCGGGTCGCGTGGCAGGTCGGATCGCGGGTCAGGTTGGGGTGCGTGGATCTGAGTACAAAAACATGCCGGAAGCTTCACCGGCACGTGGGGAGGTTTCTGGCGGCGATATTTCTGGTGGAGATTCTTCTTGACGAGACGAAGCCTTGGATGTCTCGCAAAAGATAAACGGAGCAGCCTAGAGGCGGCGGCGGAGATCAGAACCGGCGGGTTTGTCGGAGATAGATGGGGCGCGTGGCGGCGTGTGGGGATGTTTCTGACGATGAAATTTTTCAGGTTTTGGAAATCGAGCTCTGACGATCAGAGCGGTAGGCAGCACAGGATGAACGGAGGTCTCTGGAAGCAATTGTAGGAGAAGAGAGGCACAGCTGTTTTTGGAGAAAAATTGTTTTCAGAAAACCCTAGACTAGTTTTAAGAATCACAATGCCAAAAAATTAATTTGGCTCTGATACCATGTTAAGTTTAGAGAGAATCACAGACAGACAGAGAGAATAAACTGTATATTGTGTATTCTGAATAATCATGTATAGATAAAAGAATATATATATAGGCCTAGTCTAGTGTACGGTATAGTAAATACATAGTAAACCCTAGGGAACCCTAGACTAGTACAATAACAAATGTTATATACATATTAACAAACATGAAATATAAAATGTGATGGAAAATATATTTACTTCATGAAATAATGAATGAAAATAATTAGAAAGCAAAGCCAACCGGATGGTCTCAAGAGGAGCAAGCACAGCCTTGGTCATAGCCCTTGCTAAAGCTCCACTAACAAACTCACCAACTTCTCTAGTCCTCAAGAAACCCTGAATTACATCAAAGCACGTCAATGTGATAGAGCCAATGTCCATGGGACAAGAAAACAATACCCAGAGACAGATATGATAAAACAATCCAGTAATCAAACTCATAAAAATAAGAAATTAAAGGAAATTCCAAGGATATAATCAGTAGAGCTAAACATATACTGAAGTTAACCTAATACAACAATATCTCACATTAAAAAAAAAATAGCTCTTGGGCATGAGCATAAACTGCTTAGCCCGTCAGGGGTGAATCCCTTGGATTACTCTGCAACTGGTTCTAATGGGTGGGGTCTGTTGCCCATAGGTTTTACTACCTAGAGGCAAGTCCAAAGGGCTTTTTTTTAGAAAGGTTCCCTACGTTATCAAAAAAATATAAAAAATAAAAAATTTCTTTCCTGGGCTTCTATACATTTTCTCAGCAATCAAACAGAACACCATAACAAAGTAGCTAAATTTAACCACCAAAATAAAAAAGTTGCAATTTTTTTTCATATGCTCTCATTTTAAAATATTCATCTCATCGTGTTCACCCAAAATGTGAAGGATGGATTCACACCTGTTATGTTTGAGAGCCTTCTTTCTTGAAACCTTGTTTTGGGGAAGTTTCAAAAGTCCATTATTTTTTTCTTGAAGTTTCTTTGAGTTCCTGATTGCTGAAACTGAGATGTATTTAAGATTTGGATTTTAATTGAATCTGTTGAATGTATTAATTCTGTTAATCATATAATATTGTTAATAGAGAATCATTGTTGACACAAATAAATGTGCATGTTAATGGTTACTGGCTCATAATTATACTGACTTCTGACAAAATGCAAGATCTTTTGTATCAATAGATTGTGTTGTTGATCTTTTAGGTAATGGTAACATCTATAGATCTTAGGAATCACATTTTAAAAAAGTGGCCTACTTTCATAGTTGCAATGTTTTTCTTTTCTTTTCTTTTTTGAATAATTTAGTGTATAGTAATACATATTCTGGGTTATATAGTATATTATTGAGCTTACCTTCGTAAAGTGTGGAAAAAAGAATTTTCTCTGTATATAGGGGTCACCATATGTTTTGCTTATCTACATATTTTGAAAAGGAAAGGAGGATATTTAAATTGTGATACAAGAAGTAAATATCATATACTATATAATAATAGTTGCATTTTAAACGTTGTGGTTATGCCAAAATGGATGTCCTCTTCTTGTTTCTTTTATATATATATATTCTTCTTCTTTTTCTTATGCCACGCGCACAATCCTTTTGCCCCTTTTATTTTACATGCTTGAGATTTCTTTATCTCAACTAACAAAAGTCCTTGTACACTTACATGTCCTACGATTTGTTTTTGCCATGTGGTACATTATAAGTACATTAAAATTATTAATATAGTTTTCTCTAATTTAAACCATATTGGCAAAGTTTCAAGAAGTTGAAAAATACTACCTTTTTATAATTTGCCAAACTATTACTAAAATTTTCTAGAAATTTAAATGAAGTTTCACTATTTATTTAAATTATTTTAATCATCTACTATTAAAGTTTCAAGAAATTTAAAAGAAGTGTCATTATTTATTTTAAATTATTTTAATAATCTATTATAATTTTTGGTTTTGATAAAAACTCAGTCTTACATGATATGCTTTTGCCACATAACCTAAACTTATGGAAAAAATAGAAAAAAATGGAACTTTAGGGACAAAATTGAAAAGTGGCCAAACTTGGAGGGTGTAATTTGTAATTTAGCAAAAAATAAACAAGAAACAAACAACATTTAGTTGAGGCATTAAAGGAGGTTTGGACATGCTGCAACTTTTAGATGCTTTTTGGTTCAAGTTATACTAATTTCTTCATTTGATATTTTGCTAGCACAGCTTGCTCTGACGTTTCAGAGGTGTTGTTTCTTTTAACTGTCTCAAATTAATGGGTAACCTTTTGGGTGTTGTTTGTGTATAAATAAAGTTTCACTCTTCCACTTAAAACCTTTTAGATCTATCAACTATGAATATGGTAAGGAACTATAATATATGTGCAATGATTGAGTATCTAATGGATTTCACAGGTGCAGCTGTTCCAGTTCTGAGCTTGGTTTCCATGACATTTTAGTTTGTTTAGGGTTTAGTTTAGTTCCTTTCTTATCTGTGGCAAAAATTAGTGCTCTCTCTCCTATTTTAACTTTTTGTTTTGTTCCCAGTGTTAATGTTTCTGATAATTATTCTCTTTGGATTTAATATTAAGATGGATGGTACTGGTTGCAGCATGTTTTGGAGATGGGAAACCCCATGCAAGAAGTCAAATTATCAAAAAGTTGAGAGGGAAAATTGTACAAATGAGTCAGCATAAGTACGCTTCAAATGTTGTTGAGAAATGTTTGGAGTATGGAGATCCTACTGAACAAGAGCTCTTGATTGAGGAGATTATTGGGCAATCTGAGGAAAATGATAATTTATTGGTAAGCTCTTTTTTTTCTCCCTTTTGCCTTACGTCAATTTAAAAGCCTATATTGGAAGCTAATTGTTGACAATAAGGAGTAATTTGTTGACAATAAGGAGTAATTATCTCCAAGTTGGTTCTCCAATATTCTAGCCCCTAATTTGTCTCTATTGCTAGCTGTATCTCTAGTGATTGTATGTCTATTGCTAGCTGTACAGATAGCTATAATTGCTACTGTATCTCTAGTGATAGAGTATAGTCTAATTGCTGTAAAATCCCTATGTAAATACGTGATTTCCTTATAGCTAGTCAATCAGTCCTAAACTATAGGTAAAGCTTTGTAAAGTGGCTATTTATGCCCAGCCAGTAATGAGAAAAAGACAAGAGAGTATTCTCCTCACAAACTCTGTATTTTTGACTTGGTATCAGAGCTGATATTATTATTCGTTCTATATCATCACAGCCTGAATCCTCATATATCCCTCTAACCATGACTAATGACAAACCCGAATTATCCTCTGTACCAGTTGTCCATGTTCAATCAGAAAACCCCAGTTTCACAACTAATGTCATCCTTACCGAAACCAATTATGATGTCTGGTCTCAAATCATGGAAATGCAGATTGCAGGGCGTGAGAAGCTTGAATATCTTACGAGTAAAACATCTCCGAAGGTTACTGATACTTCCTATGCAAAGTGGTACGCTGAGAACCAAAAGGTCAAAGGATGGTTACTAACCTCTATGTCACCGGAGATTATGAAACGCTATCTTAGATTGCCTACTGCACGTGAAATCTGGACTGCTCTTGCCAAAGCATTCTATGACGGGGCAGATGAATCGCAACTCTTTGCACTGAATCAACGAGCATTCTCTACCAAACAGGTTGGTCGTCCTCTTTCCACCTATTATGGTGATCTGATAGAAATTTTTCAAGAACTAGATCATCGTGATAAATTTGTCATGAAAGATCCCGATGATGTTATTGCCTATAAAAAATCAGTTGAGAGACTGCGGGTGCATATTTTTCTGAATGGACTTGATGCAGAATTTGAACAAATTCGAGGTGAGATTCTCAGGAGGGATCCTGTACTAGATCTTGAAGAAACTTATGCATATGTTC
>OU015767.1:21271047-21328547 GCA_907173295.1 Fagus sylvatica | reverse complement strand
CTTCCTGTGAATTCAAATATGGACATGTCTGTAATTCCACTTGACATTGTTCATAGTTTGCTAGGCCCTAGGAATTATAATATTGAATACATTATTTTGCAATTTGCAACTTGTTTTCTGCTTACTGAGTTTGTTGTTTAAATTTTTATTTACTAGGCAATGATGAAGGACCAATTTGCGAATTACGTGGTCCAGAAGATTCTTGAAATAAGCAATGATAAACAGCGGGAAATATTACTAAATCGTGTAAGAGTAAATCTTATAGCTTTGAAGAAATACACTTATGGGAAACACATCGTTTCTCGATTTGAACAACTATCTGGTGAAGGTGCGTAAATTTCTTTCTTTAATTCATGTACATATTTAAAGCAATGATTATCAAGTGTCTATTTTATCTACAAGGGAAACGGGGATAAACTCTAAAGGATAGCTGGCTTTGTGCATGTACACACACTTATTTGTAGGCACCTAAGCATAGCTTGACCGAAATGCTTATTTACCTTTTAGACCAAAAAATATACAAAATAGTTGTCATCATGAGTCCTCTTTGTACATAACATGGGTTTCCGTATATTCACACTGCAGTCTACTTTTACACATGCTTTAGTCCTTCACCAGTGTGCTACAGGCTTGTTACTGCACAAGAAGGAACGCTAACTTAGTTGTCTCTTAATTTCAACTGACTTATTGTAGTTAGACTCAATATTTGTTTAATCCATGTAGTGAGATTTTGATAATCGCCATATATTTTTATTTATTTTTCATTATTTCTATGCCATATGCAATTGCTGTCTCCCTTCTACTGACTCTGCATTTTAATTCAAACATTACAGGCTCACCTTGGGTGCTTAAATGGCTTACCTCTTTTTTTTTATATACTAAAAAATGGCTTACCTCTTGCCAATGATTACCTCAGGCTTTTGATTTATTATGAAGGAAAAACATTATTTTATGTATTATGTAATAATGTTAATTTGTTTTCCTTTTAAGAATTTAATAGGATTTTACAATGTCTCTACTTGCTGAAACTTAGAACAGTTGAATTTAGATTATGGTTCATCATGTTTTTATCACCTAATTAGAGTCATCAGTGCAAGGTTTTTGTACATTTAGTTAGAAAGTCTTAAAATTTGAAGTAGTAAGTATCAGAAAAATTGATCAATTGATCTAGTTGTACACGATATAATTTACCATCATGAAGAAGACATTGTATTCATCTTAGCATGCTTTGGAAGATAGCTTGTGCACACATCACTTTGTTGCAATTAGGCTTTCAAAATTGGTAGTTCAATATAACAGCATCTCTCAGACACACACTCACACCCAGATGCATAGTACCACACCCACACCTACACACACACATGCATGCCCACCGCTGCACCTGCAACCACACCAACACACATGCCCCCCAAGCACTCCACAAGCACAGGATCTTTTGCCATGTTTGACTGAAAACGATATTGGTGGGCTGCACCTAAACTGTGGTTTTCTTGATCTAATTAAAATATATTCTTTTTTTCATATTTTTTTTTTCTTTTCATTTGTAACATGCAGAAACCGAAACCGCAGAATCTCAAGGTACTCAGAATGGGACAGAATTGCTTCCAGGTTAAATGCAGGCTTTGCTTGTGGTGTGGAAGCAGAAAGTTCACATCAACAACTACTTTGCAAGTAGAAAACTTTAAGATGGGAAAAGTGATTTCATTCTTTGCAAATGTAATCCCATTATTGCATCTGCTGGAGTTGGCTGCTGTTTGGTAATAGCCACGTATATTTATGTAATTAGATATCATCAAATTGTGTCTATGTATATATATATATGTATAGAAATTATCAATAATCATTGATCAAAGTAATCTTATTAGCTGGATTTTATACTCTTCTGTGGTTTCTTGTGCATTAGTCTTTGTCCTTGTTCTTGAATTTTGATATCTGTTTGCTTGACTAGGAAAAGCTATGAGGGACATCTTGGTCTTGCATGCCATTCTTGTTATCTTATCCATATTTATGTAAATCGAATGAATAAAAAGAAACTATTAGATTTCCCATTGATTTCTAAATTGAAAAACGATGTTGGATTTTCTTTGTCTACTGCGATTTCATTTTACCTTTGTATGTAAATTATTTATTTGGATAAATTGCTATTGGGAAACGACTTTTAACATTAAGGTAACTTCATCTTTAAGTTTTCTCTGTTAAAATTTTAATGAAATTTTATGAAGTGGCAAACAAAGTACTAAGATATAATAAAAAAATAACATCAACATTTTCTATTCTTTTTCTTTTTCTCCTTTTTTCTTACAAACACACTCAAACCCAATACACCTCAAAAATTTTAAAATCCCATCTCAATGTATGCTAAATTGCTAATCATCTACTAATCATTCTAAGCAACTCATCACATAAAGAATTTGGGAGCTTAAAACAACTCATTGTATAAGTGGGAATAGATTAAGCTACAGCCTTGATCAATACTTCCCTCCTTGCCTGGGAAAGAAAACTATCTTTCGGTTCTTTCCTACCCACACCCTGGCCTTAATATCAGCAAAAGAATATTTCTTTGACCTCCCCATTAACGAAGGCAAACTAGGGTACTTATGTACTTATCACGTTGCTTGATTTGTGTGATATTATCCATAGCAGCAGAATGCAATAGAGGCAGAGCTGAAAGTCCCTCAACACATAGAATAAACAGATATGGGGATAGAGTATCTACTCCCTTAACTTAATCCATGTGAAGGTGTAATAAGAACATGAGGTTCACCATTCAAGAGTTCAGAATTTTTCACTGAGGAAACACAAGCTGTAGCCAAATCCACCCAGTGATCATAGAACCCCATCTTACTCATCAATTCAAACTAAAATACATATTTTTCTATATAAAAGTGAAAGATAATTCAAATACCACCACCTACAAAAATAAATAGCTGGCTGGAATCACATTAATGCTTGGAGTTAAATGAAAGTGGCCAACGGGCTATAAAATCATTAAAAGTATTCTGGAGTAAAATGTTTTACTTTGCCATTACTTACCAACAGCTACAAAAAATATTAAAAACTCAAATTTGTCTCCTTGAGCTCAAATGCCATATGACATGTGGTTTTGAAAGGCTCGGTTGGAGTTGATTCATTGTATTTAAAAGTTCAATTGAAGATATTCTTACATCTAATCATATACGATCTATAGCTATCTCATAACTTAACTAGATAATATGTATACCGAAAAGCCACAACATGGTGTTGTGGCAACACGTGTGTAGCTAACAATAAAAGCATTGGATCCACCAGTGAAACTCCCTTGATTTTCCTCCAATCAGCATAACACACCTTAACAATTATGTCAAGACTTTCTCATATTGATAGTAGGCCAAATTACAAATTATAAACTTTGGTTTGTTTCAATTAAATCCTCTAATTTATACGGTTTCAATTTAGTCCTCTAAATTTGGTTTAGTTTCAATCGAGTCCTCTAAATTTTAACAATTTCAATTTAACCCTCTAAATTTACTTTCGTTTCAATTTAGTCTTATGAGTTTACTTTTATTTCAAAAACTTATTAAAGTGAGATCAATTTCCTCAAACAGTTTGAAATGAAATCAAACTTAAATGACTAAACTAAAACTAAAACAAACTTAAAAAAATAAATCGAAACCAAACCAAAATTAAAAAGTGTAATTTATAATTTAACCTCAATAGTACAAGGAACAAATCTATGGTAGACCCAATAGAGAGTGGGTCAAGTACTCAAACCTGGCCTAATAATAGCACATTAGGTGGGTCAGTCAAAGTGTTGATAGAATAATATAAACAGTATTATAGCTTATTGACCCTCTCCACCATTTTGATGAAAAACCAAAGAAAGAGAAAGAGAGATTGCAAGAACACAAAGAAGATGAACTCATAAAGATCAAAACTTTATCCTTGGAGGTTCAGAATTCAAATGGATAACAACAGAAACAAGAAGAACAGCAAGAGAGAAAGCGGAAGAGAGAAGATAGTAGGAGGCAAAGCATTGATAGTAATAGTAATAGTCAGTGGTACCTTGGTTTATTATCACTGCGCTTATCGAGATGCGAGTCTTCTCTCTTTGCTCTCCGATGTTCTCATCGTTCTCCTCTGCTCTCTCGCCATTCTCGGCCTCCTCTTTCGCCAACTCACAATCCAGTACCGAAATTCTTTCTCTTTTGATTCAATTTTATGGGGTTTGGTTAAGGAAATGTTAAAATTTGATTTTGTTGTATAGGGTACCTGTGGATCCACTGGAGTGGCAAATCTCTCAGGACACTGCGAATAGCATTGTGGCGTGGTTAGCGAATACTATTGGGGCTGCTGAGTCTGTTTTGAGAGTTGCAGCTACTGGCCATGACAAGAGGCTTTTTTTCAAGGTATTTCTTTTATATGGGGTGGCATAAATGTGGTTCCTTTATGCGTTTTGTGGTTAATTTGAGTGAAATTTTGGAACTTTTGATGGAATTGAATGGCTAAT
This sequence comes from Fagus sylvatica, assembly GCA_907173295.1. Lineage (NCBI taxonomy): Eukaryota > Viridiplantae > Streptophyta > Magnoliopsida > Fagales > Fagaceae > Fagus > Fagus sylvatica. Next base: position 21,324,061 of record OU015767.1, on the reverse strand, counting down.
TCACATGATTAAACAAGATTTGTTACAATGCTTGCACAATTAGATAGCTTGAAGTTGAATTTGTAAGATTTAGAATGTAGTATGTAATTTAAATTTAATACCTTTTTGGGATTATAGCATGAAGTCTGAATTTGTAGTCCTTAAACAAAAAAATAAAGGAGGACTTGGGTCAATTGCTGACAAATAATTGGTTTTTCATATGGGGGAGATTTTGTTCTTTTAAGTGCATTTTTTTATTTGTGCAACTTAACTTATTCCTGTGAATGTGACAATGGTATTGCTGCAACTGATATAAGTTTAAATATATTGAAGCATGTTTTGACATGCTAAAATTCCGTGACTTTTAATAATGCTAAACATCAAATTTAATGGTGGAATTTATTAGCGAGACTTTTGTGCCACTTGCAATAAGGAATTTCAGTAAAGCAGTCCACCCCTGCTTCAAAATTATCGATGTTTTGGAATCCACCCCCTCACCCCTCCCTTTTTCTGCCCTTGTTAGATGCTGAGGTGGCTCAATTCATACTAGTAATATTGTGTTTATGTCATCAGAGAATGAAATTAGTGCTTTTTTTTTTTTTTGTTAATGGTTGTTGTTGACAGTTAACCTGAGAATTTATATATGATGTAATTCTCTGTTCAGGTGGTGATTTGTCTTTACATACTATCAGCTTTGGGACGATTAGTTTCAGGCGTTACTGTTGCCTATGCTGGTATGTTGCTGCGTACATATATTTTTTTTTGATAAGTAAGAAAATTTCATTAAAAGAACAAACCTAGTATACTAGGTGTATACAAGGAAACAATAGAGAACTTAAAAACAACAATGCTCTATCAAATCCATAATGGAATTGATAGAGAAAAGACCCAAAGAAAAAACCCACTCGTACAAAGTTTGGAAAAACAGCATTTTAAGGTCTACTATAGATCTTTCACAATCCTCAAAATGGCGAGCATTCCTCTCCCTCCAAAGGCACCACATGACACAATGCGGGACCATCCGCCAAACAACCATATTCCGAGTATCTCCAAAACTGACCTGCCAACCAGCCCAAAGATGCAGCACATGACAAGGCATCACCCAAGACACCCCAAACAAACCAAACACCATAGACCATAGCTCCCTAGCCAAAGAACAATGTAGCAAAAGATGATCAACACTTTCACCACTTTGTTTACACAAACAGCACCAGTCTATAATGATAAGATTGCGTTTCCGTAAGTTATCAATAGTCAAAAGATTCCCTAAGGCAGCTGTCCAAGAGAAGAAAGCTATCCGCGGCGGAACTTTCACCTTCCAAATACTCTTCCATGGAAAAGAAGCAGAATGAGAAGGACACAAGCAACTGTAAAAATTCTTGACTGTGAAACCCTTTGTAGCTCTCTTTCTCCAGCCCATCCGATCCTCTCCAACCCCCTCCATATGACAAGAATAGAGTAAATCCATGAAACTAGTCAAAGACTCTAACTCCCAATCATTCACATTCCTAACAAAGTGGAAATCCCAATGGAGGCGGCCATTAGGGAAAGACATCAAATCAGCCACAGAAGCTTCTTTATCCTGAGAGATAGTAAACAATTCCGGAAAAACAGCATTTAAAGCCCTATCCCCACACCACCAATCCTGCCAAAATTTCACCCTTTGACCATCACCCACTAGGAAGGAACAATGGGAATGGAAAGTGTCCCAACCTCTTCTAATAAACTTCCAAACACTCACCCCATAAGATCCCGTGCCAGACTTTGAACACCACCCACCCCATAGACTCCCATACTTCGCATCAACCACCAATCTCCACAATGCCTCCCTCTCCAACCCATACCGCCATAACCATTTACCTAAGAGAGCTTTGTTAAAGCTCCTTAGATTCCGAATAGCTAATCCACCAGCCCGGAGAGGAGTACAAATCTGAGACCAATTCACCAAATGAAACTTAGGCGTCTCGTCCATCCCACACCAAAGAAAGTCTCTTTGGAGCTTCTCTAACTGATTAGCCACTCTAGCTGGAATAGGAAACAGAGAAAGGAAGTAAGTAGGGATGCTTGAGAGAGTACTCTTGATGAGAGTAACCTTACCACCCTTAGACCCTTTCCAACCGGATCCAAAAGCCGTCTTTTAGCACCCAACGGAAGACCCAGTATTGCATTGGAAGAACGGAGTTTACACCCCAAGAGTTACTATCTCAAGGTTCTCCCCAACAGGAACACAGATTTGCTTAAATTAATCTCAAACCTGAAACCGCCTCAAACCAAGTAAAAAACCGAAATTTGATCAGAATCAGCACCCAAATCAGAGTGTCATCCAAAAAGCAAATGAGAGACCTCAAAGAATTAGCTGCCAAAGTGCCAACCGAAAGCCTAGAACAATCCTTCTCACCCAACGGAAGACCCAAATAGGAAGTATTGCATTGGAAGAACGGATTGTTCCTCCATTACACCCCTGAAGTAAATAAATGAGAAACCCCCAGTTCACAGTTGCTTTCTCCACATCACTACAAAGCTCTTCAAGGTGCAATGGGACAAGAATCCCCAACAGGAACCTTCAATCTAATAATTTCAGATTTGCTTAAATTAATCTTCAAACCTGAAACCGCCTCAAACCAAGTAAATACATACCTTAAGTTTGAAATTTGATCAGAATCAGCACCACAAAAAATCAGAGTGTCATCGTCGATTTGAGTTGGCTAACCGATGGAAAAATTTGGTGTTCTTGTCCCCTTCCCGAAGCCAAAGGGCCCTAGACTTTTGCCGCCAACTAATCTCCTCAAGCAAACTAGTACTTTCCAAGTCAGCTACAATCACAGCCTTCTTCTGATTTTCCACTCCCGTGAGAGGTCTAAGATCAGCCACAGCATCCAGCTCTACAAGCTCGGACATTAATTTATTTCTTTTCACTCCCACATTCCCAAAAACCTCCTCATTCCACTTTTTCAGATCCACCTTCAGAGCTTTAAGCTTGCAAGCCATGATATAACCAGGAGTACCATAGAAAATATACGAGTCCCACCACTCCTTAACCCTCTCCTTGAACCCATCCGCTTTGAGCCACATGTTTTCAAAACGAAAAGGTCTCCGACTTCGAGAAAAGTCTCCACACTCTAAGATAATGGGGAAATGATCCGAGAGGATTCGGGGAAGTCTCTTTTGCAAGATTGATGGAAAAAAATCATCCCACTCATCCGAGTATAAAAAACGGTCAATTCTCGACATAGCTACATTTGCCCTATTATTCGACCAAGTGAAGAGACCCCCTTCCAACGGAATATCCCGCAACCCACAAGAAGAGATAAAATCAGAGAACCCATGCATAGCTGGAGTAAAGTGCGTCGAGCCCAACCTCTCTGAAGGGAATCTAACCACATTAAAATCACCACCCATTACCCACGGAACACCCCACCAACTAGCAACTCCTACCAATTCCTCCCACATAATGGCTCTTTCCTGATGAATATGAGGACCATAAACACTAGAGAAAGCCCATTCTTTATTGTCCAACACATTTTGAAACTTGCAGGACATAGAGTAGTGGCCTACTGCTGAATCTATCTTTTCCACCACCCTACGATCCCACATCAACAAAATACCCCCGGAAGCTCCTTCAGAACCAAGATACAGCCAGTCCACATGATGAATACCCCATAAACTACGAACAACTCCCCTATCAATGAAATCCAATTTTGTTTCCTGCAAACATATAATATCAGCATTCCACAATTTTAACATATGACGAACCTGGAGTCTTTTATCTCTAACATTCAACCCTCGAACATTCCATGAGAGGATTTTCAAATTCATTGGGATAACGATAGAACCCTTTCCCTACTCTTTCCTCTGGATTTCGCTGACTCTGATTCATAATTGATGGAGCAAGTCAGTCTTTTCAACTCCCTGGTACCTTTCCTCCCTTCCTTCAATTTCTTCACTCCCCCCACCTCACAGGAAATTTGAGGGCGTCGCCCATCAATTTCCATGAGTAAACGATTAATTCGCTCCTCATTCCCATGATAAGAAGCACCCAGCACTTTACCAATCCGTTTTGACTTTCCCAGAACCCAATCCGAAGGACTCACCTCTACCCCAGGAGAGCTATCCTCAACCCCAGAAGGACTGACCACCACTTCTGGTTCCTGAGTATGAGTGACCACTTCTTGCAACTCATTCTCCACTGGTTTCGAAATAGCCAGAGGCTCCACATCCAGAGTTTCAGCTTCATCTCCCCAACATACCAACTCACTGCCAACCCCGTCCACTTCTCGGTCTTCCCAAACCAATGAGATATCATCTTCAGACTCGTCTTCCACACCAGAATACTCAGAACCACCCAAGGAGCCACCCAGTGAGCTCAAGTCATCCACCGTTGACCCCACACCCACTAACTCCTCACGAGTAACCAACTGACCAGCATCAACGGAATCGGTGGGCAACGAAGCCGTGACCACTGGCTGGCGGAGAAGCGAGAGGGGAATGGAGACCCTCCTTCCATCCCGGAGCTCTAACACCCACGCGGAGGAGGAACCCCAGGTGCGATCGACCTCGGTTGGGAGAGGACAGATCACCGGCGAGATGAGCTTACCGTCATCTTGGGAGTTCGATCCACTGAGCAGTAGAGACGTATCAGCTAAAGGCGTTAAGATCGTGGAGCACGTGGCCTTGTGGTGGAGTGAGATCGGCGCTGGAGCACGAGGCTTGTGGCGGAGTGAGATCGGCGCCGGAGCACACGGCTTGTGGCGGAGTGAGATCGGCGCTTGAAGATGTGCCAGACGACTCCCCCACCTGAAAAATGGAGAACCGGTTCGAGACCGAAATCTCTGGAACTCGGGTTGCCTCTGACCCGGACCCGTGGATCTGATTATTAGACCTCTCCGCTAATTTGGGCTTGGGCCCAATTGGTTTCCATACTTTAGTTACTTTGCCCGGTTCAATGCGGGTCTTTGGATCCATTTTGGGCCCAGGTTGCATGTCATGGACCAAGGCTAAGTTAGAGCCTTTAGAGAGCCCACTTGGTTCACATGAATCAGCGAGCCCAGCCCAAGATGCTTGCCAGCTACCATCCTTGCCACACGTTAAAATCACTTTTAAATTCAAAACCACTTCACCCTTTGCATTAATCTCTTCCGTATTTTTGTCAACTCCAGATTGAATAGGCAAGATTTTTGGGATATTATTTCCTTGAATAACGGCATTTTTGAATGTGCAATTTTCCTTTCTAAAATTACCTTCAACCGTGGACTTGCCTGCAAGGGTTTGCCGGTGGTGGTTAACACCATGGTTCACCATGGCCTTCGAGCTTAGTAAAGCCTCCAGCTCCACACTAATCCCACGCCATCCCCAAGAATCTTTACCTTCAGGGATAATCACACCCCCTCTTCCTTTAGAGTCTCCCAATACCGTAACCGTAACAAAATTGCCCTTATCATTCCTTTGCCTTTGAACCACGTAAACCTTATTGCCTTCCCTGAATGAACGAAATGCATTTTGATCACGAGACAATGTGGCGACCTCCAAAAGAGAATCCCGAAACCAGAACGCTGCCGCAAAGCCCATCGACACTGTTCGTCTATGTTTCTTCCCACGTTCAATGATGGTCACCTCCATTGCATTCTTCTTTATCTCAAACGATTTAGATTCCACGTAAAACAATCGTGTATCACCCATGACTACCCTAAACGTTGACAAACTACCACCTTACAATCGTAAGGGACCTCCCACCAAGCCGTTTCCGGCAGGGGAAGTCCGATTAAAAGGCTGGTGGCCCCCCTACACGAGGGGTGCTCTTTGCGTTTCTCTAACGTTAGCTCTCATCGAAAAATCTTTAGAATTGGTGTGGTTTTCTGATTGCTGCGTACATATATATAAAAGCTTGATGACAATATGAATTGTTTTACATCAATGTAATTCATTTGTTGCTTGAATGCTTGATCTCTTTATTTTTTTCTTTCTTTCCCCCCTTTTCCAATTTCATAATATGAGGGCTTATTATATTATTTTGCACCCTCAAACTTTGACCCGTTTTCAGTTTGATCCCTAAAATTCAATTTATTTATTTTTTCCCAATTACACCCTTCAACTTTCAGACAATGTTCAGTATGGTGTATATATATCTTTTTACTTTTTAGGGTCTTAATGGCAATCCATTTGACAAAATTGGGCAGAAGGATTACATTGAACATGGTCTGAAAGTTCAGAGACGAAACTAGAAATAAAAACTTTAATGATAAAATTTAAAACAGGTGAAAGTTAGAGGGTGTAATATGCAATTAAGCCAATTACATTACGTAATTATCTATTTCTTTGCATGAGCTTTTTCATATAAGCTGTTACAAGAATATCATGTCAAAAAATTTCAATAAAGTTGTCTTGTTGGTGACTTGAGATTGAACAACAATCTTTCTCAATTCCAAGGCCCAATTTTTTGTACCCTTGAAGTAATTCTTGATTTGGATGGGTAATGCATGGTTTTAATAACTTTCTACAATGAAGATGCAATGAAGTCATTATTTTGCAGAAAATTTGTAGTTGATGCCCAAGACTCATATGTCTGGTCATTCTTCTCTTTGTGGTAGAAATCTCTATTTGTTTGGACATTGTCTTCAGTGAAATGCAAAACCAAAGTTGATCGGCTAATTGACTGCTATTATGATGATTTTATGAAGGCGTCTTTTCTGCTACCTCTTAATAGTGAGAAATGGCTCTGGTACATTTTTATTTCCATGTTTGTGACTCAAGAAGGATATGTTACATTGTTGCTAGGAAGAATCAAATTTTCTAATATTTGGGAGGCAGCTTCCAGGATGTCGGTTGGAATTATACTTAGATTACACTGTTTATATTTAGATCATCAACAACTAGTCAATTTGATCTACTCATGGACAGTCTATACTGGGTAGGAATTATACTTAGATTACACCGTTTATAAATACTCCCTTTTCTGATATTGTTATGATGTTATCTGCTAATATCCTTCACAACCCCCAAAACTTCTTCCTCTGTAAACAACCTATCAAGCACAAGACTATCCGCTTCATCAATGGAAGAGAAAGCCAAACCAACCAGCAAAGGTCATCTGCCTTCATCGTCAGAAAAAGACGATGATAGAAACTGACCATCACCTATCTCATCCTGATCCGTAGTGACAGCCCCATCCTTGGAACATAGTTGGCCTTATAGTAGTCTTATAAAAATTTGATGGTACACAATATTAATTGTGTAGGTTGGAGGGCCAATGAGCTCTAGCTCAATTGATACCTCCCCTTGTAAGTTGTGTAGGTTGGAAGAAAATTCTAAAGCCCTGTTAGGATTCTTAAAAGTGTAGAAAACCCTCTTCAAAAAAGAATCATCCATAAACTTGAGAGGATATTATAACCAGCTTAAAATGTGAAAAGTTCAAATTGTTGTGTTTGTCTTCCATTCTTGTTAGGCTTATACCATGATCAGTTCCTGATATATACATAGTTACAGAAATTATCTCAATGCTTTTCTGTATCTTTGAATCTGGCGTGAAATGTCAATGACTTAATTTGTATTCTTTTCTTCTTGCAACAGGATTGTGCTTGTTTTGTCTGTACATGTTAGCAGAGACCTCTGAATCCATAAGCACAATTGTGTCTCATTTTCTGAGGGGAAGAAACGACACTACTTCAGAGCAGGATATCATGTAGTTTAGTTTTGTAATTTATCATATATGACCACTGTTATCTTTACCATGTGGTTGCATTGATACATGCAGCTACGTATTGTTTGTAAATACAAATATTTCGGTTACCCTCTTGGGTGATTTCCACTTTGAAAAAACAAAAAAAAAAGGAAACATTGCAATTGTTTGAACATATACATAATAAATGAATGCTGACCCCATTTACTCTTGCTTTTGTTTCTGGTTTTTGGTGCATGTTTGGGTTGGTTTTCCAAAGTTGATGGGATGGTTTGGGTTGGGTTAAATCCTAATTTTTTAAAGCTCGGTTTGAGTCAAATTTGGATTAATAAAATTTTCAATTGGAGTAATCCAACCAATCCATGCAATTATTAATTTTTAAAAATATATGAATTTTATTTATTTTTCCATATAATAATATAATATAAACACAACATGACGCTCTAGGTCATGATCCTTCTCTTCTGTTTTTCTTTTCTTTTCTCTCATCTCATTCCCATTCCCAATTGTGTAAATGCAATCATTTATTGAATAATCAACCTAAGTGGTTGAATGAAAATATAAAGAAAACAGTCTAAACCCAACAACCAGCCCAATCTGGTTTGTTTTTTAAGTCATTATGAATTGAATTGGATTAAGAATTTCTCTGCCCGAATGTAGACCTTTGTATGCTTGGAATTTTGATGGCCTATTGATTTTCACCTCTGATATGTCTAAAATTCCTCCTTGAACCCAAAGTTTGTCCAATCAATCAAAGAGTACATGGTTAGATGTGTTCTAATGGAATCCAAAGCAACTGCTAGTCTGCTATCGCATTCCTTAAGGTTCAGATATTATACTTGGGTGAGAAGGGGAAGAAAAGAAGGGGTGAGGAGGGAAGTTGTTCATCATGTTTGTATTTCAACATGTGAATAGGCAAATTCATATCCTGTTGAGTAATTTTCTTTTTATATTAACTCATTCTTATTCATATCCTCTTATTTAGGGAGTGAACACAACTAAGATGACTGTAAAAACTTTCCCACCAACTCAGCACACATAGAAGTTAGAACATTTGTGCTTGGATGAGGACTATAAGGTCTAAGCCACAACCCCGTTCAAAATCGACAAGTATCAAGAAAATACAAATCAGGAAGAGAAAAATCCAACATATATGGTAAACAAAATTTTATAGTGATACAAAAAAACCAATTAGTACTTTTGATCTTATAGGGCACAAAAAGTTGAAGCTCACCTAATTTTTTTTTTTTGTCAGATATGGTGTAGATTATATGGGGAAGCCCTTCCCGAAAACTATCAACTTCCCCAGCCTTAGGAAGGCAAAAAGGTTAAATCTCAAGACTGTCAAAACCACCAAGAGACACTTTAGCAATTCTAGTCTGCACCTTCCACCTTGTAATTTAAATAAATGATCCCAACATGAGTCTCAACTTGAACTTATGTGGGGTAATGCTAGAGGCATGTCATAGACCTCTTCCAACAAGTAATACGTCTTTCCAAGCTTCGTAAAACATCCAGGTGATGCCAGAAGATGGCATGACCTTTAAACAACTAGCACCCCAACCCCTATAGAGTCCCAACAGACCTTGCTCACGGATGACTTCTGAAAGTGCTGCTGCCATGTGGGGTGGGCACTTACCCTGTAGAGCTCCCACCATTAACCTTTTCCTGGCTACCTCCAATGGAAAGCTAATTGTGCTAGCAGTAAAACCTGGCAATGTATATGAAAGTCCAATTATTTGAGAGTGATGATATTATCATAATCAACAGTCCAAACACAAGCCCATCTTTATCATTTTGGTTCCTTTGACATGCGGCATAGTTAGAGTAGAACGTAAAGTGTCAAATATACGACATAAAAGTAGTACAGTGACAAGATATAATATGCTCCTAGGTGCAACCAGCCCCAACAGTCTCTTACTGTCAAAATAGGAGGTATATAGAACAAGGAATTTTTTTAATTCTTGCACTAGAACAATCACATGCTATTTGCAGATTGTTAGGGCTTTTTCTTGGAGAGAGAAAGAGAGAGAATGCATTGTAAAATAAACGAGAATAATGGTTTCAACAGACCTTTATGAGATCTCGTCTCCAAGATGCATGTACAAGCATTCTAATGAACACAAGTTAATTAGTTCCAAATCCCAATTGATATGTTCTATGAAGCTCTGATATGGGGAAAGATCAGTTCTGATCTGACATTAGGATCCATAAAATTTTCAAAGAAACTCTTCTTTACCAAAGGGATGCGGAAAAAAGGATTGGGGACTGAGGACATCGGCTTTTCATTATCTATTTCCAAAAGAATTGAATGAGCTTGTTTTAAGCTTATATTGGAAGAAACAAAGAGATATTTTTCATATACCACTTATATCGGAAGAAACCAAGAGACATTTTTCATATACCACTTATATTGGAAGAAAAAAACCAAGAGATGTGTTTCATAAATACCACATGACATTATTGAAACCATGTTCTTATTATTATTATTTTAAAAAATGGCATTATTGAAGCCATGTTTCTCACCTGCAAAAGCTCCAAGCAGGAGCATCTCTGGACGGTTCAAAGACTTTTTATTTTTCGATTGGCAGTAAGATGTCTTTAAGGTCTCGTACATGAAATAGAAGCAAGTACTGTATGGAAGCATTCCAATCAACGTAGGTGAGATACCAGCATAAAAGGCGCCAATCCCACCATCCTTATAAATTTTGCTAATTGCAATGCTTAAACTAGGGTATACATCAGGACTGATAGTCAAGCGATCCTGTAAAAGAGAAGTTAAAAAGAAAACAATCAGTTTCAGAGCGATTTTTTTTTTATAAGTTGTTTTGGAGCGAAAATAACATTCAAGAGAAAGAAGCCTCTACATTAAAGACAACCAATAAAGACATAATTGTAAAAAAATAAATAAAAGAACATAAGGTATATGACATCATCATTAAGTACAAAGTAAATACCTTCATTTCTAATTCCCTTGCTGATTTTGTTGTTTCCTTACGTTTTTCCTTTATTTCTAATTCTATAACTATGTAATTTCCTTCTTCTAGGCGCACACTTTGTGCTCTTAGATGAAGTTTTTGTTCCTTTAATGAAATTTCTCTTTACCTATTAAAAAAAAAAAATACCTTCAAAACTTCAAGGGGATGGCAAACAAGTGTGCTAACTATTCCAGCAGCTGCACCACCCACAGCAATTGGAGAAAGACAGGAGAGAGAAAATTTCAAACTGAAACGACCAATTTGCAACCTCGGGCATTCCTCCTGATTCCATTTCTCTTGTGCTGTTGTCATCGCTCGTTTCACACATTCAAATGTTCCAAGCTCAATTGCCTGGGTAGGGATTATACGGAGCATATTGATTGCATTGCCAGCCCATAATCCTTGCCAACCCTGCTTCTCAATCACCTCCAAGAAACTACCGGCAATGTTTTTGGATCCAACACCAACCACCATTCTCGTCCTGAATATTTCACATGTTACAAATCAGACCAACATATTTTAACACTTTAATGTATACTTAACATAAATTTGGAAACAATTAGAATTCAAAATATCAAAATTAATTATAGTTCATATCTTCAGAAGTTTAGCATGGATAAGAAAGCCTTTAAAACATCCTCTAACCTCCAAGATTGAGTTCGATGGGTTGCAATAGTCACTGATTTATGTCAGCATGTATGTTGGTCATAGATGATATAAGTCAGTGACCATTGCAACCGTGTGTACTGGTTTAGTATTGTATACCCCTTCGTATATATTTAACATACATACATGTGTGAGTGTGTAGTATACACCATACAGCTCATCAAGAAATTATACATCCATAGAAACAATTCAGATTGGTCATAGAATTTAAAAGCAAGCATCCATAAAAGATTTCTGTTTTTTTTATATATATATATATATATATATAACATAAGGATGCTCACTTCCAAGTAAGAATGTAGCACTTGATGTCAAAAGTGGATCTAAATTAAGGTGCTGTAAAGGGTAAAGCCAAAAGGAAACATTACTGAGGTAGCAAATAAAGAACTGATGAGACAAGGATTTAAAAAGACCTGATGCCCCGTACCAAAAAGGAACAAGTATGTAAAATGCCAAAAATAATGAAACCATTCTAAACACGGTTAATTCCTCCATCATAAAGTTTACCTGTACATATCCTATTATAATGACACTGCATATACATATATATGGTCTACAAACATCATATAAAGTTATAAACATGACTACATAGGATGGAAAAACTAATTACCTAACAAACCTCAAAAACTCAATTACAATCTCAAACTGGCTCTAATAGAATAAGATTTATACAATCCACAACATTTGTGTATCAAAACAAAGCAGCTAAACAAGTGCAATAGTCCAAATGGCATTGCACAGAGTAATTACTAATATCCACTTGACAAGCACACCAAATTGTCAAATTAAGATCCCAGCTAGCTTAGCCAGACACCTGAGATCAAATCAGCAAAATAAGGGATGGGGTGTCGGGAGAGAGGTACCTCTAGTTGTTTATCCTATGAGCCCAAATCCCCTTCAACTTAGGATGTATTGTCTTACAAGATTTTCAAGAAACTAAAAAAAGATTATTGAGTAAGCTTGGGAAGTTGCATACACTTCCCTTTTCCTACTATACACATTTCTATTATTGATTTAAACTGGTAGGTGAAGTACGATGCTTGAAGACATTTGAGCACATAAACATGAAATATAAAATGTGATGGAAAATACATTTACTTCATGAAATAATGAATGAAAATAATTAGAAAGCAAAGCCAACCGGATGGTCTCAAGAGGAGCAAGCACAGCCTTGGTCATAGCCCCTGCTAAAGCTCCACTAACAAACTCACCAACTTCTCTAGTCCTCAAGAAACCCTGAATTACATCAAAGCATGTCAATGTGATAGAGCCAATGTCCATGGGACAAGAAAACAATACCCAGAGACAGATGTGATAAAACAATCCAGTAATCAAACTCATAAAAATAAGAAATTAAAGGAAATTCCAAGGATATAATCAGTAGAGCTAAAGATATACTGAAGTCAACCTAATACAACAATATCTCACATTAAAAAAAAAATAGCTCTTGGGCATGAGCATAAACTGCTTAGCCCGTCAGGGGTGAATGCCCTTGGATTACCCTGCAACCGGTTCAAGCGGGTGGGGCCTGTTGCCCATAGATTTTACTGCCTAGAGGCGAGTTCAAAGGGCTCTTCTTTAGAAAGGATCCCTACATTATCCAAAAAATATAAAAAATAAAAAATTTCTTTCCTGGGCTTCTATACATTTTCTCAGCAATCAAACAGAACACCATAACAAAGTAGCTAAATTTAACCCCCAAAATAAAAAAGTTGCAATTTTTCTTTTTCTTTTTTTTCACATTTTCGACCTATTTGAAGAAATGGGTTTTGTTTTCTGGACCATTTAAAACGATCCAGAATACTCTCTCTTAATTTTCTCTTCATTTCAAATCACCCATCCCCTTTCCCAGCTCCCAAACAGGGCAACAAACAACACTAAAATAAAAAAACAAATAATAAAAAACACAAAATCCCAGATAATAAAATAGAGATGTGAGAGTGAGATTGACCTTAAAAGCACGACCAAGGTCAGGAACTTGAAATCTGAGATCCAAATTATTGTCCTTCTCCATTTCAAGCTCTTTGGGAACCATCATAACCATACTGTACACGTCTCCAAACCCCCCAGCATAGTTCTTCTTTAGCGACTGTGATTCAAATGCCATTTTTTTTTTCTTGTTTTATCAGCAAAACAAAAAAATAAAAATAAAAATAAAAACTTTATGGAAATTTCCCAAAAAGAATATGCAATCAATCCTGTTAAAGACAGATTCTCATATACACATTATAACCATGTATAGGCCCATGTCAAAGAACATATATAAAATACAAAACACAGAGAAAGCAAGAAAGAAACAAAGAAAAGTTATTGTGAAGAATTGACTTGCCTGAGAATGAGACGATGATTTTTGGGACATTGAGAGAGATGGGTGTGTGAGATTTTTTTTTTTTTTTTGGGTTTTGCCCTTTTTGGCTTTCGTTTAAGTACTTACTTCAAACAACTTTTGGAGGGTTTTTGCTTTTGGCTGTGTTTACAGGATTTGGTTTTGTATTTCGGTTTTTTTTTTGCCACTTGGATTAATATAATAGGTGGGTTTTGACATGCGGATGTTTTTTCACTTTATTAAAACTTAGTTACAATTCGTTAAGTCAAGTATATTAGGTTTTTAATTGAATTCAAATATATTAAATTTAACAATTTTTGAAAAGAATAATATTGTTTGTATTTTATTGGTTAATGCAATCATGTGTGTGTTTGAATTCAATTAAAAAACCTAATATACTTAATCTAAGGGGGACTATACCTAAGTTTTACCTTTTTCACTTTGTTTAAAGTATCTTTTTGAAGGGACCAAAATTTGAGCTTTTTATTTTGGGGGTGAAAGACTGATTTCAGTGATTTGATTCAAGTGAAAAGTAGATTCTCTGGAAAGGAATTCCACAAGTTTTTGTAGAAAATAAATTCCAGAAACAAAACAATATATTTTTATGTCTAGGACTTTTTTTATACTTTTTTTTTTTTTTTTTTCTATCTTTTTTTGGAGTTTGGAAATGGAAGCAAATTTCATGATTATATGAATTGAAAAGGAAACTAATAATGTTCTACTAATTTTGGTTTCTTATATAGTCTATACCATTAAGACATACCAAATAAATTTTATTGGCTAAATTACATTTTAAACTCTATAGTTTAGGGGTATTGATAAATTAAATATTATTTAGTTTTTAAAGTACTAAATTAAACTCTAAAGTTTCAAAAAATAAATTTGTTATTTTTTATATTTTGAGATTTAATTTTTTACTTTTGAAATTATAAGGTTTAATTTATTACATTCCTAAATTATAAGGTTTAAAATGTAATTTTCTTTATAAATTTATTCATAGTAAAAAAAATTCAAAATTAGTCAAACTAAAATTACCCTCTAATAAAATATTAAAATAATAAGAAAATATATGTTGGGTTGCTAAACTGAGTTAAGGATTTAGGGTCTACTATTACCTCTATAACTCTATTACTTAAGTGTGCTTGGATGAGTTTATTTTTATTGAATTTTTTTATTTAGAAGGTAATTTGTAGAAATGTATGAAAAAATAATGCTTTTAAATTTATAATGTTTTTAGATAAGGATGGTCCCAATTTTTTATAAAAACATTATTATGCATATATGTTTATGATCTGTAATTCCCAATTAAAATTGTACTATGTCTATAAATAATTTTTTTTTATAAAAATATATAATTTTAAAATAAAGTATAAGATTCCTTATATTCATTTGAATAGAGGCATAATCATATTAATGATAAGTTATATACACCAATTACTTAAATTAATTGGACATATATAAAATTATGATGATTAAAGGCTTTTTCTCCCTCCTTATAAAATTGATAGTGGATTAAATACAAGTTAAAGATATCAAACCAGTTTGTCTTAACTCTTAAGTTTGTCAAAGTTTAATAGGTATATTTATTTAGTACACAATAGGTTATAAATTACTTAATATAATAATATATATCTTAAGTTGTGTTTATAGTACTATTTAATAGTATTACTAGTAGATAAATAGTATATACATAGAAAAAAAAAAAATTAACCAAGACACCAATTGGTTTTTGATATAGGTGGGATTAGAACCTAAGTCTTTTGCTCGATGATAAGAGATTTTACTAGTTTAGCTAACTGGAACCCACACATAGAAGAAAATAATCCTAAATCCTCAATTTTGCATTTGATCCCAAGAACAAATTCATGAATCTATCACTGTTGACCATATAAAATTAAAAAATAACCCGAGATTTTAAACTAAAATAAATAGACCCAAGTAAGGTCCAACAACCCCAAAAGTGAATCTATCACTCAGAATTGTTTTATTTATTTATTTTATTATGCCTTTTCATTTTCGTCTTTATTTAAAGTTGAAGATTTGTAATGAATAAAGGGCTTTCGGATGAGAGAGGGTTCATTGCCACTTGCTAGGTATAAAGGGTTAATATTTTAAGTTTTAGGGTCAAATTTGAGAAAGACAAGACAACAAGTAATGCAAGCATGCAATTGATTTTTAAATCCAGTCCCAAAAAAAAAAAGACTAGAGAGAGACAGAAAGAATCATTACTTTAAAACGAGTCTTTCATTTAATAGAAAAAAAGGCCATCTTCTCGAATGATAAAAGACGTTACAGAAAAAGAAAAATTGGAAATTGACAGAATTGCATTAATGAAGTTTGAAGAAGTCGGCAGCAATAGAAGTCTCTTTGATTCAAGCCGAAAAAGAAAAAAGTGCATATACTGACTCAATTCAAGTCATTATGACACTCATATGATTCAATAGGGATTTGTTAATGGGTAAAACAGTAAAACTTTAGATATTTAAGTATCAAATTCTCCTTCCATCAACTAAAAAAAATACTTAAATATAATTCATGGAAAAGCAATCATGTACTTAATTTAATTAGATAACTTAATCATTGCACCTAATAAACTGTATCTAAGTTTTAGATTTTACTAAAACCGTTGCATTTTATATGGAAGGATAAAGGTTGATGGATATCCCTCATTGCTTCTTCCTTTTTGTTAATTATATTTATGGTTCCTGAAATTTGGTGGAGGTTTGATTTTTATCCCTTAAATTTCAAAAATTCATATTTGGTCCTGAAATTTTTAAAGATGAAACAATTTGGCTCCTCTATGCATTTTTTTTTCTTTGCATGACTAATGGGATGTTGAGACATTCCATTTTTTATAGACTAAATTGATCTAAAGACATATTTAATGGATCAAAATCGAACAAACCCCATATTTAAGGGACCAAACAAAAATTTAGGGATACAATTATTACATTTTTTAAATTTTAGAGACTAGATTTAAAAATTTTAAATTTATTGGAATAAAATTGAACTTACCCAAATTTTAGGGAAAAAAATATAATTTAACCAAAAAATAAATAAAAGTTTCAATTGTTGCTGCTCATTATTTTTGCTCTTTAGTTTTCTATAAACTCCTCTTTCCCAAAAAAAAAAAAAATCCTGCAATGTAGTCAAGAAAACATAACATTGTTTAAGATAAGATCCAAAGATCACATTTGAAAATTTATGATGACAGACTATGAAGTATGAACACTTCACCAACTCCCTCAGCCCAAGCTTTCAACATTACCATCACCTCCACTTCGCCCCACCACCACCATTCTCCTCCACCCTCTATGTTCATAGTAGGAAAAACCGAATATTCACAACTGAAAAGCTCAATTGGCAAAAATCCCCAATTGTGAAACACGAATCTCCAACACCATAACATAAGCACACTGCACACATCCAAGTTCAAACAACCTTATCCTACACCATTGTGAAACACGAATCTCCAACACTCCATAGCCATCATAGCTGAAAATCATAAGCACACACACTTTTAGTGTGAAGTTTCGAATGATGAATTTGTAATATTTGCAAGTCTGCAAATTGATGAACCTTGTGTCGAGAAAGTTTATTGAAATAGTCAAAAACATTATTTTGGTGTTTTTTTTTTTTTTTTTTTTAAATTATCTATATTGGTTTCTAAATTAAGATTTTTAAAAAGTTTAGAAAAAAAAAAAATCTAAACAAACACTTTTTTCATCTAATTTCCTTTCTTTAATAGAAATATTTATTAAGAACTTTTCAATTAGGCCCGAGAAGGGAATAAATATGCGGATAATTTGCCTAAGAATGATGTAATTGTAAGGATTCTCTTGTGTTGTACAAAGAACCTTCTAATAGTAGGGTAAAACTTTCTTCTAGTGCTCCAATATCTATAGGGGATATTAGGCCGACACATTTCATGTCCGTACAATGCATTGTAGCAGTGAAAGTAAGTCAAATCCCTAATAGTATGGTATGTCAATTATTGGTGGAAGCTTGAGGTGTATGCTATCTTAAACTATTTTGTAGTTAAGTTTATTTAAAGCTAATCATTCTTTAAATAATAATTAAAAAAAAAAAAAAAAAAAAAACCTTTTATATTTATAGTTTGGAATGTCTGGCCAACTCTGCTTATAAAAAATGTAAAGTAACTTTTGTTTTGCTACCAATTAAAGGACAAATAAGCAATGGAACAATATAGGAATAACTTGTTGTAGCTTTGTCTCTCAATTATTTATATATATTTGAAGGGTCTTTAATATTAATTTTTTAAAACTTCCTTCATTCCATTCAATTCATTTCCACCATTTTTCATTCTCCCAAATAGAGTGTTAATTAAAATTACTTAAAAAAGACAATATCCCACGTGTTATGAAATAAGAATGGTTGTTTATTAAGTACCTAAATTATCTTTGTAGTTTTAAAATATGTAAGGGTCGGATTATGCTTAATTAGCCTCGCACCGTTCAATTAGAATTACTTAACCCAAAAATAAAAGTATCAAATTCTTCCAACTCTTTTGTTAAATTTCTTGCTTTTCTCAGTCAATGTCTCAAACTCGACCGTGTGTTGTCCAAGTTGACCACTTGACCAACCGATTCAGTCCAAATTCTAATATACAGTAATAGTATATACTGTAACTTTTTCCTCCTTTTCACACTAAAAATTTGATGATATGAAAGTGAAAGAATTGCCAAAGCACAACAAAAATCTAGACTTTGGGTCTCACTCACCGGGCCGGAAGCCCATGTGATTCACCTTTTTCTTTTCTCTTTGAGATACTTCCATCTTCCAATGTATGACCAGGACCATTGAAAAAAGATTCTTGCAGACAAAAGGATTGGAGCTCAAAGAGTATTCCTTACGTGAACCTGTAACCATCAAGCAAAAGTTAAGTGCCACTTGTATAAATTCACTTTGGTCGTATTATGAGTGATAAGCCATAAATCAACAAGCCATTTTCATGCACGTTTTGCTTTGGACACATTTCAATTCATGAAATCACAAGGAAAAACACAGTTTAATAATTACACATCCACCGACTAATACCAAAATTGGATTAGTAGTTGCATTAAGCCTTCATTTCTATGGCAAATGAGGTCCAATCGTTATGAGTCTTTGAATTGTATATTGAATATTGATTGTAGTTTTGATAACTTGTATCTTGCTTATAAATTGCAGAATTTGATAAAATTGTATTCATCTTTGAAAAATATTTCTTAATTGGATTGGTTAAAAATTATTAGGAATCTTGGTCCTAATGGTTTTTGTCTATTATAAAAATTTATTTCTTTCGAAGAAGACAATAAGTTATTCCACTTTCTATTCTCATCTAATTGGGATTTCTCTATCAATATGAGCCTGGATAAGTAAGTTCACTTCCTAAACTTTTTCAGTATTGTGAGGGATTCTTGAGTATTCATGGTGTGGTGTTGTGACATTTAGGAGGAGAAATCACAACCAAAATTATTGGGAGGACCATATGTAAATATAATGAAAGGAATGAATAATTTTTCCAAAATTATGGGGGGAAGGAAAGCCACATCACATGTCACGTGCACTTTAAAAAAGTGTAGATAGAGAACTGAATTTAATAAAAGGGAATTTTGCACTCAATTTTAGGTTTTTGAGAAGTTATTCAATCATCGAGTTGTATTACATTTTGTTTTAATTGTTTTTTTTTTTTCAATGTAATTCAAGCTAAAAACATAATGTAACATTTCTTTTGCATAAAATTTTTTTTGGGACTTTTATGATGTTTTTTAATATTTAATAATAAGTGGGTAACTAAAATTGTAACGGGTTTGGACAACTCAAACCCCGAGGCCGACCCTAGCTATGAGAACTCTTTTATAGATTAGAAGAGTAAAATAAAATACTTGACACCCCAAAAAATTGAAGCAGAAGTATGAATTTTCTAGTCCTTTTGATAGGTATTATCAGTTTAAAAATGTTTTCTATAATTATTTGTTTTCCTTTTTTCTTAAAAAAAAAAAATTGAAATAAAAAAGTTTTAGAAAGGACTTTAGCAGAATTTTGGATCTCAATGGTTGGGGTTGGGCTGCTTCACCTCCAACCCTTTTGCATTTAAAATGACCCATTGGGCTGTACTTCTAGCAACGAAAGATTCAACTTATTTTTTCTTTTTCCTTTGATCAAACAGAGCTACAACGTGGATATATGATGATTTTGAAGATTATCACATTGGTTCACACTAACGCTATATACACTAGGGCTATATCTACATGACATTCGGTATATTTCAATTTAAAGAACTCAATTTGCTGAGCCTATATATATACTTGACGGTTTCTAAATCAAACAAAAACACAAGCTATATGAATTTTATCGAATCAAATATATATGCACCAGTTGGTCTTTAGTTAACTATGTAGTATATAGAGAGTTACACTTACACAGCCAGTTTTGGTTCCTCTTATTTTTGCTCAAGAAAAGCAGAAAAACTTTTTGATATTTGAATTTTATGGATTGACTAATGCCACACTTTCTGCTTTTGTTAATTTGGCATCTTAGTGAATTAATGACTATCTTTTGTCTTGTAGGGTTTCAACTTTCGAGAACTAATGACTCTGACTCTAGCCACTTATGTTTTTGTGGGGTGTTATTGAATGTTAAATTGGGCCCAAGCTTGTGCATGATTTAAAAAGCTTCAAGACTGGGCCTAGATCTGGACTTTTACTTTTGTCTCACTGACTGGACTAAGTCCACACACGAAGAAAGACTAGGAGAGGTCAATTGGAAGGCAAAGAAGACATTTTTTCATTTGTTTTGGGCTCAATAAAGTCTCACACATAGGCTTGTGACATGTGTGAGACCCATGAGCCTTTGATCAACTTAAGGTGCAAAGTTCAGTCATACAAAAGGGGATTCACATACCTGATAGATGAAAATAAGTTGTCAAACACACTGCCCCCTTCAATAAAGGCAAGCCAAATCAGCATTAAATGCCCATTTTCATGGGCCCTTAATTTTGGCAGCATCTAGGGTGGGCAATCCCTTTAAGGAAAGCAATCATGCTAGGTTGGATCCACTGGGCAATAGTCTAGTGGTGTTCCCCTCCTCCTACCTAATCCCCATCCTTTTTTGAGGGTATGAGTTGGCTTACATACACACACTTAAACTAGGTTAGTTAGGAATTTATATCTTCACTCCAAAATAGTGGCCTCATGGGGAAAAAAAATGCTAGGCTAGGTCAACTATATCACCCTATTTGGCAAAGAATCCGATTGACTCATCTTTCCAAAAAGAGTTCATTGCACAACATTAGTTTGTGTTATTACCTAGCGGAAGAACTCATACTAATGACTATGAGTGTCTCTTTCTTCATCATTTCTACGCTCTTAATCTACCTATTTTTTATGAGTTAAGTTCCCATGCTTTTTTTATTGTTATAAGTTATTTGGAAACCCCTTTATCCTCCTTTGCTTTTGGCAGGATGGTTGATATTACTCAAAACGCATCGTTAGCCTTCTCCAACATCGTGAAGACGTGAGTAGCAGACCCAACTCCCCACATTGAACCCCAATTAAAAAGGCTTCTCAATCAGACCCCAACACATGGTGCAATGAAGATTTTAAGCCCAACAGAGAGTTAAAAAAATTCATTGGGTTGACTTTATTTCCACTTTTACAGCAACATTTGCGCTTGGTTTATGATCTCTTTGACCATTATACTTGACCAAACATTTCTAGCTAAGCTGTTTGAGTTTTAGTTTTTGAAAATTTTAAATTAAGATTAATAATAGCATGTCTTGAATATCTATCATTATTTATTACTATTATACGTTATTTATTTATTTATTTTTTAAGAATTTCATCAAAGTAAGATTACTTCCAATTTATCTAAAGCAGAATATTTTATCAGTTTATCTTTAGAATTTTAGTTCTTGTTTGGAATCTTTGAAGTTTGAACCCCATGTCCATGTTATATCCCCGATATTCAATAAAAATTAAAAACCATTTGCGAATCCTTCATTGGTACGTTTGGTCTAGAATTAGACTGGATTTATACTTAATTACTTATAAAATACAAAAAAGAAATTAATATTGCATGAAATAGTGTTAAGAAGTTTTTTTATCCCATTGCTGACATCCTAATTCAGTTGTCAACACTCAACACACGTAAATGCTAGGTGGTGAATAAATTTGATACATTTCTTAAATTTTGCATACTCATGGGTCTCCAACCCAATCCAAAGCTATGATATCTCTCGAAACTAATTCAACCTAACTCATAGCCGTAGGGTTGGGTCAGGTCATTGGGTTGAAGCTATTTTCTCAGGCTTACTTAAAAAAAACAAAAGGGTTTCATTCAACAACTTAACGTTTATTAATCAATAAATAATTCTAATTTACACAATTGAGCTTAATATATATTTCAATTTTATCAAATTAAGTCTCAAAATAATAAAGTTAAACTTAGACTTAGACCCAAAATTCAAAACATATCAAATCAGCAAACTAAAAATACATATGTTTTTTAAATCATTAATACCACGGCTTGAGCCAGGTTACTTGGGTTGACAATTTTGTTAACTTGAACCCGACCCAACCCAAAACTTCAAAGAAAAAAAAAAGGACCCAGCCCAATCTATCAACCCACGACAAAAACAACTTAAGACGCCAGGTTGGATTGAGTCGGATCGATTTGATTCATCACAATGGGTTGAGTGCACATCCCTAATACTTGTTTTCCTCTCATTATTGGATACTTTTGGTATTCACTTGTTTTTTGAGCTTTTTTGTTGAATAATACATTTACTAATATTATTTTGTAAAAAGTTCTGTTTGAAAATTATATAAAAAATATCTTTTTTGTGAACTCGTCTCTTTAGACATGCCACACAAAGTTGAGACAATGAAACTTGTTTCTTTTGAGTTCAAAGCAGAACTCAAATCATAATTAATCATTCACATTTGATGTATAATTGTGCATGTGAAAAAACGAAAAATGGTCTTCTTTATCTTATTATCTAGTAGCCATGGTGATCCAACTCAAATTTCAAGGCCATTGACATCGACAAAGAAACATAAATTCTTAGAATTTTTCAATTTTTCAATTTTTTATCGATCACTTCAATAAATTTTTATTATAGAGGTCTCACTACAAATGGTGGATATTAGTTATTAGAATTAGAAAAGGAGATGCAAAATGGTTTTGAGATCAGTGGTGAACTTCCCTAGTAATGTGTTGCTTTCATCTAACGCTCCTATCCGAAGTGTAGCACAATCATTTATTTGTTTATTAACAGAACCCACAACCTCGTTTGCCTCTTCATACTTGCGCTCATCAAAATATTTGAGACCCTCTTCGTTAATTTCATGAACGCTTGAATTATATCCAACATAACAAGCTTGAGCGTACCCAAATTCTACATAGCCACCTGCATTTTTCATCAACTTATACGCCACTGCAGCAGTAACATTAACTTTGGTTGCGGTCAACTCCAAGGCAATCCTAGAAAGGCCAGTAAGATCTGCATTAGAGCTGCGAGGATCTGACTCCAAAATTGAGGTACAAACATCTGGATACTCCGTACGGGTGCAAGTTTTGGTTATTACTTATTAGGGACTTGCCATTCTCATTCTCATTACTAGCAGTTGCAAAATGTTGGCTAGAAAGCAAAAGAGAAAGTACAATTGGAATCACTAGGAGACAAGGAGAAACATCAACTTTTATGGCCATTTGTTACAGCACAATGGAAGATAGAGACTATTGCAAAACCTACTTTGCTCTGCCTATTTATATTGTTGTAACTTGTGACCCTAGTATCTATATGGACAAATCATTCTTTTTTATTCTTTTCCGGGACCAATATTGGAAAACCTTTGACAAAGGAAATACTTTGAAGAAACATCTTGGCAGTTGGCCATGGTTTTTCATTGGACTGGACAATTTAGCATAACAACATTCTCTCCTGTTATGGAAATACAGCATCAACCTCTCTGTCAAGGCAAGGTGTCCACATCAGATAAACATCCATGATTCCTTATGTATAAATGTGATTATGTAATTCCATTTATTTTTTTTTGTATCTTTCCCTTGTCAACTTTGTATAGCTTATAATCTTCTCTGATGTTAGTACATGCATCCAGTTGGCTTGTGAGTCTTGGCACGTAGTGTTGGTTTGAATCTTTCGTTGGTAAAAGTACAGCCCAATCGGTCATTTTAAATGCATAAAATCTAGGCTCGATGTGAAGCATTCCAACCCCAACCATTGAACTCCAAAATTCTGTTGAAGTCCAACTCATGGCTCAAGTCCTATCTGAAACCTTAAATAAAAAAAACAAACAAACATAAAGAAAAAAATAATAATTACAAAAAACATTTTTTAAACGTATAATACCTATAATAAGCAACAGAATTCATACATCGGTATTTTTTGGGAAAAGTATATTTTACCTACTTGTGATTTGCCCCATTTACATATTGTCTATCCGTGATTTGAAAAGTAACACTTTGCCTACATGTGGTTGACTCCGTTAAAAGCAGTTACCCACCTCAATGTTTTTCCGTTAAAAATAGGGTTAACAATGTCTTCTTCTTTTTTTTTTCTTTCTCTCTCTCTCACGCCTCCTCCATAGCTAGAAATTAAGAAAATCATTGATAACAACACTATCATCAATCATTCAAGTTCAATAAACTTTACCAATATTATTTTTATTTGACAAGCAAAATTGATAATAAAAATATTACAATCAGAAAACAAAAACAATAATAATTTTTTTTTTTTTCAAAAAACAAGCAGATAGGTTGTGAAATATATGGGAGATCCCTCTTTCTATGATGAATAACAACACTATGTAGTAGTATTTTGCTTCATGAAAGTCAATGATAGCTTTTCTACAAATTATTATTCTCTTTATTTTGCTTCATGAAAGTCAATGACAGCTTTTCAACAAATTATTATTATTATTTATTTTGCAAAAATATATTTTTGGTCCTTATATTTTAGGAGTATTTTCATTTTGGTCCTTGTGTTTTAAAAGTTTTCAATTTGGTCTTTGAGTTTCTTGACAACGTTTCAATTTAGTCCTTACTGTCATCTTAGTTACGGAATTGATGACGTGACAAACAAAATTGATGACGTGGTACACTTAGGTTGACATGGCTAACAAAATAATTAAAAATATATTTAATTTAAATTAAAAAAATCCACATCAACATCTTAAATAATAAAAAGGCCACATCAGATAAAAAATAAATAAAAAAGCTAAATTACTCAATTTACAAAAAAGAATAAAAATAAAAATTCAAATCTCAAAATAAAAAAACCTAGATGGATTGTTCCTTCCTAGAGAGTCTTCACTTTCTCGAGAAAACGAAGAGAATTTTTTTGTCAAGGAAGAAGAGAAAACGATGGGTTGAGTACGCGATGACAAGCCGTTGAAGAAGCCCTCAATTCCTCCGTCAAAGAAGCCCTGAACATCGCCATCGAAAACTCCAGATCCCACCTCTCCCAAATCCGCTCCACTTCCTCCGCTCATTTCCACCAACCCACCGTAAGTTTCATTTCCTTGTTTTTTTGCCTAGTTTTCTCTATTTAGTTGCCGATAAAATAAAGGAAAGGAAAACAAATGATGTTGGACACCGATCAATGAAAGTGGAAGAAAAGAAAAAAAAATATTGGGGGATTATTGTTAACATTCAAATACAATATTTCTAGTCCTCATATATTCATCGTTATTAGTATTATAACCATCACAATTTCTCTCTGTAAACATTCAAATACAATATGCAAAAGCATAAACTACCACTAAAACCATATATCTAATTGATGGAGCAAAGGTTTTGACCAATGGATATCAAGAACACTTAACAGAACACACACAGGTCCAAAAGAGATCAAACAAAGCACAGTATTCTGTCTAATGATTTTTTCTACATGTTGAAACCAACAAGAAAAGAAGAAGACAAAGACATGCAGTAAAAAACAGAAGTACATGTTAAGAAAAGTATTAACAATAGCTTAGAAAATTGCTTGCACATTTTGGGGTTCAAAAGGGTACAGCAACACAAATGCTTAAAAGGGTATACTCCAATCAGAAATTATAGCTAACCCATGACCCAAATCAGAAATTATATCAAGGATTGCGAGAAAAGAGAGAGGGATTGAGAAGAGAGAGATAGCATGAGAGAAGAGAGAAGAGAGAGGTTACCGAAGATGGTCTCTGAGAGACGCGCGAATGAGAGTGAGAGAGACCAAAAGACTGTTTATGCTAAATTACTAATCTGACCTCAAAAATTACTTATTGACCAAAAGACTAGGAACTCCATTTCTCCTCTACTCTGTCTCTTCCGCTCACTGTTTTTGTTTGTTTTCCTCCACATCAGCTCCAAAAATCTCAGGTAAATTGACTTTGTGGGGGATGGGCTTCAATGAAGGAATGAAAAAAAAGAAGATGGTCAATTAATAGAGGGAAAATGGGGATTTGAACCCTAAATATCTGTTTGATAACACCACGAGTCCACGAGATGCCAACCAATTATGTTACAAGGGTCTTCACAATATTTTTACGTTTTCATGTTAAAAGTTGTAATTAATTTATTTTGTTTGGTTTGGTTGTTTTGAGAAAACATGGTTTAAAAAACCGTGTCTCATTTTTAATGCAAAAGGTGTTTGGTGTTTTTAGGTTTGAATTTTATAGCAAAACACAGTGGCAATTTAATAAAATGTCATTGTGCCACTCTTATTCATGGTTTTTATTTTTTTGGTAAATTACATTAACACTACCTTGAGGTATTAAGGAATGATAATAAACCACAAACTTGTGCCAAAATGACAGCCCCACCCTTCAGGTTCGGTATAAAACTGTCATGGGTCTTTAGATATTAATCTTAACATAATATTTCATTTTTTAAAAGACTCTCTCTATCTTTTCTAGTAAGAGGTTTGGGTAAAAGAAATCTTTTAAAAAAATGGAATTTTTCGTCAAGATTAGTAATGGAAAGACTTATGATAGTTTTATGTCAAACCTAAAAGGTGTGGCTGTCATTTTGCCTCAAGTTTGAGATTTATTAACGTTTAACAATATCTTGAGGGAGGGTAATGTAATTTACCATTTTTTCATGTTTCTCTTTTTGCCCATCTCTCTCTCTCTCTCTCTCTCTCTCTCTCTCTCTCTCTCTCTTCCCTAAAGCCCTCGAAACGATCGAACCCATTGACACTATCACAAACTCCTCATTTGATCTCCAAGTGCAAACCCTTTCCAAAAAGATGACAAACCAACCATTTCTCTGATCAACCACCGTGGCTGTGACTTCTCTTGTCACCGATTTGGGAGAGAAAAATGCAAACCGCAAAGGGTTGTTCTATTACTGGTCTGAGCAAGAAAACTTAAGCAGATGTGATGTGGTTCCTTCAGATATGGGTGATGTTTTCTGCAATGTGTGTTGGAAAAATGGTTAGGAGTGAATAAGAAATTGCCTCCTAAAAGTGGGCCAAGCAAACCCATGTGGGTTAGGCCCAGTCCATTCGATTTATGTATTTATTAATACATTATTTTTTCCCAAATGTTGTGTCTTTTCTGAATAGTAGTGACTATTCATCTTGTGTCTTTTCTGAATAGTTGTGACTATTCATCTTGCACCTTTTCCGAAAGAGGTGTGACTCTATCTATAAATATAGTGTCCCCTCATTCAATTAAAATACTTTTAACTTTTGAAGTTGCTTTAAGAAGTTGTTTTGAGTTAGTTATTTCCTACAATTTTGAGAGTCTCATTTGCATAAAGAGAGAGAAAGAGACACTTGTTACGTTCGTTGTGCACGGAAATTGCTTGTGCTTCTTCTGCGTGCGAAGATCATTTTATCCTGGGAGACAGACGTCCATGAGTCTCAAAGCACCACTAAGTTAATAGTGTGAGGGGCGCAATCTGTTTTAAGGAGATAGCGTCAAACGCTAGACTTGATCTTTTCATTCTGCATTCACTGTGAGTTTTTATTGTTTATTAATTGTGACAGATTTCTTGTTGCTGTTTAATTTTACAGAATCACATGATATATACGCAACAATCTTAAAACAAATTGTTCTATTTGAAATTTGAATTTCTGTGAAATTTTACTCGTGGTTCTGTTGCAAAATAATATTGATTACGTTTACGAATTTCATTTTTTACGGCATGTCTTTGTGAAAACTGAATCTGGGATTTTTGTTCACAACGTTTATGAAACGGTTCTTTATAGCGTAAAGAGTGTTGATTGGCGTAAAAGGTGATATTATCGTTATTTGCAAATCCTATCTCTCCAGCATATTTTACCGCAAAAATCAAGTTTTTCCAGAAAAAAAGTGATTTGCTTTGTCTTTTACGTGTTGAACTGTTGATTGTTCAAATAGTTGAAAACTTGAATGTGATATTTTTGTTGTTTGTTTATTCTTATTATTCAAACAGTATTTTTGACTTTGAATTAAATTGCCGAAATATACGATTTCATTTTGGTATATTTATACTGTTTGAGGAATATTACCGAACATATTGTTTGCACTGTTTCATTTTGGCATATATAACTTGTTTTGGTGACTTATTGTCTATCAATTTAAATTTTATTAAACTTAAAATTAATAAATTCAAAATTTCTGTGAGATAAATCGAATTTTGAGAATTCTGTTTGAAAATTTTGTTTAATAAAATGTCTATCGAACAAGTGTCTGAAATAAATCTGGTGAAAAATACCAATGAATGGTGGGTGGACACTGGGGCTACTCGTCATATATGTTCAGACAAGAAAATGTTTTCTACATATCAATCTGTGGGATATGGAGAACAACTTTTCATGGGAAACTCCTCGACTTCTAAAGTTGAAGGAAAGGGAAAGGTGGTCCTAAAGATGAGTTCTGGAAAAGAACTTACCCTCAATGATGTGCTGCATGTGCCAGACATTCGCAAGAACCTTGTTTCGGGTTCTTTGTTAAGCAAGAATGGTTTTCAGTTGGTCTTTGAGTCTGACAAATTCTTACTCACTAAGAGTGGAATGCTTGTGGGAAAAGGGTATTTAAGCGATGGGCTTTTCAAAATGAATGTGATGACCATTGTTCCTATAAATGAGAATAAGAACAAATCTTCTGCCTATTTGCTTGAGTCATCTAATGTTTGGCATGGAAGATTGGGTCATGTTAATTTTGGAACTTTGCATAGATTAGTCAATTTAAATTTATTGCCAAAATTTCAAATTGATACTAATCATAAATGCGAAACTTGTGTGGAGGCTAAATTAACGAGAACACCCTTTCATTCCATTGAAAGAAGTAGTGATCCTCTAGAATTAATACATAGTGATGTATGTGATTTGAAATTTGTTCAAACTAGAGGAGGTCGGAAATATTTTGTCACATTCATAGACGATTGCACAAGGTACTGTTATGTGTACTTGCTAAGGAGCAAGGATGAGGCATTAGAGAGTTTCATTCATTATAAGAAAGAAGTTGAGAATCAACTCAATAAAAAGATAAAGGTTCTTAGGAGTGATAGAGGTGGGGAATATGAATCACCTTTTGGTGAGTTCTGTTCACAACATGGTATTGTTCATCAAACCACTGCACCCTATTCACCTCAGCAAAATGGAGTTGCTGAACGGAAAAATAGAACCTTGAAGGAGATGATGAATGCTATGCTGATAAGTTCTGGTTTACCACAGAACTTGTGGGGGGAAGCTATTCTTTCCGCTAATTATATTCTCAACAAGTTGCCTCAAAAGAAATTAGACAAGACACCTTATGAATTATGGAAAGGTCGAACGCCTTCCTATCAATTCTTAAAAGTGTGGGGGTGCTTGGCTAAAGTGGCGGTTCCTATTCCCAAAAAGGTAAAGATAGGACCAAAAACAGTTGATTGTGTTTTCATTGGTTATGCCCATAACAGTAGTGCATATCGATTTTTGATTCATAAATCTGATATTCCTGACATGCATGTGAATACAATAATTGAATCTAGGAATGCATCATTTTTTGAGGAAATATTTCCATGTAAACCTACACAAGAAACAAATTCCCTTAAAAGGAATTTGGAATCTACGTCTAGTACCTCTCATGATCAAGAGTTGATGGAAGAGAGGAATGAGGTTGAGCCTAGACGTAGTAAGAGGACAAAAACGTCAAAAACGTTTGGTCCAGATTTTCTAACTTTTATGTTAGAAGATGAACCTCAAAGTTTCAAGGAAGCAATGTCTATACCAGAGGCTCCTCTATGGAAAGAGGCTGTCAATAGTGAAATTGAATCCATCCTACAAAATCATACTTGGGAACTGGTGGATCTGCCACCTGGTTGTAAACCTCTAGGATATAAATGGATATTCAAGAGGAAAATGAAAGCTGATGGATCTATTGACAAGTACAAGGCACGACTTGTTGTAAAGGGTTACAAACAAAAGGAAGGTGTGGATTACTTTGATACATATTCACCAGTTACAAGAATAACATCCATTAGAATGTTAATTGCTATTGCAGCGTTGTATAACCTAGAGATACATCAAATGGAATGTTAAGACTGCATTCTTGAATGGTGAATTGGATGAAGAGATTTATATGGAACAACCAGAAGGGTTTATTGTTCCTGGAAAAGAAAAGAAAGTGTGTAGACTTGTGAAATCCTTGTATGGATTAAAGCAAGCTCCAAAGCAATGGCATGAGAAATTTGACAATGCAATGATGTCAAATGGGTTTAGAATCAATGAATGCGACAAGTGTGTGTATGTCAAGAATACCACAAGTGGCTATGTCATTGTATGTCTCTATGTTGATGATATGCTCATTATGGGTAGCAATAATGATATCATTAAAGCTACCAAAAGGATGTTGAATAGTAAGTTCGACATGAAAGATTTAGGTGTTGCAGATGTGATACTAGGAATTAAGATTACTAGAACATCTGATGGACTTGTCTTATCTCAATCACACTACATTAAGAAGGTACTTGAGAAATTTGGGAGATATGATGACAGTCCAGTGAAAACACTTGTTGATGTAAATTTACATCTAACTAAAAATAAAGGGAATGACATATCTCAATTAGAGTATTCTCAGATAATTGGCAGTCTTATGTATATAATGAACTGCACAAGACCAGACATAGCGTATTCTGTCAGCAAGCTGAGTAGATACACGAGTAACCCAGGGGAAGACCACTGGAAGGCAATAGTTAGGGTTTTAAGGTATTTGAAATACACCCTAAACTATGGTGTGCACTACACAAGATATCCAGCTGTACTAGAAGGGTACAGTGATGCAAACTGGATATCTGATACAAATGACACAAAATCCACAAGTGGATATGTCTTTACGCTTGGTGGTGCAGCTGTATCTTGGAAATCTTCTAAACAAACATGCATTGCAAGGTCCACAATGGAATCGGAATTTATCGCTCTGGATAAAGCAGGAGAAGAAGCAGAGTGGCTTCGTCATTTCCTGGAGGATATGCCGATGTGGACGAAACCTGTGCCACCTATCTGTATACATTGTGATAGCCAATCAGCGATTGGTAGGGCACAAAGTTATATGTATAACGGTAAGTCTCGACATATTCGTCGAAGACACAATACTGTAAGGCAGTTGCTCTCAAATGGCATTATCTTCATTGACTACATAAAGTCGAAAGATAATATAGCGGATCTGTTAACCAAAGGTTTGAGTGGAGAGCATGTAAACTGCTCATCGAGGGGAATGGGTTTAAAGCCTATAATTTAAGTCCCATAATGGCAACCCTACCTAGCTGACTGGAGATCCCAAGATCTAGGTTCAAAGGGACAACCAAATTGTGTTGGACTTGATAGTATCACTATGGAGATAACATCTCCTATCCATTCCTATGATGAAATAGTGATGCCTGTAAAAGTTTAGGATAAGTTATGCTTTTAATGATTCTTATACCTTGAAAATCCAAGTAGGGTAGCAGCAGGATATTCTTAATAAGAAATCACCTATGTGAGTGTGAAATGTGGCCGCTTCAATGAGAATTTTAAGGTTGAATTCTCTAAAACACTCATGAAACCAGGAAGGTGTTAAGGGCCAAAATGAGCACAATAATGAGAACTAACTGTGTTCAAAAAGGAGCTGTGTGAATTTTATTGTCTTGGTATACACAAACAGCTGAGCAATTAAGGGCATCGCGTCCATTTTTAGCCAGTATATCCGATAGTCTTTCACTATGGAAGATTCAAAGCCAAAAGCTATCTTTCCTTATGCAGTAACTTTTCTTCTACTCTTTTTGAGTCTGCATTGTCATTTGCATTGTGTTTGTCAATTTCTATTCATGTAGGAGATTGTTGGAAAAATGGTTAGGAGTGAATGATAAATTGCCTCCTAAAAGTGGGCCAAGCAAACCCATGTGGGTTAGACCCAGTTCATTCGATTTATGTATTTATTAATACATTATTTTTTCCCAGATGTTGTGTCTTTTCTGAATAGTAATGACTATTCATCTTGTGTCTTTTCTGAATAGTTGTGACTATTCATCTTGCACTTTTTCTAAAGAGGTGTGACTCTATCTATAAATAGAGTGTCCCCTCATTCAATTAAAATATCAGGAATTGTAATTTGTCTATCATTTTGTAATTGTTTTGTTTATAATTGCAATTAGGGTGTTAAAAAAAGGAATTTGTGTCATTTTTCGTATAATGGAATCAAATTTTGGCGGTTATAACGGCTTGAGTGATTGTCAGTAACTTATTATACGAAAAATGTATTTGGGTGATAAAAATTGTAAAAATGTCTTTGAAATTGTAATTAGTGTCAGATGTAGTAAAATATATATCGAAAAATGAAATATAGGTAACAAAAACCGTAATTTGTCTCATTTCTTGTAAAATAGAATCAATATTGACGGTTATGACGGCTTGAGTAATATCTAGTAATTATTGTATAAATTCTAGTATACTTGGTGATAAAAAATATATGTTTCTCTCAGGAATTGTAATTTGTCTATCATTTTGTAATTGTTTTGTTTATAATTGCAATTAGGGTGTTAAAAAAAGGAATTTGTGTCATTTTTCGTATAATGGAATCAAATTTTGGCGGTTATGACGGCTTGAGTGATTGTCAGTAACTTATTATACGAAAAATGTATTTGGGTGATAAAAATTGTAAAAATGTCTTTGAAATTGTAATTAGTGTCAGATGTAGTAAAATATATATCGAAAAATGAAATATAGGTGACAAAAACCGTAATTTGTCTCATTTCTTGTAAAATAGAATCAATATTGACGGTTATGACGGCTTGAGTAATATCTAGTAATTATTGTATAAATTCTAGTATACTTGGTGATAAAAAATATATGTTTCTCTCAGGAATTGTAATTTGTCTATCATTTTGTAATTGTTTTGTTTATAATTGCAATTAGGGTGTTAAAAAAAGGAATTTGTGTCATTTTTCGTATAATGGAATCAAATTTTGGCGGTTATGACGGCTTGAGTGATTTTCAGTAACTTATTTGTAGATCAATGTATTTGGGTGATAAAAATTGTAAATATGTGTCAAGACCTGTAATGACTCTTATTTTCAGTATTTAAGGTGTTCAATATTATGAATTTGATGTTAATTCGTGTAAAGGGTGTCAATTTCAGTAAAAATTTGGCGGCGGTGCTTAGTAACTTATGTGTGAAATATTGTAACAAGTTGATAAAATCTGTATATTTGTGTCAATTTGTGTATTAGAGTGTACTTTTGTAATATGTGTGTTATTTATTGTAATTTATATGTCAATATATGTAAAACAAGTGACCTGAACAACCGGTTACAAATTTTTCAAAAAGACAAAATTGCCCTGACTAGAGGCTCTAGTCACGGGATATATGTATTTTCCATATATATATAGGGAGCTGCTAAAGTGCTAATTCCACACCATGGTGTGAAAGAGTGTTCTCACACCATGGATGTGGCAGCTTATTATTTGTCCACATAGCAAATGGGTCCTGCGGGTCCCACAAGTGAAAAACCAACAAAACACATCAAGAATTGAGTTACCCCTGTTGCCAAACACTGTAAAAATTGTGCACAAATGTGAGAAGTAGGTGATTAGCGTTCTTTTATTTTCCTTCGTCTGTCTCCTTATTCATCACGCCATGGAAACCAACTTTCTTTATTCATTAAGGACACTAGTTTTCTCTGGAAAATGCACAAAGACAGCAAGATGAATTGTGGAGATTTTTTTTTTTTCATTTGGGTTTTTGTAGTTGTGGACAAACAATTTTATTCTTTTGGGATTTTGTATGTTTTTGCACCTTCTCCACTGCGTCAATGTCAACCAATGCTCCCAATTCCATGCTTTTGCATTTTTTCCTCTTGAACTTTTATTTTATCTTATTAATGGAGATGCAATGCTTTACGTGTACTGGTAGCTTTGTGGGTATGGGTTTTTGGCGTGGGTTTGTGGTGGTTTCGTGGCTGTGGGTTTGTGGGTATTATGGGTTTCCGGCGTGGGTTTGTGGTGGCTCCGTGGCTGTGGGTTTGTGGTGAATCTGTGGCTATGGGTTTGTGGGTATGGGTTTCCGGCTGTGATTTGTGGTTGTGGTGGCTCCGTGGTTGTGGGTTTTAGGTGGCTGTGATATGTGGCCGTGGGTTTGTGATGGCTGTGGGTTTGTGATGGCTCTGTGGTTGTGGGTTGCGGGCTTAGGTTGTGGTGGTTTGGTGTGGGTGCCGGCATGTGGTGGTTTGTTGTGGGTTGCCTGCTGGCGTGGTGTGGTTGGGGAGTGTGGGGAAAAAATAAAGAAAATGAATTATTAAATTGTGGGAAACAAATAATGAAAAATTAATTATTTTATAATATTATAACTGTAAAATAAAGAGTGAGATGAGAAGTGTTTTGTAAAGTTGTTAGGTAAAATAAAAAAGTGGGTTTTTGGAGACATAAAATAGCAAAAGTTTGCTAATTGATTGTGAATGCTCTTAGAACTTGGTTTAGCTGTACGTGCCACATTTGAGACTTTTATTTATTTATTTTTTAATATACCATGAATTCATGAACAACCATAGGTCAAGAGCAGGGCTTACAATTCAGCATAGCAGCTCTCTGGAGGAGATCCAACGCATATTTTTGCTGTTTTAAAAACAGTCCACGATCATTCTTGTCTTGAGTACCTCAATGCCAAGAAAATAGTTCAAGTTCCCGAAGTTCTTTATAGCAAACTGAGCACTTAATTCAGTGATTAGAGTGGAGATATAAGAGGTATCACTGCCAGTTATAATAATATCATCCACATAAACCACAAGAATTGTAGTTCGCAAACTGTTAGTTTGAATAAATAACGAGGAATCACTACCCCATTCATCCAAAAGAGAAGGGAAGGGGCCTATGTATTTGCATGATCCTTGTAGATTTTACCCTATCTACACCCGGAGCCAATCCCCTATCGGTCCTGCCACCACGCCGCAGAACGGGAGCTCGTGTGGAACCTTTTATTTCTGGCGTAACAGCGGTGGAAGGTAAAAAAATATTACGGTCGCGTAACATAAGGGCCGGAGGTACGGTAAGAGAAGAAAGCTGTTAGCAGAGGGTAGAGAAGTGCCACACCCTCGTGGATTGATCTAGTTCCGTCTTCTCATTCTGTTCGGGATTGGGTTGGTGTTAAGTGTACCGCTCCGTGAGTATGAGACTGTTACTTATCAAATCTTACTCTATAATCTGGTTTGATCTGGTAGTCCAAATAATACCGTACCATGACGTATCTGGAATAGTAGCCATTAGTGAACCAAAAAGAATTGTACAAACCAGCAAAGTAACCCCATTCCCAACGGTCCAAAGATTAAAATCTTTGTAATATTCTGAACCATTCATAAACATCACAGCAAATATGATTAAAACATTTATAGCTCCCACGTAAAGATTATAAAAAACCGGTGAACATAATATGATACAAAAGATGAATTCTATTAGTTGTTTATCAATTTTTTATTGATTTATATGAATGAGTTTTCTTTTATCCTATAGATTAATCCAAACAATAAAATTAACAAATGATAGGATTTTAAATGATGTGGATGTAAATCCCATCCTTTTGTGACTTTATGTGAATTTATCAATTTCTTCACCCAAACATAGGGCAAGAGTTTATTTATTTTCCTTACTAATTTGCTTCATAATGAAAACATGCATTGATTTTTATATGATTCATACATCAACTCTTATCTTGTTAATATTTCCTAATGTGTAAAAGTGTGTTATTAGGTTGTGGGTTTTGGGTGTGTACTTGGCCACCCACATCATCTTTTCTATTAATTCAAGTTTAAGCTTAAGCTTCACGCGCGACACCTTTTTTATTCTTTACAAGTGTGTGGCTTTTAATTTTGTTGTTATATGGTTATAATATTATTTTACTTCTTATTCGTTTGTGGATTATTAATTTAATTATTTTGCAAGAAAAAAAAATCATTTTTAAAGTTGGCATTTCAAGAAATTAATTGATAACAAATCCAAAAGTTCTAACGAACAAAACGACATATTATGTGATTAAATCGGATCACCGGATTGCAAGATCAAGCCGAATCAAGATTTTAACACTTAATATACATCCCCTTGATTACGGTTAATTGATCATGTGATTATGACTAATTAATTATGATTGGTTAGTCAAATAATTAATTACATGTTATAATTCCATTAGTTTAAAACTTAAAACAATGGTATGCATTCATCTATTGAATAATTCCACTGATAATTAAGATATTTTGAATGTGGCTCACTAATTATTAAGATGGTTTGCTCTATATGAAATTCTATTACAAATAAATAATTTTTAAATATTTTTAAATTAAAATGATATTACTATATGTTTGTTGAATTTTAAAAAGAGATTTCACAATATATTTTTAGTTATTTAATCATTTACTATAAACTTTGGATCTAGTTAAAAATAAAATATAAAATAAATAAACGTTGGGGCACATTTGATGAACCTTAGAGCCTGGTGATTCATGTACATTACAAACTCCCTATGGATCAAGTAGTGCTCCCAATGCTTTAGACTTCATACCACGACATACAACTCAAGTTCATCTATATGTTGACCATTTAAGTCATACCTCATAGAGTTTCTCACTGAAAAAGGCTAGTGGCTTGCCTTTTTGGGAAAGCTCATACAACTCAAGCTCATATTACGAAGACTAAGGTGTCACAATCTATTTGAAAGAACTTCTCAAAGTTAGGAAGGGTTACAACTAGGGCGGTGCTCAACTTCTCATTGATTAGTGCAAAACTTTGTTATGCTACTTCTCCCCATGAAAACTTATCATTCTTTAAGCACTCAGTAATGGGGCCACTATACTATTGCAATTCCAAGTTGCACTAAATAATTAAATATGTTATATGAAATTATTAATTACTCAATTTCTTAACTTTTCTTATCACAAGTGTATACCCTGACACTATACAGGTAATGGAAATGATTAATTTTTTGGTGAAAGCGACTATGGTAGAATGGAATAGAATGAAATAAAGAATTATGAATGAGTGGAATGAAATATGTTGGTGAAAAAATATGTAAATTTAATAACAACATTATTTATTATTATATCCCTTCTGTTATAAAATGGTGAAAAATTCCATTTGTTATATTCTTATTATTGTTTTCACATGATAATAATAATAATAAATTATTACTATCATTATATATCATTATATAATATTTAGAATAAAAAGAAAAAAAAGGTACTAAAAGTAAACTAATCATCACGATGGCTTAAAACTATAGCTTATAGAAGATAAAAAGATTCAACCACAAAACTTATGAAGTAGAAAAAATAATGATGTATCATTAGCTAAGGTGAGGCAAAAAATAAGAGATTAGTATTACAAGAAATTTGTAAAATATAAGTGGACATTATGGACAATTTGATCAAAATTTCATTAAACTCCAAATTTTGGGGGAATGAAAAGTTGAGTTTTTTAGGGTATTAAGAGGAATGAGTGTTCCCTTTGAACTATTTCATTACATTCTATTCAAAATAAGGAAATAGTATTTCCATTCCCTTATCGTATTATTTATTTATTTTTTTAACCAATGCCTAACTAATTAGAGTTAAAAAGAAAAATTATATTCCAATTATTTTAAGTTTAAGTGGAGAATATTCCTTTAAAAAGGAAAAAAAAAAAAAAAAAAGGGCGGAGTGTTAATTATTTTGCGAATTTGGGATCGGAGTGTCATTTCCTCAAAATAGGGTGTAAAGAGTCTAGTTTTCTCAAAAGAAGAGGTGTCAATGTAATTTATCATTTTATTTATTATTTATCAATACAACAAAGTTTATTCTAAAAAAAAGATTGGGTTCCCTCCAATTATTCCCATGAAAAAATTTGTTTCCCTCCAATTATTCCCACTTTCATCTGCCCAAACCCAATAAAAAAGAAAAAAGAAATAAAAATAAAAAAATAAATGAGGTTTCCCTCCAATTATTTCCTAGTGGTGTACGTGGCTTAAGTTTTCTTTCTTTCTCCCACACTCCCCTTTACTGTCTCTCTTTGTCTCACATCTGCTGCTCCACTGCACTGCCCAAGCATCACCGCTTCTGCGGCTCGTCTCCGTTCCGACGACTGGAAAGTGACCATCCCGTGTCCAGATCTGGCCACGTGAAAGCGTCGCCCCGTCTCCAATTTGTGGGTTTGTTCTTCGATTTCCATTTTTTGTTTGATTTTTCTTGTTAAGGGGTTAAGAGTTTTTTTTTTTCCCATTTCTTTTAGCCAATCTTGAAGGTATGTTTGATTATTTAAAGCCTACTGCTAAGCTGAATATATGGTTTTGCGTTATATTTATATCTTATTTAAAGTCTTGTTTATTTGTGTTATATGTTATTATAAAGTCTTGCTCTTTGCTTCGTCACTCTTCATTGAATTTTTTAGTTTGTATCCAAAAAGTGATTCAATCATTTCCTCGTCTAACCTGTTTCATGATTCATAATA
This sequence comes from Fagus sylvatica, assembly GCA_907173295.1. Lineage (NCBI taxonomy): Eukaryota > Viridiplantae > Streptophyta > Magnoliopsida > Fagales > Fagaceae > Fagus > Fagus sylvatica. The sequence continues at coordinate 21,285,536 of OU015767.1, read as the reverse complement.
TGTTCAATTTTATACAGAACAAGAGGTAGTTACCAAAGAATATAAAGCTTATCCCACACCATAGAACGATCAAGGGCAGCTCTAACCTTGTCCCAGTGGAGTGGCTTCAATTTTGGTAATGGAGCTCCATCTTTGCCCATGGAGTAAATTGAGGCAATTGAGATGGAGGAGGTGGGCCTTTGGCAGAGTTATCAATTCCTTTTGGAAAAGGAGGTGGAAGTGGGGGTGGTGGTGGAAATGGAATACAAGATGGAGTTTGTGGTGGTTTTGGGGGGGTTTGAATTTGAGGAGAAGATGGCAAGTCTCTTTGTGGAGTTCTACTTGATCCTAATGAAGAATATGAATTTCTTGGGGATGATATATTTGACAATATTAAAGAACATGAAGTTTTAGATGCAATTCTAGTTGAAGAAGGAATATATGTCACACATGGAGGTGGAGGTGGAGGTGGAGGTGGAGGTGGAGGGGGTTTGAAACGTTTGTGACAGTCTGAAAAACATTCGAATGTTTGTTTTTCCTGTTTGGTATTGCATGGAGATTGTGGACATTGTGTTGGTAAAGTTGAATCTTGGGTTGAGCTAAGTTTTGGGATAGCTAGAGGCATTGGTAAATCTCTAGAGTTTGCCAAAAAGGCTTAATACGTGACTCTTGTGGAGAGAAAAGGTCAAATGTCTCACTGGCACTACCAGCTGAAGCATTGGAAAGCCTAACATTTGATGAAAGTGATTCACCAAAAGAATGGAAAGATTCTTCGTCAGAGGAATGACATTCCATTGGTATAATTTTATCACCAGATGAAGATTTATCACCATCACCATCACCATCAGATTCAGATTCGGATTCATATTTGATTGACTCAGCATCCTCATGTACAGATGTAATTTCCTTTTTGGAAGAACTACTAGCATTATCATATTCTATCCTTAAAATTCTTCGCTCTGATTCTTCCCTCTCAACCAATGTAAATTTTGGGGTGCTATGATTTGATGATGTGTTTACAGTTTCACAATTTTGCTTGAGATAACAAGCATGCTGCTCTAAATCAGTACCTAATGAATTAAGGTAAAATAGATGAAGGCCAGTATTTTGGCTTTAGCTCCTTTTTTGCTGTAGACTGACACAATTCTTGTTAGTTTCTTTCTATCTTTTCTGTGTTTCTTGCAGACCCAAATGAGTCCAAGAGCACAAACTAAGAATGCAGCTCCTACAGACACAAAGGTTGCAATAAGAATGATTCTTACTCTGTCTTTATCTCCATCTTCTTTCTTAGTCTTGTGGTGTGCTGGGATTGGACTTGAATGGTGTGGTGGAGGATGAGGATGTGCATGGGTATGCAGCAGTGGAACATGAACTGGAGCTGGAGCTTCAAATTCAATAGGTGATGAAGAATCATTGTTTGTGGTTTACCAACATGCTTATGCTTGATTTATATTGTTGAGATGAACCAAATCTGAAAGTGAAAGTCACAGTTCATGAGCAAAACTTGTATTCAAAATTTTCTAACCATTTTTTTTTACCATAGGAGCTGGAGAAAAAGAGAAGAGAGGAGCTCAGGTAACATATGACCGGAAGAAGCAGCAAACCAAACTTGGGGTGAAGGCTGAGAAGGCTAAGGAGGAGAAACTTGCCCCATATGATATTATTGTATACTATAAAAATGATAGGTTGGCATTAGAATTAAAAAAAAAAAAAAAAATTGTTTTGAACGAGGCTTGTATAATGAATTTTTATTTTAGAATTGTACATTTCAATTGATACATTAATAATAACTTACTAAACATTGTGTACACAAATAAAACATGTGCAATTGCATCCAAAAATAAAAAGAGAGAGCCTATAATTCACAAATTGCGGGCTCATATAATTCACAAATTGCATGATCTCAAAGCTTATATTTTTTAATTTAAGTATATTTTTGTATATATTTAAGGTTACCCATGAGTAACCCATTACCAATGGAATCTTCTCAGTACCAGAGTTTCTTTTATATTTAAGGTTATCCATGAGTAACCTATTGCCATTGGAATCTTTACATTACAGATTTTGAGACAATAATAAAGGTAGTCAACAGAAACAATATCTTATGATTTTGTAAATAGAATAAATAAATTAAATGGTGAAATTGGTTGGAAACATTTGCGTATATTTTAGGTTAGCCATGAGTAACCCATTACATAAACTTTCTTTTATATTTATTGTTATCCAGGAGTAACCTATTGCCATTGGAATCTTCACATTATTCATTCTGAAAGATATAAAAAAAGAATATTTAAAAATGTTCTCCAAATTGTGGTGAAACTTAATATGTTCAAACAAATATCCAGAAAGAGTGGATAATATTGTCCACACCTGAATAAAATTGTCCACATTTTCTGGGTACACTCGATTTTAAAATTTAATAATCCAGGCCATTAGATTAAGGCAGTGACTCCATCATGATTCTTATTGCATCAGCGAAGGAGTTGAACGCGATTCCAAGTTTCCATGAGGCGAATTTGTGTTTTAAAGTCTGAAACATCTCCAAGACCTATTCAAAATGAAGTTTTGAGATCAAATTTCCAGAAAACACTTTCTGGGTTCATTTGAATGTTCATGCGTAGACTCGAATATTCATACTATTTTCTAGAAAATGTGGACAATATTGTCCAAACTTAAAGAATAATTGTCCACATTTTTTGTGTTCATTTGAATGTTCATGCGTAGACTCGAATGTTCATACTATTTTTCAGAAAATGTGGACAATATTGTCCAAACTTAAAGAATAATTGTCCACATTTTCTGGGTTTATTTGAATGTTCATGCGTAGACTCGAATGTTCATGTGGAGACTCAAATGTTCATACTATTTTCCAGAAAATGTGGACAATATTGTCCAAACTTAAAGAATAATTGTCCACACTTTCTGGGTTCACTTGAATGTTTATAAGTAGACTCGAATGTTCATACTATTTTCTAGAAAGTATGGATATTGTTGTCCATAATTTCATGTTTTTGTTCACATTTTCTGGAAAATTGTATGAACATTTAAACATGTTCATACGAATTGGTCATGTTTCTTGGCATCTATTAAACATGTTCAAATATAATTGTCTACAATTTCTGCAAAATAATATGTCGTTTTGTAACAATTTTATTTTTTTTATATCTCAACCAACCAAAATCACTTCAAAATTAAAAAAACCAAACTTTATTATTTCCAATCTCAACTAAAATCAACAAACCCTCACAAATATTGAAACCAAAATCATTCTATTAAATTAACAACACTGGGCAAAGTAATCTTCTACTGCCCTTTTCTAGAAAAGAACATTAAAACTTGCAATTTTTAAGCCCTTCTAAACTCCATCCCAAGATCAATTTGGTATTTTGATTTCCCAGCCATCAATTCTAGCAAATTTTCATCAAGGAATACAATATATTAAATTTCGTAATTTTTTTTGTTTGTTTGTTTGTATGCTGGACGTACCATTTTTAATATGAATAATATGGAAAAAGAAAGTTTGGGCTAGACCTCTTAATTCCCTGTAAATTTCAACTTGTTGACTATGATTTTTTTTTTTTTGCTCAGTAGTTGACTATGATTTTAAACTAAGATAACCAACGTATAATGATGTTGAGCATTTTTATAGTAATAGTATAGAAATTTTTAACAATAATTATGTAATGATCTTGTTCTACTTCTTAGATAATATGGAAATGCTAACTGAAAAGAAGAAGAATAAATAATTACTTGTACTAGATGAGACATGTAGTACCAGAACCCAGAGCTAATTTGGTTCAGTTTCCTGTACTTTGCGAGTAAATGGTTGACTGTACACGAAGCCACGACCTCAGCAAATAGCATGGGTAATTGAACTACAAGAGAAAAAATTAATCACTAAACAGAAAAGTCCTTTATGCACATAGAGAAAGGTTATGTTTGAAACAATAGAAAACGATTTAAAATTTAATTTTTAAATTACTTGCAAAAATCAAAATTTTCAATATTACTCGTTCATCTTATACCCTACCCACCATGCATTTGGTAAAGCTAATCATAATGCATTATGACGCATTTATGTCAATTAGCTCAAATTTTGACACATTAAACATAATGCAGATATCATCCTAATATTTGCATTCTTATTTCATATGGGAATTTTCTATATAGTGCTCTAGTCACCTGCCAATGGTGGGCTATGTAAGTTTGCTTTTTTTTTTTGGAAAGTCAGACCAAGTAATTAACAAGGGACCAATGGAAATTCTCTTTAGTTCTTTCTAACTTTGAAGAAGTGTTTTAAGAAGATAAATGACAATCTTGAAAAGCTTCTTTTTCTTTGCTAGCTGTTTTTCCTCACTTTTCTAGCAAAAAACGAGAGGGACTCAAATTTCTTAAAGTGGCGTCTCTAAATTTTTTCATGGTTTCCCTACGATTTTAAATGTGTTTTTCCCGGTTCATTTTATTTAGTTCTGAAAGCAACTTCATTATTTAGAAAGAGAGTGCGCAGATTTTTGCATCTATTTCGTTTGGTCCTAGACATCTAAAATGTTGGAAAAAAAATAAATAGGAGCATGCCAGATAGTGAACCTAAGAAGGCATCAGATCATTTTTTTTTTTTTATTGATATATAAGAAGGCATCAGATCATCGATATTTGAAGGACCAATTTAAGAAAATTGGACATTGGCAATATTAATATATAAAAAGGGAGACTTACTTCCTCGGCAGTTCAGAATCTTTGCTCACTGAAATTCCCAAATCAGCCCTCAGAGCTCTCGTATGTAAAGTGTGGATTGTTTCTTACACTTTATTTCCTGAAAGCAAAGTTGAAAACAGAAGGGGGTGAAAGATTAGGCCTGTGTGAATACTCTAATGTTCCACATAGTAAAGAGTTAGAAAAAAAATGAAGAAATGGGTGGGAGCAGAAGCCCAGAGTCTGCCTTAGAGGGGTTATTCAAGGTGACAAGCATCAATTAGAAGTTAGAAATAAGAAGTTTGAAACAAGGCATAATTATATAGTACTTTAATAGAGTCATAGACAACAATGACAATGATCTAATATGAATCATAATAGTCTAATCTCTAATTCAAGGAAATATAACATGTTCAAAGGAATTTGAATTTCTGACCATTAAACAAGGGATGAGCTATATTCAAGCAATCCAAAGAATAGTCAGAATAAAATAGATATTAATATACCAGCAGCCAAAAATGACTATTTTGTACCGATTTCTTGAACCCCTTAAAAATTAAAACTACTCTAATGACTTCTAATGTCACTTTTGATTAAACACAAGATCCTCTCTTCACTATGAATGACTCCCCTGTGGACTCTAGCATTGCGTTGAAGCCATACACAATAAATGAAGACAACCCAAGCTTACTAGCAGACAATAGTTCTGAAACATTTGCCTTCAAGGAATGAATACCTCAGCACAAGACAGAATTCCAATCATTCAGCAGCTTGCTGACCAAATGCAACCTTAACACATACTGCCACAGCCTTTTAGTATAAGAACAGTCATAAAAGATATGAAGGCATGCTTGGGAATAACAGCAGAAAACCAAACCAAACCCCACCAATCAACAACTGGATGCTTTTCCCTAATCTTATTCCAAGCTGATCTACACTAACAAACATCAAAAATCAAAAGCAGCTATTTATTTACTTCTTAAGCATGATAAGGAGCAAATAATTAACCTCGCATATATAGTTCTAATTCCTAACACAAAAAAGAGCTACCAAAGTCTTTCATGAATAGGATAAGCAAAAATAAGTATGCATTTGTCAATTGAACAAAAAAAACAGAAGTTATGGGAAAAATATATAATGTACCATATTTTAGGAGGCATTATATGATAACTAGTTGGCTTTGTTGTCCCCACTTTCCTTTATGAAAGGTAGTGTCAGGCTCATGCTTATTTCTTTCCACAACTGAATCTGTGACCATGCAGATGGGGTTTTCTCTCTGAGATTGATCTTCCTTTTCATCCCACATAAGTAAAAAAACAAAAGGTATTACTCAGTGAACAAAGCTCCCACTTTTGCGGAGTCTAGAAGAGGTGATTGGTAGGTAACCTTACCCTCATTGTTTTGGAGAGGCTGATTCTTGAACTTGTTGGTCTTATGCTATTTGTAAAATCCAGAGAACTTGTCTTTGATCTGAATCATGAGTGACAACCAATTTATCTTAAGATGAGCTAGATTTGACCTGAAGTTGACAGATCATTTGAAGTATAAAGAGTACCAGAGTTCCAATTAATGTGACATTGTAAATTGATTTTAGGAAGTCCAGCCACAACAACTTTGATGGTAATCCTCCAAATATTCCTACAGAGAAGAGTATTCTTTTACACAAATATCAAATCTACAAATTATAATTGTGCAGAAACTTCTTAATATCACAGAGCCCAATCCACTCGAAATTAGGGATCTCGAAAAATTCAAATCTTAACTCCACAAGACCACAACATAGAAAACCAACAATAATGCTAAATCAAATTGCATTACCTCTTAAGTCCTTCCTGAGCTCCATCTACTCCCAATGAGTAAACTCATGAGATGCACAACTGAATAATTATCAAAGAAATAAATCAGAGCTGTTTGCAAGGTCAAGACAATTATGTAAAGCTAAATCATAAAATTAATAATGCAAAGAAGATATATTTAGTTTAGGACATGATCTTGGATGTTTTAGACAGTTTCGAAGGTGCCACTAACACCTCTTGTTTTAGACAGTTTCAAAGGTGCCACTAACTCCTCTTGTTGTCCCAATTATGGTGCCATATGACCACTCCCTCTTAAGCAATATATGCTTACCCTTAAGGAATATAGTTTTGAGTTCAGCATGCAATAATAATCAACATGAAGCTACGAGAGAATAAAAAAAATAGCATAAGACCATTTTTTCAATATTTGCAGGTAAGATTATTTTGTAGTACTAAACATGCACTCTACTGCAACTTCTAGGATCACTGCCAAATAAAAAATTTCTAACAATGTGCCATGAATCGTTTCTCATTACCCTTCTTCCTTTGTAGATTATGTAATAACAAAAAATGAAGGCCTCTTGTCTTTTGAATAAATTTAATCTTTATTTAAAGGTACTCAGTGCTCTAACTCGTAAGTAATTGCTTAAGATACAGAACCAAGATAAGAATATGGCTGATGCAGGACAATATGTGGAAAATGGGATAAATGGAAAATAATGATAGAAACAGAACAAATCCTAGGAATCACCACCTAGAATCTGCCTGCAAAACCCTTGGCATCACCACCTAAGGGGTGTCTAGCATCACCACCAAACAAAGAATAGAGACATATCTCTAATCATAAACTTTTATTCATATTATTTAATGGTTCTCTTACACTTTTGCTGGAGCCTCTTTTTAATAGGCCTCTAAGTTACATCAATAAGGAAATCTCTAATCAGCCATAATTACATCTAACCACAACAAAAGCTAAATTCAAAATTCAAAATTCAAAATAGAAATCCAAAAAACAATATGCAATAAATTATGCCGCATCAATGGCCCAATTTTAAAGAAATTTCTTTTTCAATAGTTAAGTACAGGTTCAGATCAATCCAACAATTTCTCAAGTGTTAACTCTTTGTTCTGTTAAAATAGCTATTCAAATGAATGATGCTTACCAACATATGTAGCTGCCCATTAACTTGACAACACCAATACCATTTGTAATGCTTTATGATCAAATGGGCTGCAGCTATTCCATGTTCTGTCAATTCTGTGTAGGAGCTGAAGAAACAAAAGAATTTTTTGCTCTCTTGGCACTAACAGCTAAAATGGAAACAGCTCTCCAAATAAAAATGATAAACACCTTCACATTTTTCTCTGCCAAACCCCTTTAAAAAACTCCCCACACTGCCCCTTGAGCTCACCTCTAACATCTCAATTTAGGAAAGATCCAACAGCTTTCTCAACAAGCTTCACGTTAAAAACAAAATCTGAAGGGCTTGCTTGAGCAGGATATGAGTGGGCAACAAGTGAAATCTCTGTTTGAAGGACTTTAATTCTTGCTTGGGTGAGATATTGCTATGTCATGTCATTAATCAATTAACAAAATCAATAAAATAATTATTCAAAAAAAAAAATCCCTACTTTTGTGTTTTCTTCATCTTCTACAATTTGTAAGGTCAATCATATCAAATCTTCCATGGATGAGAGATGAAATGTCAATTGAGAAAGTTATGTTTGCATTTTGTTTTTGTTTTTGTTTTTTACTCTGATCTGATGTTTGCTATTACTCATTTTATACAGTTAATGTTATCGAGATTCTAGACTTGCCTCCACTACTCCAACTCCTTTACTGCCAATCCATAATCATCTGGGGAGAACCATTGATATCCAAACCAAATTGGCTGCTTCTGAACATTCCAAGTTGCAGAAAGTTCCTATCGAGTTTGATTATTCAAGCCTACATTCTCCAAGTGTGAAAGGAAAGTCAGCAACACCACATTTGCCCATTCAAAACATCAGTCCAATGAGAAAATCGCTCCAATGAAAGGGTAACAATAAACCACCCCTTGTTCCAGTGCATGAGAACTACATGCTTAAGAGGCAGAACAATGGCAAAGGAGTCAAGGCTACTTCGGACGATTAGATCAAAGTAAAAAAATGCAAACATACCTTTTTAAATTGACCTTTCATCTCTCATCCGTGAACGATTTGAAGAGATTGACTTCAAATGATCTATCATTTTTGTGTAAAAATTCTTTAAAAAATTGTTGAAGATGAAGAAAACCCAAAATTTAGAATTATTTTTTGATGAGTCTGGAATTGGAATGGTGGAATGTAGTCCAAATTTAGGGAACTCTATGTGATAGAGTATCCTAAGTACTCTAGAGGATCTTGATCCTAAACTTTTACTTGTTCAATGGAAAAAGAGTCCGAATTCTTTTCATGTGTGAGAAGTTGATGGTGGGTCTCATAATGGAATTAGAAGTGTGGTGAAGGGGTAAATGGAATCTTATCAGCAATTTGTTGTAAATTTTGGTAAATTTGAATTTAAGGAATTTTGTAACTAATTTCTTTGGTTCAACAACGTTGCATTATCATCTTCTCATGTAACTTTAGTAGGTGCTTTCAGTGAACTCCACGGAAGTCCATGATTATTTCTGTTAGTAATGCTCTGATGTTATTTTATGGCATACATCTACTTATACAAATCAATTTTATATATATTAATCATCAGAAAATTGAAATATAACAAAAGCATCTGTTTATACAAATCAATTTTATCATTGGATATTAATCATCAGAAAAATTAAATTTAACAAAAGCATCTGTTTATACTAATCAATTTTATCTTTGGATATTAAACATTCAGAAAAAGTGAAATATAACAAAAGCATCTGTTTATACAAATCAATTTTGCCACTAACACAAGCTATTTCCATACTCTTGAAATCACCTCCAGTTCCTATAGCGATAATCGTGATATCGAGTCATTCACATTCAAACAACGAAAAGATTCGGAATGAATAATTTACAGATATGCATAAAGGCAATTGCCTAGTTTCCCATTCATGTGTCACTGCTTGACATTGTTTCTTCTTGACATCCATGACATGCTACATTCATGATATTGAATGGAGCCTCATCTGTCAGCATTTGTTTCCTCCATGAATATAGTGCTCTATAAACAAGGTCAATGATTCAGGACGAAGATTAAAGGAGCTTCGTTATTCCGCCGTATGGAGCTTTGCCTATGGAGCTTTATCAATTAGCTATCTTGTATCAGAATGTAAGTCAAATGCTATTTTGAGGTACATCTCTGCTCAACAATTTTCACCAGTAAAAAATGTGCTTCTCCAATAGGTTTAGACTGCAAAATTTTACAAACAAGGTTAGTGATTCAGGACAAAGAAGGGGAGAAAATAGAAAAACATATTTATGAGCAAATTGATTGTGTTTACTGCTGCAACTCCAGCAGAAACTTTTACTTTGAAACCAAAATGATTCTATTAATTGACAATAATGGACAAACTACTCTTCTATTTCCCTTTTCTAGAAAACTACATTGTGACACTCTGCGTGTAAGCTCTTCTAAACTCTGTTTAAAGATCAATCTGGTGTTTTAATTCCCCACCCACCAGTTGTAGCAATTCTCAATAAGGAGTAGAGTACATGATATTGAATATTGTAGTAAATTTTTCTTTATGCTGGATGTAAGACAATTTTTGCAATTAAACCTTATATGAACTTGAGCCCAAAAGCAAACCAATAATATTTGGTACAAATTTACAAAATGGACATGATTCAGATAAATCCGTAATTCAAGATGACTGAAAAGAAGAGTTTGATAGAGTTGAAATTGGGAAAACAAAATGGAAAAAGAAGGTTGGACTAGACCTCTTAATCCGCAATTCAACTATTGCAAGCACAACAGGACATAACCATATGTAAACGGGTTATATAAAAGCTAAAGCTGATTATGCATAATCACTTTGCTAGAAGGGATTGCCCGGTTTAGATATATGCTAAAGCTGATTATGAAATTTATAAATTTACACTTAAGCCAATCCAAAATGATTTGAAACATAGATGACCACATGGTAGGATGATGTTGAGCAATTTTTATAGTAATAATGTAGAAATTAAAAATGATAGTTACACATTTATATTGTTCTATTTTAGGTAATAAGCTAACAGCAAAACACCTCATGAGAAAAGAAGAAGAAGAACATATAGTTACCTATCCTAGATAAGATATGCAGTACTAGCACACCCAGTGTTTATAAGTGGCAGATTGTGCACGAACTCCGCAAAAAGTATGGACAATTGGGCTGCAACAAAAAAGATGTGGTAACTAAACATCAAAGATCTTTATGAACGGTCACATAAATACATGCTCAAGACACTTCAAGTCAAGAGAGAAAAATGCAAACCTTCAATGTAAACATAATGACAGTTACAAAACACAGGACACTAAGGCTATAAAGATTAAAGAATGGAATTGGAGGCCATCTTTCAGATCATCATCACTACGAAACTCGCCACTGTAGCACACAACACCATTCTCCATGCTTATAACTTCAAACACAGGTTGTGCTATTGGCTTAATGTTGTCAGTGATCTGAATCATGATTGACAACCATACCAACAGATTAGTGTAGAGAAAGATAGAAGAAACTGAACAGCAGCTTGCCAAATAGAGAACCTAATAAAGGCATCAGATCGATAACTGAAGGTAAAATTCGGGGCAATATTAATACGTACAAAGGGAAGACTTACTTCCTTGGTAGTTCAGAATCCTTGCTCATATGTCCAAGTGCTCGCCCTAGGAGCTCCCTTGTAAAGTGGGTATTGTTTCTTGTGGCTGGATAGAGGGGTTATTCATGGTAACAAGCATCAATTAGAAGTAACAAAAACAATGATAAGAATAAAATACTTTGATCACAATGGACAACAATGATAACAATCTAAAATAACCATCTCGTGTAACCTCTAGTTCAAGGAGAAATATAACACGTTAAAAGAAATTTCAAATTCTAATCATTATACAAGGGATGAGCTATATCCAAGTAGCAGCAATATCTAATTCCTAAGCATGATAAGGAGCATTGGAGGAACCCAGCACACATGCACAGACACACACACATAGAGCTATTAAAGACTTTTATGCATAGGAAAAGCAGAAATAAGTATTGACTTGACAATCACACAGACAAAACGGAGTTCAGAGAAAAATATATCATATACCATATTTTCGAGAGGCATTTTCTTCCCCATTTTCATTTGTGAGTGGTCATCTTAGGCTCATGCTTATTTCCTTCCTCAACTGCATCTGTGAGCTCTCCCTGATGGAGTTTTCTCTTTGAGATTGATCTTGATCTTCCTCATCCATTGTAAATTAATTGTTGGTATGGTTTGTGGTAATCTTGTTGGTCTTATGCTATTTGTAAAAATAAAAGGACTTTGTCAATAATTATCTCAAGATTTTAATCATAGAATGCACCTAGGAGATAACCTAGATGTGACCTGCAGTTGACATATCATTCAAAGCATAGAGAGAGTACCAGAGTTCCAATTATATGACATTGTCAATGATTTTAGGATGTCCAGCCACAACTTTGAGGGCACTACAAATTTCCTACAGAGAAAAGTACTCTTTTACACAAGTATCAAATGTATAAATTATCGTTTTGTAGCAACTTATTAATATCACATAGCCCAATCCTCTAGAAATCAGGCATCTCAAAACTCCAATTATAACTCCACAGTACAGAGAACCAACAATAATGCAAAATCAAATTGCATTACCTCACAAACCACAGAACTACAGAAGTCCTTCCTGAGCTCTATCTACTCCCAGTAAATAAAACTGTTGAGATGCACAAATGAATAGTTACCAAACAAATAAATTGGAGCTGTTTGCAAGGTCAAAACAACCGTGTAAAGTTAAATCTTAAAGTTATTAATGACTTGATCCCAAGTGCTATAGTCCGTTTAGAGGTGCTGCTTACACCTCCTATTGTCCTACTTATGGTGCCATAAATATAGCAACTTCTAGTTACTATTTTTTTAGGTCATGAATGGTTCTTCATTATCCATTTTCCTCTGCAGATTTTGTAATTAAACAAATGAAGGCTTATTTCCTATTCCATAATTTTTTATTTTCTGTTTAGAATGTTTACATTGCTCCAAGCACCTTGCAAATAAGTGGCTGACTGTGCACAAACTCAGTAATAGTATGGGCAATAGAACTTCATAAGAAAGATGTGATGACTAAACAACAAAGGTTTTGTGCACATAATCAAAATAAATATATGTTCAAGTCGAGAATAATAACCTTCAATGTAAGCCTGATGATGGGGAGGAATCAGACGACATTTAAGGCTACAAAGGACGAAACTGGAGGCCAATTTTTCAAATCATCATCACCATAAATCTCAATACTATAGAGCACAACTCTATTTTCCATTTTTTGTGCAACTAGCTTAATGAGCCTCCTCTATGATCTGAGTCGTGAGTGACAACCATAGAAACAGATTAATGCAGAGAAAGATAGAAGAAGTTTAGACAATCGTGTGCCAAATAGGGCACCTAATAAACAACCAGACCAATTTTTGAAAGACAAATTTGAGAAGATTTGGTCATTGGAAATAATATGAAAAAAGGAAAGACTTACTTCCTTGGCTGTTCAAAATCCTTGCTTGCATCCCTAAGTGCTCGCTGAACTTCCTTGTAAATGGGGACTGTTTCTTGTTCGCTGGGAGGAATAAATCAGCCCTAATGAGCTGATCTTTGATTTGCCGCACCCAAGCATCCGGTATAACTGTTTGGTAATTCTGTTTACCAATATCAGTTTCTATGGGTTCTTTCTTATCAACCTTGCTTGAAAGTTAGAGTCGATTTTTGCTCACATTTTTTCTTGGAGGCAGAATTGCAAAAGATGAGGGGATCAGAAGCCCAATGTCTGCCGTAGAGGGGTTATTCAAGGTAACAAACATCAATTAGAAGTTTGAAGAAGGCTTAATTATATAGTACTTTAATCCGACTAGAGTCATAGACAACAATGACATTGATCTAATATGAACCTTAATAGTCTAATCTCTAATTCAAGGAGATATAACATGTTAAATTTTTTTTGAAATTCTAACCATTAAACAAGGGATGAGCTATATTCAATCAATCCAAAGTAGTCAGAATTTTTTATTTTTTTTTTGGTGACTAGTAGGACAGACTTTTTATTTTTTGGATGAATGAGATAAATTAAAAATAAACCAAGCAAAGATATTACAAAAGAGTTCAACCTTGACAGAACACAAGCAGCAAACAGCTACAGAACATAGAAACAGTTAACATAGCTACTTTAAACCAGAACACTACACAAACAACAAATATCTGCAAAACTCAGAAACAATCAATACATCTACTCTAAAAAAGATACTGATATACCCCAGCAGCCAAAAATGACTATTTTGTACCGATTTCTTGAATCCCTTAAAACTACTCTAATGATGTCTAATGTCATTTTTTATTAAACACAAGATTTTCTCTTCTCTATGAATGAGTCCCTTGCAGAATCTAGCATTGCGTTGAAGTCATACACGATAAATGAAAGCAGCCCAAGCTAACTAGCAAACAATAGTTCTGAAACATTTTGCCTTTCAAGGAAAGAATACCTCAGCACAAGACAAAATTTCAATCATTCAGCTGCTTGCTTACCAAACACAACCTTAATACATACTGCCACAGCCTTTTAGTATAAGAACAGTCATAAAAGATGTAATCTCTGGACTGTAGCTTTCTCCTGTAGAACACACAAATGAGACCATAATTGTATCCCCATTTAGCAACCCTGTCACAAGTGAGAAGTTTATCCATGACAGTTAGCCAACAAATGAAGGCATGCTTGGAAAAAAAAGTTAGCAAACAAAAGCTAAATCTTAAATTTACTAATGCAAAGAATATATATTTAGCAAAAGACCATTTTGTCAATATTTGCAGAGTTGCAGGTAGGATTATTTGTAGCTCTTTAGTTTT
>OU015767.1:21238877-21270947 GCA_907173295.1 Fagus sylvatica | reverse complement strand
GTGGGGAAGACAAAGCTGACCAGTTATCAGATAATGCCTCTCAAAATATGGTACATGATATATTTTTCTCCTAACTTCTGTTTTGTTTGTTCAGTTGACAAATGCATACTTATTTTTGCTTATCCTACGCCTGAAAGTCTTTGGTAGCACTGTTTTGTGTTAGGAATTAGAACTATATATGCTATGTTATTTTTTTGCTCCTTATCATGCTTAGGAAGTAAATAAATAGCTGTTTTTGATTTTGATGTTTGTTAGTGTAGCTCAGCGTGGAATAATCTAAGTTATATATGGATGATGTTTTAACCTAAGTTATATATGGATAGAAGAAAGATGTTTTCCAGAAAAAATGAATCCTGGATGTGGGAGACAACACTCCCCCCCAAAAATCAATGACAAAGATGATACCAAGAAGAAAGACAAATGCCTAACTCCACTCAAAAGACTTGTAAGTGGAAGCCCATAACTTATAAATGCACAACCTCATGTGGGGACAGTAATGATGTGGAAGATGGGGCTGAGTACACATTGATGAGGGGGATTCGTGGAGCTGGATAGAACAGGGCGATTGACATGCACGAAAGAAGAAGAAGTTGATTTAAATGGTGGAAGAGCTCGATATGAAGATGATCTATATAGGATAACGACAACATCCAGTCCTTGCAGTACTGTTTCTGTTACAGCTGAAAACTAAAGAGCTACAAATAATCCTACCTGCAACTCTGCAAATATTGACAAAATGGTCTTTTGCTAAATATATATTCTTTGCATTAGTAAATTTAAGATTTAGCTTTTGTTTGCTAACTGTTATTTCCAAGCATGCCTTCATTTGTTGGCTAACTGTCATGGATAAACTTCTCACTTGTGACAGGGTTGCTAAATGGGGATACAATTATGGTCTCGTTTGTGTGTTCTACAGGAGAAAGCTACAGTCCAGAGATCACATCTTTTATGACTGTTCTTATACTAAAAGGCTGTGGCAGTATGTATTAAGGTTGTGTTTGGTAAGCAAGCAGCTGAATGATTGAAATTTTGTCTTGTGCTGAGGTATTCTTTCCTTGAAAGGCAAAATGTTTCAGAACTATTGTTTGCTAGTTAGCTTGGGCTGCTTTCATTTATCGTGTATGACTTCAACGCAATGCTAGATTCTGCAAGGGACTCATTCATAGAGAAGAGAAAATCTTGTGTTTAACAAAAAATGACATTAGACATCATTAGAGTAGTTTTAAGGGATTCAAGAAATCGGTACAAAATAGTCATTTTTGGCTGCTGGGGTATATCAGTATCTTTTTTAGAGTAGATGTATTGATTGTTTCTGAGTTTTGCAGATATTTGTTGTTTGTGTAGTGTTCTGGTTTAAAGTAGCTATGTTAACTGTTTCTATGTTCTGTAGCTGTTTGCTGCTTGTGTTCTGTCAAGGTTGAACTCTTTTGTAATATCTTTGCTTGGTTTATTTTTAATTTATCTCATTTATCCAAAAAATAAAAAGTCTGTCCTACTAGTCACCCAAAAAAAAAAAATTTCTGACTATACTTTGGATTGATTGAATATAGCTCATCCCTTGTTTAATGGTTAGAATTTCAAAAAAAATTTAACATGTTATATCTCCTTGAATTAGAGATTAGACTATTAAGGTTCATATTAGATCAATGTCATTGTTGTCTATGACTCTAGTCGGATTAAAGTACTATATAATTAAGCCTTCTTCAAACTTCTAATTGATGTTTGTTACCTTGAATAACCCCTCTACGGCAGACATTGGGCTTCTGATCCCCTCATCTTTTGCAATTCTGCCTCCAAGAACAAATGTGAGCAAAAATCGACTCTAACTTTCAAGCAAGGTTGATAAGAAAGAACCCATAGAAACTGATATTGGTAAACAGAATTACCAAACAGTTATACCGGATGCTTGGGTGCGGCAAATCAAAGATCAGCTCATTAGGGCTGATTTATTCCTCCCAGCGACAAGAAACAGTCCCCATTTACAAGGAAGTTCAGCGAGCACTTAGGGATGCAAGCAAGGATTTTGAACAGCCAAGGAAGTAAGTCTTTCCTTTTTTCATATTATTTCCAATGACCAAATCTTCTCAAATTTGTCTTTCAAAAATTGGTCTGATGCTTTATTAGGTGCCCTATTTGGCACACGATTGTCTAAACTTCTTCTATCTTTCTCTGCATTAATCTGTTGCTATGGTTGTCACTCACGACTCAGATCATAGAGGAGGCTCATTAAGCTAGTTGCACAAAAAACGGAAAATGGTGTTGTGCTCTATAGTGTTGAGATTTATGGTGATGATGATTTGAAAAATTGGCCTCCAGTTTCGTCCTTTGTAGCCTTAAATGTCGTCTGATTCCTCCCCATCATCAGACTTACATTGAAGGTTATTATTCTCGACTTGAACATATATTTATTTTGATTATGTGCACAAAACCTTTGTTGTTTAGTCATCACATCTTTCTTTTGCAGTTCTATTGCCCATACTATTACTGAGTTTGTGCACAGTCAGCCACTTATTTGCAAGGTACTTGGAGCAATGTAAACATTCTAAACAGAAAATAAAATTTATGGAATAGGAAATAAGCCTTCATTTGTTTAATTACAAAATCTGCAGAGGAAAATGGATAATGAAGAACCATTCATGACCTAAAAAAATAGTAACTAGAAGTTGCTATATTTATGGCACCATAAGTAGGACAATAGGAGGTGTAAGCAGCACCTCTAAACGGACTATAGCACTTGGGATCAAGTCATTAATAACTTTAAGATTTAACTTTACACGGTTGTTTTGACCTTGCAAACAGCTCCAATTTATTTGTTTGGTAACTATTCATTTGTGCATCTCAACAGTTTTATTTACTGGGAGTAGATAGAGCTCAGGAAGGACTTCTGTAGTTCTGTGGTTTGTGAGGTAATGCAATTTGATTTTGCATTATTGTTGGTTCTCTGTACTGTGGAGTTATAATTGGAGTTTTGAGATGCCTGATTTCTAGAGGATTGGGCTATGTGATATTAATAAGTTGCTACAAAACGATAATTTATACATTTGATACTTGTGTAAAAGAGTACTTTTCTCTGTAGGAAATTTGTAGTGCCCTCAAAGTTGTGGCTGGACATCCTAAAATCATTGACAATGTCATATAATTGGAACTCTGGTACTCTCTCTATGCTTTGAATGATATGTCAACTGCAGGTCACATCTAGGTTATCTCCTAGGTGCATTCTATGATTAAAATCTTGAGATAATTATTGACAAAGTCCTTTTATTTTTACAAATAGCATAAGACCAACAAGATTACCACAAACCATACCAACAATTAATTTACAATGGATGAGGAAGATCAAGATCAATCTCAAAGAGAAAACTCCATCAGGGAGAGCTCACAGATGCAGTTGAGGAAGGAAATAAGCATGAGCCTAAGATGACCACTCACAAATGAAAATGGGGAAGAAAATGCCTCTTGAAATATGGTATATGATATATTTTTCTCTGAACTCCGTTTTGTCTGTGTGATTGTCAAGTCAATACTTATTTCTGCTTTTCCTATGCATAAAAGTCTTTAATAGCTCTATGTGTGTGTGTCTGTGCATGTGTGCTGGGTTCCTCCAATGCTCCTTATCATGCTTAGGAATTAGATATTGCTGCTACTTGGATATAGCTCATCCCTTGTATAATGATTAGAATTTGAAATTTCTTTTAACGTGTTATATTTCTCCTTGAACTAGAGGTTACACGAGATGGTTATTTTAGATTGTTATCATTGTTGTCCATTGTGATCAAAGTATTTTATTCTTATCATTGTTTTTGTTACTTCTAATTGATGCTTGTTACCATGAATAACCCCTCTATCCAGCCACAAGAAACAATACCCACTTTACAAGGGAGCTCCTAGGGCGAGCACTTGGACATATGAGCAAGGATTCTGAACTACCAAGGAAGTAAGTCTTCCCTTTGTACGTATTAATATTGCCCCGAATTTTTCCTTCAATTATCGATCTGATGCCTTATTAGGTTCTCTATTTGGCAAGCTGCTGTTCAGTTTCTTCTATCTTTCTCTACACTAATCTGTTGGTATGGTTGTCAATCATGATTCAGATCACTGACAACATTAAGCCAATAGCACAACCTGTGTTTGAAGTTATAAGCATGGAGAATGGTGTTGTGTGCTACAGTGGCGAGTTTCGTAGTGATGATGATCTGAAAGATGGCCTCCAATTCCATTCTTTATAGCCTTAGTGTCCTGTGTTTTGTAACTGTCATTATGTTTACATTGAAGGTTTGCATTTTTCTCTCTTGACTTGAAGTGTCTTGAGCATGTATTTATGTGACCGTTCATAAAGATCTTTGATGTTTAGTTACCACATCTTTTTTGTTGCAGCCCAATTGTCCATACTTTTTGCGGAGTTCGTGCACAATCTGCCACTTATAAACACTGGGTGTGCTAGTACTGCATATCTTATCTAGGATAGGTAACTATATGTTCTTCTTCTTTTCTCATGAGGTGTTTTGCTGTTAGCTTATTACCTAAAATAGAACAATATAAATGTGTAACTATCATTTTTAATTTCTACATTATTACTATAAAAATTGCTCAACATCATCCTACCATGTGGTCATCTATGTTTCAAATCATTTTGGATTGGCTTAAGTGTAAATTTATAAATTTCATAATCAGCTTTAGCATATATCTAAACCGGGCAATCCCTTCTAGCAAAGTGACTATGCATAATCAGCTTTAGCTTTTATATAACCCGTTTACATATGGTTATGTCCTGTTGTGCATGCAATAGTTGAATTGCGGATTAAGAGGTCTAGTCCAACCTTCTTTTTCCATTTTGTTTTCCCAATTTCAACTTTATCAAACTCTTCTTTTCAGTCATCTTGAATTACGGATTTATCTGAATCACGTCCATTTTGTAAATTTGTACCAAATATTATTGGTTTGCTTTTGGGCTCAAGTTCATATAAGGTTTAATTGCAAAAATTGTCTTACATCCAGCATAAAGAAAAATTTACTACAATATTCGATATCGTGTACTCTACTCCTTATTGAGAATTGCTACAACTGGTGGGTGGGGAATTAAAACACCAGATTGATCTTTAAACAGAGTTTAGAAGAGCTTACACGTAGAGTGTCACAATGTAGTTTTCTAGAAAAGGGAAATAGAAGAGTAGTTTGTCCATTATTGTCAATTAATAGAATCATTTTGGTTTCAAAGTAAAAGTTTCTGCTGGAGTTGCAGCAGTAAACACAATCAATTTGCTCATAAATATGTTTTTCTATTTTCTCCCCTTCTTTGTCCTGAATCACTAACCTTGTTTGTAAAATTTTGCAGTCTAAACCTATTGGAGAAGCACATTTTTTACTGGTGAAAATTGTTGAGCAGAGATGTACCTCAAATAGCATTGACTTACATTCTGATACAAGATAGCTAATTGATAAAGCTCCATACTGCAGAATAGCGAAGCTCCTTTAATCTTCGTCCTGAATCATTGACCTTGTTTATAAAGCACTATATTCATGGATGAAACAAATGCTGACAGATGAGGCTCCATTCAATATCATGAATGTAGCATGTCATGGATGTCAAGAAGAAACAATGTGAAGCAGTGACACATGAATGGGAAACTAGGCAATTGCCTTTATGCATATCTGTAAATTATTCATTCCGAATCTTTTTGTTGTTTGAATGTGAATGACTCGATATCACGATTATCGCTATAGGAACTGTAGGTGATTTCAAGAGTATGGAAATAGCTTGTGTTAGTGGCAAAATTGATTTGTATAAACAGATGCTTTTGTTATATTTGACTTTTTCTGATGTTTAATATCCAAAGATAAAATTGATTAATATAAACAGAAGCTTTTGTTAAATTTAATTTTTCTGATGATTAATATCCAATGATAAAATTGATTTGTATAAACAGATGCTTTTGTTATATTTCAATTTTCTGATGATTAATATATATAAAATTGATTTGTATAAGTAGATGTATACCATAAAATAACATCAGAGCATTACTAACAGAAATAATCATGGACTTCCGTGGAGTTCACTGAAAGCACCTACTAAAGTTACATGAGAAGATTATAATGCAACGTTGTTGAACCAAAGAAATTAGTTACAAAATTCCTTAAATTCAAATTTACCAAAATTTACAACAAATTGATGATAAGATTCCATTTACCCCTTCACCACACTTCTAATTCCATTATGAGACCCACTATCAACTTCTCACACATGAAAAGTGTTAGCCTCAAGATTTCAATAATTATTAATTGGCTAATTAATCCAAGGACATTCATGTAGTTTTGATGATAACCATGATTTTAAGTTGTTCATTAATGATATTTTCATATGAACTAATGATTTATGTTTTAAAGCTTAATTTTGACTATTGATTTAATTGGACCAAGATGGCCAATTCAAATATCAAGCAAATGCAAAGTTGATAAGTTGCAAACACATTGAAGATCAAAGTCATCAAGACTCAAGACAAAGAAATCAAGCTCAAAGACAATGATCGAGACATATGAGAAGTAAGAGTTAAGGTTTTGTAAAGTTTATTAAGATTTGATCTTTAAGGCTCAATTTTAAAACCAACTTAAATTGATTTTCAAAATTTGACAAAGTCAATATTAATGGCTAGATATTTTTGATATTTAATGATAGCCATGTGAAGAACACAAATAAATCTCTACGGTTGTGAAAAATTTTTGAAACAGAAAATTGTTTTCAAAACATTGACAAAGTCAATATTAATGGCTAGATATTTTTGATATTTAAACATAGCCATGTGATGAAATCAATTACGAATGAAATTTTTTTTCTTAAGGTAGCCGACATATAAGAATTGTAAGAGCTTATTAAAGGTGATTGACAAGCTAGGTGGCTTGAATTAATTGCATGAATAACATGGGATAATAACCCATGAATTTCCAAAAGTCATACAAATTAGCTACTAGCAGATTTGGATATCTTTGGCTGAAAATTGTGCTGACAAAAAGCAGAAAAGTTTTTCAAAAGATTTCAAAGTCAATAAAAACAATTTGATTGATTGAATTAAGTATGTGTCCGTTGGAGAATCAAAGCTCTGCCAAAGACTTGCAGCAAAGTTTGGTGCAGAAAAGTAATGAATATAAGCTGGCATACATTGGCACCGTTTATTTTTAAAAAAGTCATGCAAATTTTTCAAAAGATTTCAAAGTCAATAAAAACAATTTGATTGATTGAATTAAGTATGTGTCCGTTGGAGAATCAAAGCTCTGCCAAAGACTTGCAGCAAAGTTTGGTGCAGAAAAGTAATGAATATAAGCTGCCGTTTATTTTAAAAAGTTATGCAAAATATTTAACAGAGAACAGAGCATACAAGAGAAATCAGAGAAAGAAAAGAAAATATCTTTTACATCAATCCATCCTTCTCAAGCTTATATTTTCATATCATTCAAAATCTTTGATTGAAAATCAAATTCCTCTAAATACTCTTTGAGCCATATTGATCAAATCTTTGATAAATTATTAGAGTGAGCATATTGTGTACAACTACTCTTTGAGAGAGCCATATTTTGTACAACAATTCTTTGTTGAAATTATTGAGTGTTTTTGTTAGGGTTTTGGTATAAATCCTAAGTAGTGAAAATGATTTTTTCACTGGGTGGTTACTCTTCACCTTGTAAGGAAGATTTGTGGGTTTTGGTATAAATCCTAAGGAGTGAAAAGGATTTTTCACTCGGTGGTTACTCTTCACCGTTTAAGGAAGATTTGTAACGGTTTGATCTTCACCCGGAAGAAGGTTGTCAATTAGTGGATTTGGGAATCCTCAAGAAGTGTTCTTGAGGCGGGGACGTAGGCGGGGAAGCCGAACCTCGATAACAATCACTGTGTTTGATTTTCTCTATCTCTATCTCTTACTTATTCAATTGCTTATATATGCTTGTGTTTGATTTTCTATCATATCTTATTGCAATTGAATTGTGTTCTTAAATTTGTTTTTGCTAATTGAAAATAGTTTTTAATTCCGCATTTAAATCGAAAAAGTTTGCCTCAACCTAAATCACCCCCCCTCTTAGGTTGATATTTGGGTAACAAAAAGAATTCGGACTCTTTTACCATTGAGCAAGTAAAAGTTTAAGATCAAGATCCTCTAAAGTACTTAGGATACTTTATCACATAAAGTTCTCTAAATTTAGACCACATTACACCATTCCAGTTCTAGACTCATCAAAAAATAATTCTAAATTTTGGGTTTTCTTCATCTTCTACAATTTTTTTAAGAATTTTTACACAAAAATGATAGATCATTTGAAGTCAATCTCTTCAAATCGTTCACAGATGAGAGATGAAAGATCAATTTAAAAAGGTATGTTTGCATTTTTTTACTTTGATCTAATCGTCCGAAGTAGCCTTGACTCCTTTGCCATTATTCTGCCTCTTAAGCATGTAGTTCTCATGCACTGGAACAAGGGGTGGTTTATTGTTACCCTCTTCTCATTGGAGCGATTTTCTCATTGGACTGATGTTTTGAATGGGCAAATGTGGTGTTGCTGACTTTCCTTTCACACTTGGAGAATGTAGGCTTGAATAATCAAACTCGATAGGAACTTTCTGCAACTTGGAATGTTCAGAAGCAGCCAATTTTGACAGTAAGAGACTGTTGGGGCTGGTTGCACCTAGGAGCATATTATATCTTGTCACTGTACTACTTTTATGTCGTATATTTGACACTTTACGTTCTACTCTAACTATGCCGCATGTCAAAGGAACCAAAATGATAAAGATGGGCTTGTGTTTGGACTGTTGATTATGATAATATCATCACTCTCAAATAATTGGACTTTCATATACATTGCCAGGTTTTACTGCTAGCACAATTAGCTTTCCATTGGAGGTAGCCAGGAAAAGGTTAATGGTGGGAGCTCTACAGGGTAAGTGCCCACCCCACATGGCAGCAGCACTTTCAGAAGTCATCCGTGAGCAAGGTCTGTTGGGACTCTATAGGGGTTGGGGTGCTAGTTGTTTAAAGGTCATGCCATCTTCTGGCATCACCTGGATGTTTTACGAAGCTTGGAAAGACGTATTACTTGTTGGAAGAGGTCTATGACATGCCTCTAGCATTACCCCACATAGGTTCAAGTTGAGACTCATAGCAATACTAATCAAAGCATCCTATCTGTTTTGAGATCAAGATAAGATCAATGTTAAATTTCAAAAATCTAATGCATTGCTAAAGTGTCTCTTGGTGTTTTTGACAGTCTTGAGATTTAACCTTTTTGCATTCCTAAGGCTGGGGAAGTTGATAGTTTTCGGGAAGGGCTTCCCCATATAATCTACACCATATCTGACCCAAAAAAAAAATTAGGTGAGCTTCAACTTTTTGTGCCCTATAAGATCAAAAGTACTAATTGGTTTTTTTGTATCACTATAAAATTTTGTTTACCATATATGTTGGATTTTTCTCTTCCTGATTTGTATTTTCTTGATACTTGTAACGGGGATGTGGAATAGACCTTATAGTCCTCATCCAAGCACAGATGTTCTAACTTCTATGTGTGCTGAGTTGGTGGGAAAGTTTTTACAGTCATCTTAGTTGTGTTCACTCCCTAAGAGGATATGAATAACAATGAGTTAATATAAAAAGAAAATTACTCAACAGGATATGATTTTGCCCATTCACATGTTGAAATCAACACAAACATGATGAACAACTTCCCTCCTCACCCCTTCTTTTCTTCCCCTTCTCACCCAAGTATAATATCTGAACCTTAAGGAATGTGATAGCAGACTAGCAGTTGCTTTGGATTCCATTAGAACACATCTAACCATGTACTCTTTGATTCATTGGACAAACTTTGGGTTCAAGGAGGAATTTTAAGACATATCAGAGGTGAAAATCAATAGGCCATCAAAAATTCCAAGCATACTAAGGTCTGCATTCGGGCAGAGAAATTCTTAATCCAATTCAATTCATAATGACTCAAAAAACAAACCAGATTGGGCTGGTTGTTGGGTTTAGACTATTTTCTTTATATTTTCATTCAACCACTTAGGTTGATTATTCAATAAATGATTGCATTTACACAATTGGGAATGGGAATGAGATGAGAGAAAAGAAAAGAAAAACAAAAGAGAAGGATCATGACCTAGAGTGTCATGTTGTGTTCATGTTATATTATTATATGTAAAAATAAATAAAATTCATATATTTTTAAAAATTAATAATTGCATGGATTGGTTGGATTACTCCAATTGAAAATTTTATTAATCCAAATTTGACTTAAACCGAGCTTTAAAAAAATTAGGATTTAACCCAACCCAACCCATCAACTTTGGAAAACCAACCCAAACATGCACCCAAAACCAGAAACAAAAGCAAGAGTAAATGGGGTCAGCATTCATTTATTATGTATACGTTCAAACAATTGCTATGTTTCCTTTTCTTTTCTTTTTTCAAAGTAATGGAAATCACGCAAGAGGGTAACCGAAATATTTGTATTTACAAACAATACGTAGCTGCAAGTATCAATGCAACCACACGGTAAAGATAACAGTGGTCATACATGATAAATTACAAAACTAAACTACATGATATCCTGCTCTGAAGTAGTGTCGTTTCTTCCCCTCAGAAAATGAGACACAATTGTGCTTATGGATTCAGAGGTCTCTGCTAACATGTACAGACAAAACAAGCACAATCCTGTTGCAAGAAGAAAAGAATACAAATTAAGTCATTGACATTTCACGCCAGATTCAAAGATACAGAAAAGCATTGAGATCATTTCTGTAACTATGTATATATCAGGAACTGATCATGGTATAAGCCTGACAAGAATGGAAGACAAACAACAATTTGAACTTTTCACATTTTAAGCTGGTTATAATATCCTCTCAAGTTTATGGATGATTCTTTTTTGAAGAGGGTTTTCTACACTTTTAAGAATCCTAACAGGGCTTCAGAATTTTCTTCCAACCTACACAACTTACAAGGGGAGGTGTCAATTGAGCTAGAGCTCATTGGCCCTCCAACCTACACAATTAATATTGTGTACCATCAAATTTTTATACGACTACTATAAGGCCAACTATGTTCCAAGGATGGCGCTGTCACTATGGATCAGGATGAGATAGGTGAAGGTCTGGTCAGTTTCTATCATCGTCTTTTTTCTGACGATGAAGGCAGATGACCTTTGCTGGTTGGTTTGGCTTTCTCTTCCATTGATGAAGCGGATAGTCTTGTGCCAGATAGGTTGTTTACAGAGGAAGAAGTTATGGGGGTTGTGAAGGATATTAGCAGATAACATCATAACAAAATCAGAAAAGGGAGTATTTATAAACGGTGTAATCTAAGTATAATTCCTACCCAGTATAGACTGTCCATGAGTAGATCAAATTGGCTAGTATCAATGTTGATGATCTAAGTATAAACAGTGTAATCTAAGTATAATTCCTACCCACATCCTGGAAGCTGCCTCCCAAATATTAGAAAATTTGATTCTTCCTAGCAACAATGTAACATATCCTTCTTGAGTCACAAACATGGAAATAAAAATGTACCAGAGCCATTTCTCACTATTAAGAGGTAGCAGAAAAGACGCCTTCATAAAATCATCATAATAGTAGTCAATTAGCCGATCAACTTTGGTTTTGCATTTCACCAAAGACAATGTCCAAACAAATAGAGATTTCTACCACAAAGAGAAGAATGACCAAACATATGAGTCTTGGGCATCAACTACAAATTTTCTGCAAAATAATGACTTCATTGCATCTTCATTGTAGAAAGTTATTAAAACCATGCATTACCCATCCAAATCAAGAATTACTTCAAGGGTACAAAAAATTGGGCCTTGGAATTGAGAAAGATTGTTGTTCAACCTCAAGTCACCAACAAGACAACTTTATTGAAATTTTTTGACACGATATTCTTGTAACAGCTTATATGAAAAAGCTCATGCAAAGAAATAGATAATTACGTAATGTAATTGGCTTAATTGCATATTACACCCTTAACTTTCACCTGTTTTAAATTTGATCATTAAAGTTTTTATTTCTAGTTTCGTCCCTGAACTTTCAGACCATGTTCAATGTAATCCTTCTGCCCAATTTTGTCAAATGGATTGCCATTAAGACCCTAAAAAGTAAAAAGATATATATACACCATACTGAACATTGTCTGAAAGTTGAAGGGTGTAATTGGGAAAAAATAAATAAATTGAATTTTAGGGATCAAACTGAAAACGGGTCAAAGTTTGAGGGTGCAAAATAATATAATAAGCCCTCATATTATGAAATTGGAAAAGGGGGGAAAGAAAGAAAAAAATAAAGAGATCAAGCATTCAAGCAACAAATGAATTACATTGATGTAAAACAATTCATATTGTCATCAAGCTTTTATATATATGTAAGCAGCAACATACCAGCATAGGCAACAGTAACGCCTGAAACTAATCGTCCCAAAGCTGATAGTATGTAAAGACAAATCACCACCTGAACAGAGAATTACATCATATATAAATTCTCAGGTTAACTGTCAACAACAACCATTAACAAAAAAAAAAAAAGGCACTAATTTCATTCTCTGATGACATAAACACAATATTACTAGTATGAATTGAGCCACCTCAGCATCTAACAAGAGCAGAAAAAGGGAGGGGTGAGGGGGTGGATTCCAAAACATCGATAATTTTGAAGCAGGGATGGACTGCTTTACTGAAATTCCTTATTGCAAGTGGCACAAAAGTCTCGCTAATAAATTCCACCATTAAATTTGATGTTTAGCATTATTAAAAGTCAAGGAATTTTAGCATGTCAAAACATGCTTCAATATATTTAAACTTATATCAGTTGCAGCAATACCATTGTCACATTCACAGGAATAAGTTAAGTTGCACAAATAAATAAAAAATGCAGTTAAAAGTACAAAATCTCCCCCATATGAAAAACCAATGATTTGTAAGCAATTGACCCAAGTCCCCCTTTATTTTTTTGTTTAAGGACTACAAATTCAGACTTCATGTTAAAATCCCAAAAAGGTATTAAATTTAAATTACATACTACATTCTAAATCTTACAAATTCAACTTGAAGCTATCTAATTGTGCAAGCATAGTAACAAATTTTGTTTAATCATGTGAATTAGCCATTCAATTCCATCAAAAGTTCCAAAATTTCAATCAAATTGTCCACAAAACGCATAAAGGAACCACATTTATGACACCCCAAACAAAAGAAATACCTTGAAAAAAAGCCTCTTGTCATGGCCAGTAGCTGCAACTCTCAAAACAGACTCAGCAGCCCCAATAGTATTCGCTAACCACGCCACAATGCTATTCGCAGTGTCCTGAGAGATTTGCCACTCCAGTGGATCCACAGGTACCCTATGCAACAAAATCAAATTTTTACATTTCCTTAACCAAACCCTATAAAATTGAATCAAAAGAGAAAGAATTTCGGTACTGGATTGTGAGTTGGCGAAAGAGGAGGCCGAGAATGGCGAGAGAGCAGAGGAGAACGATGAGAACATCGGAGAGCAAAGAGAGAAGACTCGCATCTCGATAAGCGCAGTGGTAATAAACCAAGGTACCACTGACTATTACTATTACTATCAATGCTTTGCCTCCTACTATCTTCTCTCTTCCGCTTTCTCTCTTGCTGTTCTTCTTGTTTCTGTTGTTATCCATTTGAATTCTGAACCTCCAAGGATAAAGTTTTGATCTTTATGAGATCATCTTCTTTGTGTTGTTGCAATCTCTCTCTCTTTCTTTGGTTTTTCATCAAAATGGTGGAGAGGGTCAAAAAGCTATAATACTGTTTATATTATTCTATCAACACTTTGACTGACCCAC
Organism: Fagus sylvatica; assembly: GCA_907173295.1. Lineage (NCBI taxonomy): Eukaryota > Viridiplantae > Streptophyta > Magnoliopsida > Fagales > Fagaceae > Fagus > Fagus sylvatica. Next base: position 21,257,109 of record OU015767.1, on the reverse strand, counting down.
CTAATGTTCTATTATTAGGCCAGGTTTGAGTGTTTGACCACACTCTATTGGGTCTACCATAGTTTGTTGATTTAGTTTTTTAAATTTGTTTTTATTTCAGTTTAGTCACTTAAGTTTGGTTTCATTTCAAACTATTTGAGATAATTGATCTTACTTTAATAAGTTTTTGAAATGAAAGTAAACTCATAAGACTAAATTGAAACGAAAGTAAACTTAGAGGGTTAAGTTGAAATAGTCAAAATTTAGAGGACTGGATTGAAACTAAACTAAACTTAGAGGACTAAATTAAAACAGTATAACATTAGAGGATTTAATTGAAACAAACCAAAGTTTGTAATTTGCAATTTGGCCTACTATCAATATGAGAAAGTCTTGATATAATTGTTGAGGTGTGCTGTGCTGATTGGAGGAAAATCAAGGGAGTTTCAATGGTAGATCCAGTGCTTTTGTTGTTAGTCACTCACATGTTGCCACAACACTATGACTTTTCAGTATACATATTATTTAGTTAAGTTATGAGATAGCTATAGATCGTATATGATTAGACATTAGAACATCTCAACTAAGCTTTTAAATACACGTGAATCAACTCCAACCGAGCCTTTCAAAACCACATGTCATCTGGCATTTGAGCTCAAGGAGACAAATTTGAGTTTTTAATATTTTTTGTAGCTGTTGGTAAGTAATGTCAGACCACTTTTCATCTAAAACATTTTACTCCAGAATACTTTTATGGTGTGTTTGGATTAAGAAATTATTAAATGCATAGAATTTTATAAATGATGGGATTTACATTCCCATCATTTAAAATCCCATCATTTATAAATTTCCTTATTTGGTTTCAATTTTTGTAAAAAATGTAAAATGATAGAAATTGTAAATTTTGAAGTTTAATCATAATCAAAATTTGTAAAATCATTCTCCCATCACACATTAATTTTTTTTTTAATGAGAATTACTCATTACTTTTATTGTTTTGCACACGTGAAGAAATTGTATTCATCTAAATTAGTTTCTCCATGAACATTAGTCATAAATAATTAATCAATCTAAGCAAAGTTGTATAAAAACAAAAGCAAATTAACCATACACAATTATCAACACAAATTTCAAAGTTCAACTTCAAATGTTCAAAACTGTTATAAAAACAAAAACAAATTAACTACACAGTAATCAACACACAAATTTCAAAGTTCATCTTCAAACACAACTTTTGAAGTAAACACAATTAATTAGTGTACAGTCAGTTCTACTTTGTAAACCTCTACTTCTCTATTCTCCCATGTCACGTAGTAGTGACCATCTTTCTTGAATCTGATCAAGAATCTTGCATTTTTTCTGTAGTTCTTTCTTCTTCTTTTTTTCTTTTGACCAAGCCCATCCGTAATGCTCTCCGGGGTCAAGTAACAACTGCCCCTCCCTGCTAGGAAAACGAGGAGGCAAGACACAGTTTCAAAGAAAGAGAAAAGACTCAAAGTGTGCCTTGTCGGCGGCGAGAATCCCAACTGAAACGACAACCACTTCTTCTAAGACAGGCCGGAGTTCCTCTCCAGCGAGACCTCCACTGTCTGCATCAAGATCTTCGCCGTCGTTTGCTTTGTGACCATCTCCCCAGATATGAAGCACTCCAACTGTTAATCAATTGTCCATGCCGCTGACCTGTTGGGTGGGGGTGAGAATGTTTAAAAATAAGAGAAAGCGTAGGGAATAGAAAAAAGAAAAAAGAGAGTGAGTGAGAATCCCGCGTTGCCTTCAATTGCAAAATTCCGTCTCTTTACACAAAATTTGGAGCCGTAATTTATGGCTTCCAAATTCTAGCTAAAATTCCACCAGGAAATTTGAATTTCCTCAAGTATTTTATCCAAACAACTGATTTGATAAATACCTTCTTTAAATCCCAGCTTTTTTTCCAAATTCAGGCTTTAAATTCCTTATCCAAACACACTATTAATGATTTTATAGCCCGTTGGCCACTTTCATTTAACTCAAAGCAATTAATGTGATTGCAGCCAGCTATTTATTTTTGTAGGTGGTGTGGCATTTGAATTATCTTTCACTTTTATATAGAAAAATATGTATTTTAGTTTGAATTGATGAGTAAGATGGGGTTCTATGATCACTGGGTGGATTTGGCTACAGCTAATGGGTAATATCACACAAATCAAGCAACGTGATAAGTACATAAGTACCCTAGTTTGCCTTCGTTAATGGGGAGGTCAAAGAAAGATACTTTTGCTGATATTAAGGCCAGGGTGTGGGTAGGAAAGAACCGAAAGACGGTTTTCTTTCCCAGACAAGGAGGGAAGTATTGATCAAGGCTGTGGCTTAATCTATTCCCACTTATACAATGAGTTGTTTCAAGCTCCCAAATTCTTTATGTGATGAGTTGCTTAGCATGCTTAGTAGATGATTAGCAATTTAGCATACATTGAGATGGGATTTTAAATGGATGTTTAAATTTTTTAGGTGTATTGGGTTTGAGTGTATTTGTAAGAAAAAAGGAGAAAAAGAAAAAGAATAGAAAATGTTGATGTTATTTTTTTATTATATCTTAGTACTTTGTTTGCCACTTCATAAAATTTCATTAAAATTTTAACAGAGAAAACTTAAAGATGAAGTTACCTTAATGTTAAAAGTCGTTTCCCAATAGCAATTTATCCAAATAAATAATTTACATACAAAGGTAAAATGAAACAGCAGTAGACAAAGAAAATCCAACATATTTTTTCAATTTAGAAATCAATGGGAAATCTAATAGTTTCTTTTTATTCATTTGATTTACATAAATATGGATAAGATAACAAGAATGGCATGCAAGACCAAGATGTCGCTCATAGCTTTTCCTAGTCAAGCAAACAGATATCAAAATTCAAGAACAAGGACAAAGACTAATGCACAAGAAACCACAGAAGAGTATAAAATCCAGCTAATAAGATTACTTTGATCAATGATTATTGATAATTTCTATACATATATATATACATAGACACAATTTGATGATATCTAATTACATAAATATACGTGGCTATTACCAAACAGCAGCCAACTCCAGCAGTTGCAATAATGGGATTACATTTGCAAAGAATGAAATCAGTTTTCCCATCTTAAAGTTTTCTACTTGCTAAGTAGTTGTTGATGTGGAACTTTCTGCTACCACACGACAAGCAAAGCCTGCATTTAACTTGGAATCAATTCTGTCCCATTCTGAGTACCTTGAGATTCTGCGGTTTCAGTTTCTGCATGTTACAAATGAAAAGAAAAAAAAATGAAAAAAAGAATATATTTTAATTCGATCAAGAAAACCACAGTTTAGGTGCAGCCCACCCAATATCGTTTTCATTCAAACATGGCAAAAGATCCGGTGCTTGTGGAGTGCTTGGAGGGCATGTGTGTTGGTGTGGTTGCAGGTGCAGCGGTGGGCATGCATGTGTGTGTAGGTGTGGGTGTGGCACTATGCATCTGGGTGTAAGTGTGTCTGAGAGATGCTGTTATATTGAACTACCAATTTTGAAAGCCTAATTGTAACAAAAGTGATGTGCGCACAAGCTATCTTCCAAAGCATGCTAAGATGAATACAATGTCTTCTTCATGATGGTAAATTATATCGGGTACAACTAGATCAATTGATCAATTTTTTGATACTTACTACTTCAAATTTTAAGACTTTCTAACTAAATGTACAAAAAGCTTGCACCGATGACTCTAATTAGGTGATAAAAACATGATGAACCATAATCTAAATTCAACTGTTCTAAGTTTCAGCAAGTAGAGACATTTTAAAATCCTATTAAATTCTTAAAAGGAAAACAAATTAACATTATTACATAATACATAAAATAATGTTTTTCCTTCATAATAAATCAAAAGCCTGAGGTAATCATTGGCAAGAGGTAAGCCATTTAAGCACCCAAGGTGAGCCTGTAATGTTTGAATTAAAATGCAGAGTCAGGAGAAGGGAGACAGCAATTGCATATGGCATAGACATAATGAAAAATAAATAAAAATATATGGCGATTATCAAAATCTCACTACATGGATTAAACAAATATTGAGTCTAACTGCAATAAGTCAGTTGAACACCCCCCCCTCCCCTCCTACCCTCCCCCTCAACCAGTCCTCCACAATAGAACACCATCTGAACCATTCCTATCATTTCAACCACCATTGCCATACTCCCAAATAATCCAGTGCCATACACCTCCATCGTCCTTACCATTTTATCCCAACCCAATACATCTTAACCCATATGAACCCGCACACCCCCAAACAGCTTTGCCTTACCAAAACATTTCTCACCATAACCTTATGCTTTGGAGGGTGGCACGCAACTTAGGACAGAATGCATTCAGCACAATGTGGGTGGTGGCAATGCTTTTAGTATAGATTCTAAAGCATTCACATTGGGTTTTGAGGGGGGCATAACGGATCCATATCATATTATGGAACGTCGAGGCAGATTCCGGGGCTCTCTTTGGATTGGATTAGGTGGCCTGCGATGGATGTTGGATATGTTGGCTAAGTTACATGATCACACACAAAAACTAGAAGGTTTCTTCGAGTTTTTACGTGATGGTTATAGAACACTTGAGTTCAGTTGTCTATCTAATCGTGGTGGGCAATTTGTGGAGGTTTCGGAATATCATAGTGGTGCTCTTCGTGGTAGCATAAGAATCCCAGAAGGTAGGAGAGGGGCGGGGTGGTCCCTATTCGAATTTCAGGTTCGCAAATATTTCTTGAATGAAATCACGGCCTACGAACCAGCGTCGAAAGTGCAGAGTAGGGCTTCCGATGAGGGGGTGGCGGCGGTAAGGCATCGCGAAGCTCCTAAAGTCAAACCTGAAGGGGTGCGTCAGGTATGGCAAGCTCAGAAATCTTAGAAGAATGGTGAAGATGGGGCGAAATATGCAGCAGATTTTCAGTCTACCGTTACAAATCGAGATGCTCATAGCCGTGATTTTCGCCAACACGTAACCATGGCCAGCAATGTACCTCGCCCAACTCAGTTTTGTAATTTTGAGTGGAAGTCCACGCATAAAACACTGCATAGTACGTTGAGAGAGGGGCATCGTAGGATTGTGGAGTGGGTTGGATTGATTGGGCCCAAACTTAACAAACCCACGAGTAAGTCTTCTGGTGGGCCTCAAGCAAAGACAAATTTAGTTTTAGAAGCCCACTTACTAGAAGATTCTAGCCAGGTGGTGGTGGAGGGCCCTAAAGAATTGGAAACCCATCAGATGTGGGTGGGTGAAATATCGGGTTTGGAAGCACCGATGTACAACCCCATCGATGAGGATGATGTCGCGATCGGAAGGGCACGCGATGCGGTGGACCTGGAGGCTTCTAGCCTTGGTGTTGGCGCCGATTTGGGTCAGGAAAAGCCACAAATGGATGTCGAGGTTGGGCCGGGTGGTGTGGAGATCCACGTGGGGGATAAGGAGCCATTGGTCAACTCTCTTCAGAGAGTTCTAGAGAGCTCTATCGACGAGTCATCGAGTGACGATGAGGGTTGCGAGGCTGTCTGGTTTACTGAGGAGCCGAGATTGGAGGACGACGCAGCTTTGAATCGGGAGGTTCTCTCGCTTCCAGCGCTGCCGGTGGTTGCGGTGGCCGGCGAGACTCCTCGTTTGGTAATTCCGGCGATTCCGAATGATTTGCCACCGCTATTAAGGACTGATTTGGTCGAAACTGGGTTCGTTAAGATGTCGTTGCCAGTCCAGGATGAGCTTGCTGTGGCAGCGACTGCTGAGGAGGAAATCGCGAGGCCTCTGGAGCCTCTTCCCTTGGTTCTATTTGATGGGGCTATGGGTGAGGAGTCATCTAGTCCTCTGACTTGTACCCCTTTAAGCATGGTGGGTCCTCCCGTGAGTTCTCAGGCGATGAAGCCTCTTGGAGATGGTATTGATGCTCTTTCTCATGGAAGATGAATATGTTTCGTAAGCAAATCGGTGTTTCCATCAAAGGCCATGAAATAGAGTGTTTGGCTTTGCTTCGTAAGATTGAGGAGGGCCAGAAGCCTAAGGTGAATCACAAAGTGGTTAGGAGGACGACCAGTAAAGGGGTTCGAGAGTTGAGGGACCTGGCCTCTTTTGTGAATTATGATGGTAAGCAACTTAGTTGTTGTTAATTTTGTTTTTGTTGGATGTTGGGTTTTTCAAGTCTTTATGAAGCTTCGGTTTATCAGTTGGAATGTTAGAGGACTTAATAATCCCAAGAAACAGGAGGTTGTGAAAAATTTGCTTCGGGAGTGGCGGTGTGATATGGTCTACTTGCAGGAGACGAAGTTAGACCACTTGGATCTTCAGCTGGTCAGGAGTCTTTGGGGCAACCAATATGTTGATTGGGTGGCCCTAGATGCCACCAACACTGCAGGTGGGATAGTATTGATGTGGGATACTCGAGTTGTGGAAAGAGTTGATGCTGTGGTTGGTCAGTTCTCAGTATCATGTTACTGGCATGGATTAGTTGATGATTTTGATTGGGTGTGCTCGAGAATTTATGGCCCCCAATCCGAGGAGAACCGTCAGTTGTGTTGGGAGGAATTGTCCTCTACTAGACAGCGATGGGCAATCCCCTGGTGTATTGTGGGTGACTTTAATGCTATCCGCATTCCTAGTGAGAGACTGGGTTGTCAAAGTTTTAGTCCATCCATGCATTCTTTTTCTGATAGGATTGATTCTCATAATTTGGTCGATCTTCCACTGGTTGGGGGATCTTATACTTGGAGTAGTGGCACTATTCCCCCTTCTATGTCTAGGATTGACAGGGCGTTGGTTTCTTTAGATTGGGAGGCTCACTACTCAGATGTTCTTCTGAAGCTTCTTCCTCGGCCTATCTCGGACCATCATACTCTTTTGGTGGTTGTTGGGGGAAAGGCGGGTGGTAAAAGCTTTTTAAGTTTGAGAACATGCGGCTTAAAGAAGAGGGGTTCGTGGATAAAGTTCATAATTGGTGGTCTGGCTATGAGTTTGTTGGGACTCCTAGTTTTGTGTTAGCTTGTAAGCTTAAAGCCCTTAAGGAGGATTTGAAGAAGTAGAACAAAGACACTTTTGGAGATGTCCACCATAGGAAGAATTGTTGCGTGAGAGATATTCTAGAGTTGGATGTGAAAGAAGGGCAGGAGGGTCTCTCTTCTGATGAGCAGTAGTTGAAGGAGGTGCTTAAAGGGGAAGTGATTAAGTTAGCTTACATGGCGGAAACTTCGTGGCGTCAAAAATCCCAAGCTACTTGGCTTAAGGAAGGGGACAATAACATGAGGTTCTTTCATCACATGGCTAACTTGAATAGAAGACAGAACTATCTGGGTAGTTTAGAGGTTGATGGGTGCCTCTTTGAGGATAAGGAGGATATCAAAATTCAGGTGGAACAATTTTATCATTCCCTCTGCCAAGAAAGTGAGCCTTGGCGTCCGGAGGTTGATGGGCTCGATTTTGATTCCATTGATCCCATTGATCGGGACTTGTTGGAAAGACCTTTTGACAGGGAGGAAGTGGTGCAAGTTCTGCAGAATCTTCAGGGTGATAAAGCTCCAAGCCCGAATGGATTCACCATGGCATTCTTTCAGAAATGAGGGAGGATTGTTGAGATGGATGTTATGGCTTTCTTTAGGGAGGTTTATGAGTATGGTAAGTTTGAGCGATCCCTCAATGCTACCTTCATCTCTTTGATCCCAAACAAGATTAATGCGGTGAATATTCGTGATTTTCACCCTATTAGCTTTATTGGCTATATTTACAAGCTGTTAGCCAAAGTTTTGGCCAATCGTTTGGCGTTGGTTCTTGATGATATCATCTCTGAATCCCAGAATTCCTTTGTGGGTGGCAGGAAGATCTTGGATTTGCGCTTATTGATAATGATTGTTTGGATAGTAGGCTTAAAAGCTATATCCCGGGCCTCATTTGCAAACTGGATATTAAGAAGGCATACGATCATGTTAATTGGGACTGCCTTTACTCTCTTCTGGACAGGATGGGGTTTGGTTCTCGATGGATTCGTTGGATGAGAGCTTGCACTTCCACAGTTCGTTTCTCAGTGATTGTTAACGGCTCCCCCACTGATTTTTTTGACAGTAGTCGTGGGTTGAGGCAAGGCGATCCTCCGTCTCCTTTACTCTTTCTTTTGATCATAGAGGTGCTTAGCTGCATGCTTCGAAGATCTGTTGAGAGGGGTTTTATTAAAGGTTTCCAGGTGGGGAGAGATGCTCAGGCTAGTGTAAGTATCTCTCATCTTCTTTATGCAGATGACACTATTTTGTTCTATGATGCTCACCCAGAGCAGCTTCTTTACATTCGCATGGTTCTTACTTGCTTCGAGGCAGTCACTGGCCTTAAAGTAAATATGACCAGGAGCGAAATGGTCCCAATTGGGGAGGTGGCAGGTCTAAGTGCTCTGGCGGATCTTTTGTATCGTCATATTGGATCTCTTCCGTTACAGTATCTTGGCATGCCTTTGGGGGCTTCTTATAAGGCTTTGGCTATTTGGACTCCCATTGTTGAGAAAATTAAGCGTCGTCTAGCTGTGTGGCAGAAGGTTTATTTATCCAAAGGGGGTCGTCTGACTTTGCTCAAGAGTACATTGTCTAGCTTACCCACCTATTATTTATCATTATTCCCTATTCTGGTTAGTGTAGCTAAGAGGATCGAATGTATTCAGCGGAATTTTCTATGGGATGGAATGGGAGAGGAGCATAAGTTTCACCTAGTGGCTTGGGATAGGATTTGCTCTCATATCCAACAGGGGGGTCTTGGAGTCCGACAACTAGTTCCCTTTAATCTTGCTCTCATAGGCAAATGGCTATGGCGATTTGGTTTGGAGGAATCTCACCTTTGGAGGAGAGTGGTGGCTGCCAAATACGGAGTGGGTAGGGGGGGTTGGACTACTAATATCCCTAGAGGTACTCATGGCTGTAGTTTATGGTGGCACATCCAGAAGGGGTGGGAGGTTTTTTCCACCCATATCAGTTTTGAGGTTGGTTTAGGAACTCGGGTTTCTCTCTAGCATGATAAGTGGTGCTCGGATCGTCCTTTGAATGAGCTTTTTCCGGGTTTGTATGGTTGTTCTCTCAACCAAGAGAATACTATTGCTTCAGTCCTAGTTACTCAAGGCATTGATCAATCCCGTGAGTGGAATGTCATTTTCGAGAGGGATTTTAATGATTGGGAGTTGGATCAGGTGGTTGGTTTCTTTTCCCTCCTTCACGCTCATACCCCATGGGGTGTTGGGGCGAACAAGTTAGTGTGGAGATCAACTCGGAAGGGTATTTTTGATTCTCGGTCTTTTTATCATGTGTTACGTGTTACCCCAGTGCTTTGCTTCCCTTGGAAATGGGTGTTAAGGCTCCTCCCAGGGTTGCCTTCTTTATGTGGACTGTGGCTTGGGGTCAGATTCTCACTTGTGATACCTTGAAAAAAAAGGGAATGGTGCTGGCTGGCTAGTGTTGTATGTGCAAAACTACGGATGAGACGGTGGATCACCTCTTGTTGCATTGTTGGGCTGCTAGACAGCTGTGGAGCTTTGTTTTTCAGTTTGTGGGGATTGATTGGGTGCTTCCGTCTCCAGTTTCCGAATTGCTATTTGGCTGGTGGAATTGGTTTGGGAAGAGGTCATCGGGTGTCTGGAATTTGATTCCTTCTTGCCTTATGTGGACTATCTGGAGGGAGAGAAACAAGCGAACTTTTGAGAACCAAGAGACTCCGGTAGCTAAAATCATTGAGCTTTTCTTTAATTCTTTGTATGATTGGTCTCGGGCTTGGGGTTTGACTACTTCTCCGTCTGTAGGAGAGTTTTTAGCTTCTTTAGCTTTTGATAGTTCTGATTAACTTTTGTACCTCAGCTTTAAGTGCATGCTTTATGCACATAAAGCTTTTTGAATAAAATTCTTACTTATCAAAAAAAAAATAATGAAAAATAAATAAAAATATATGGCGATTATCAAAATCTCACAACATGGATTAAACAAATATTGAGTCTAACTGCAATAAGTCGGTTGAAATTAAGAGACAACTAAGTTAGCGTTCCTTCTTGTGCAGTAACAAGCCTGTAGCACACTGGTGAAGGACTAAAGCATGTGTAAAGGTAGACTGCAGTGTTAATATACGGCAAATCAGAAATTGTAGCCTTTGCAATTATTTTGACTTTGCCAAAGAGGTGAGAGGACAAGCGGATGTATTGGTCAGAGATATGGAATCATACATTAATGGCTCCATACCTTTCTATTGCGACTAACGTGGAACCCATGTTATGTTCAAAGAGGACTCATGATGACAACTAATTTGCATATTTTTTGGTCTAAAAGGTAAATAAGCATTTCGGTCAAGCTATGCTTAGGTGCCTACAAATAAGTGTGTGTACATGCACAAAGCCAAGCTATCCTTTAGAGTTTATCCACGTTTCCCTTGCAGATAAAATAGACACTTGATAATCATTGCTTTAAATATGTACATGAATTAAAGAAAGAAATTTACGCACCTTCACCAGATAGTTGTTCAAATCGAGAAACGATGTGTTTCCCATAAGTGTATTTCTTCAAAGCTATAAGATTTACTCTTACACGATTTAGTAATATTTCCCGCTGTTTATCATTGCTTATTTCAAGAATCTTCTGGACCACGTAATTCGCAAATTGGTCCTTCATCATTGCCTAGTAAATAAAAATTTAAACAACAAACTCAGTAAGCAGAAAACAAGTTGCAAGTTGCAAAATAATGTATTCAATATTATAATTCCTAGGGCCTAGCAAACTATGAACAATGTCAAGTGGAATTACAGACATGTCCATATTTGAATTCACAAGAAGCTCGTTAAAGAGAGAAGAATATGCAATGAGAAACTTTTTTTTTAATTACTGGTAAGTTAAATACGCACTCAATAGATTTGAACCCGTGAGATCACCCTTCATCCCATTATCATAAAAGGAGGAAGTGCCATTTGAGCTAGAGCTCATTGGTGCAATGACATTGAGTGAACTACGAAGTTATTTCAGCGCTTTAAAGAGTTTACAACAAGCTAAGTGAAGAGAAAATGGTTTCACATTAACATTCAGTACAAAATAAAGTTTATCATTAGTGTATGAGGAGAAATATATCTCAGCAGTCAAACAAGACAGAAAATTAAGTACTAATGCAATTGGGAATACATAAGTATTGAAAACTAAAGCAGAAACAAATCAATAAATTTGATGTCAAACTCTTAACTTCTTGGCCAAATTCGAAATACAAATAACTTTTTCTTTTGAAAGGGGGGGAGGGGGTGCCAATTTTTCTCAATGAATTTACTTCTTGTAACTCTTTTATTTTTATTGGTACATTACACACGCCCTAGAGGATCTTTGATCCACGACTCCGCCCTCCGCCTTGCTCATTAGCAATTGACTTCTTATAACTGTTTTTAAAAGTTTAGTTACCACTTTACAGATGAATACCGAGGGATACAAGCATGATTTAAGACTTGCCCCCCAAAGAGGCATGATATAAGATGTCTTCATAGGTAGCCTCTAAAAGCAGCAGTTGTCTGCATGCCTGATTTGGGGCCTATATATTTAACCTGGACCCAGTTTCTATTAAAAAACCTGGACTTAGGTCCACAGTTAACTGTTAAACCCCGGCAATCAGTTGAAGCTAATATAAACGGGCTTGGGTCAGCTGACCTCAGTGGGTCAAACCTAATAATCAGGCCAAGCCAAAGAACTAGGTAAGACTATTAGGATTGAAGATTATGATTAATCTTGAGGTATCACTGATATTACGAACGATATTAGCTTCCAATATAGGCTTTTAAATTGACGTAAGGAAAAAGGGAGAAAAAAAGAGCTTACCAATAAATTATCATTTTCCTCAGATTGCCCAATAATCTCCTCAATCAAGAGCTCTTGTTCAGTAGGATCTCCATACTCCAAACATTTCTCAACAACATTTGAAGCGTACTTATGCTGACTCATTTGTACAATTTTCCCACTCAACTTTCTGATAATTTGACTTCTTGCATAGGGCTTTCCCATCTCCAAAACATGCTGCAACCAGTACGATCCATCTTAATATTAAATCCAAAGAGAATAATTATCAGAAACATTAACACTAGGAACAAAACAAAAAGTTAAAATAGGAGAGAGCACTAATTTTTGCCACAGATAAGAAAGGAACTAAACTAAACCCTAAACAAACTAAAATATCGTGGAAACCAAGCTCGGAACTGGAACAACTGCACCTGTGAAATCCATTAGATACTCAATCACTGCACATATATTATAGTTCCTTACCATATTCATAGTTGATAGATCTAAAAGGTTTTAAGTGGAAGAGTGAAACTTTATTTATACACAAACAACACCCAAAAGGTTATCCATTAATTTGAGACAGTTAAAAGAAACAACACCTCTGAAACGTCAGAGCAAGCTGTGCTAGCAAAATATCAAATGAAGAAATTAGTATAACTTGAACCAAAAAGCATCTAAAAGTTGCAGCATGTCCAAACCTCCTTTAATGCCTCAACTAAATGTTGTTTGTTTCTTGTTTATTTTTCGCTAAATTACAAATTACACCCTCCAAGTTTGGCCACTTTTCAATTTTGTCCCTAAAGTTCCATTTTTTTCTATTTTTTCCATAAGTTTAGGTTATGTGGCAAAAGCATATCGTGTAAGACTGAGTTTTTATCAAAACCAAAAATTATAATAGATTATTAAAATAATTTAAAATAAATAATGACACTTCTTTTAAATTTCTTGAAACTTTAATAGTAGATGATTAAAATAATTTAAATAAATAGTGAAACTTCATTTAAATTTCTAGAAAATTTTAGTAATAGTTTGGCAAATTATAAAAAGGTAGTATTTTTCAACTTCTTGAAACTTTGCCAATATGGTTTAAATTAGAGAAAACTATATTAATAATTTTAATGTACTTATAATGTACCACATGGCGAAAACACATCGTAAGACATGTAAGTGTACAAGGACTTTTGTTAGTTGAGATAAAGAAATCTCAAGCATGTAAAATAAAAGGGGCAAAAGGATTGTGCGCGTGGCATAAGAAAAGAAGAAGAATATATATATATAGAAACAAGAAGAGGACATCCATTTTGGCATAACCACAACGTTTAAAACGCAACTATTATTATATAGTATATGATATTTACTTCTTGTATCACAATTTAAATGTCCTCCTTTCCTTTTCAAGAAGTCCCAAAATAAACATTCATTTTCCAAAAGGAGAAACACTTTGACATTCATCTAATTCATAAATTAAACAGGATTCTCATTGAATTTTTTATTTTTCATTCCTAAATGTGACTTTTAAACTAAAATACTTATTTTGGGTCAAAGGGAATAATTAGTTTCCAAGATTCACTAAAGGAAAGTTAATGCTATCAGTATAAATTTTTGGAAAGCAAAGAAGACCAACCTGTGTCACGTAATTGCCATACTGATCTTGAGCAAGAACAGAAGCAGACTCCAAGATTTCGTCCACTATGGATTGAATTTGCAGCTCATCTGAACAATGCTCCAAAACTCTCTATCACAAATCAAACATAAAAATTTCAATACCGAGACACAACAAAGTATGATTAGAGCCTTTTCACCCAGCAGACTCTGTTATTTACCTGAATGACACGGCAACCATAGGGATGACTAGAAAGTGTGGTGACTTGACCTTTAAAAGCAGAAATAATAAATCCAATTTTCTCTGTAGGGACACATTCTATACATTTCTGTATAACATGATTTCCATTTTGATCACGTACACATTTCAGAACATGTTCATCAAGCTCATGCACAAGTCGTATTTTCTGATCAAGCTCAATAACTTCAAGGGCCTAAAATAAAAATCCAGCATAGGATCAAGAGTCAAAGAGAATGCTATTGAAGCAGAGAAAATTTTACAAGAAGGTCAGTGAGGGCCATGGCCCCTAAATTTTTTAAGCAGTGAAAATATATAATAATTTTACCTGAATCCCTTTATAATAATGTTTATACCCCAAAATTGACATATTTAGACATACCCTAGCAACAAATCAATCCATTCACTTTGGCACCCCAATTTACAATTTGCTAGATCCATCCTTGGAAAAATGTGATTGAATAAAAAATGGTTATGTTATATAGCATTTGAATTGATTCTTCAAATTCACTCAAACTCATACAGGCTTGTCTCAAAGCATAAATTCAGAAAATATGTAGATAAGCAAAACATATGGTGACCCCTATATACAGAGAAAATTCTTTTTTCCACACTTTAAGAAGGTAAGCTCAATAATATACTATATAACCCAGAATATGTATTACTATACACTAAATTATTCAAAAAAGAAAAGAAAAGAAAAACATTGCAACTATGAAAGTAGGCCACTTTTTTAAAATGTGATTCCTAAGATCTATAGATGTTACCATTACCTAAAAGATCAACAACACAATCTATTGATACAAAAGATCTTGCATTTTGTCAGAAGTCAGTATAATTATGAGCCAGTAACCATTAACATGCACATTTATTTGTGTCAACAATGATTCTCTATTAACAATATTATATGATTAACAGAATTAATACATTCAACAGATTCAATTAAAATCCAAATCTTAAATGTATCTCAGTTTCAGCAATCAGGAACTCAAAGAAACTTCAAGAAAAAAATAATGGACTTTTAAAACTTCCCCAAAACAAGGTTTCAAGAAAGAAGGCTCTCAAACATAACAGGTGTGAATCCATCCTTCACATTTTGGGTGAACACGATGAGATGAATATTTTAAAATGAGAGCAAATGGAAGAGAGTCCTGACCTTGTCATCACTGTTAGTGAGTTTTCATGGAATATTCACTCGTTCTGAGAGTTCAATTGTAAGGGAAATGGAAGGTGAGGACAGACAGAGGGAAGTGAGGGGAGGAAGATGGGGGGGGGGGGGGGGGGGGCGGGGTAGGGGGGAGGAGGGGTTGTCTTCCCATACTCTACATATCATGTCATACAGATGATTGCCTCCTTTCATGTGTCACTTCACAAGTAGCCAAACTAGTTTCAAGAACCTGTAGTTTTTTCGGACCTATGTGCATACTAAATAAGGCTAAAAGCTTAAAATGGTCGGGCATGTAAGCTCAGCCTCTAGACTCACTTAAAACATGGGGGCAAGAAACACCCTGTTAAACAGAGGAATTTTACACTAATTAATACTAACAAGCAAGAGAGCAACTCTCCCATCGAAAATCCTAGAAGCTTATCCTTCCAAGTGGTCCTTTTGATCACAAAGAAAAGAACAGCCAAAAGAATTCCTAGGGTGAAATGATTGGTTCTGCAACAAGCAAATAAAGTCATACAAGGGGATAATGCAGTGAAGACTGCAAGGGTTAAGGTCCTGACAGGGCCATTAATAGGTGTAATTCTATATAAAAGGGGGCCCACATGAAGATTTAAAATACCTAGTTGGAATAGACCATTTCCTATCCCCATTTTGTCAGCACATAAGGCCATGAAGAAATGCCAAGAGCTTGATATGATTTAAAACCAGAGTCATTCAAGTATGTCCCAAGGAAAGGAGCCAGAAAACCAACCTTCCCAGTGAGAAGCCAATGGCTCATTAAGCTATCAAAGAGAGTGGAAAGGAAAGATTATTAATTCAACCAAACATGATTCTCTCTCCAGCTGAGAAACATCAAACGAACTCACTGTCAAGCAAATACCTATGTCCCAAGAAAATTCCCTAACTGTTAGACAAAGCCATTCACAAAACACAAACTTGACAAAAAATAAATTTTCCATCCTCAATTACAGCAATTATATTTCTTTGACTAACATATCTCTTCTTCTAAATCCTTAGAGAAAATTCTCCCATGAAGAAAACTTTAGTCAATCTTGAAATCTACCCACTGTTACAGACCCTACATGCCATCTCTGTTCCTAAGCTTTTATGGGACCACATGGAGGTCGTAAAGCATGAGCTTAAGATTTATTTTTTTTTCTTTAAAACACTAATGCAACAAGCAATGTGATTACTTATCCAAAAAAACAAATTTCTTTAAAACACTAATGCATATTCTTATAAGCCTGCACATCTTATCATCAAATTCTGGCATACCTTCTGGATTACACGACAACCATACATCTGCAAACTTAAAGACAACATCATTCCAGCAAGTTGATCTGCAAGTTCCTTTCTCTGCTCAAGACTTCCATGTTCAAAAAACTGTAAAATATCAACATGATTTAATAATCAAACCAGTCATTCAGAAAGTTCACATGTAGAGAAAAGATCTTTTTTTTTTTTTTTTTTTGATAAATAACATGTAGAGAAAAGATAATACATGATATAAAGATTATAATAATAATAATCTCCAATTTAATGCACACGAATTTGGAAAGCATACCTTTTGAATTACATAATTACCAAAAACATCTGTCATTAATTTTGAAGCAAGTGGAAGGACTTCTTTGAAAACAGATGCCTTGTCTTCGGCACTGCAATGTTCCAGCTTCTGCTGAATAAATCGACTCCCATGTTGATCAACACTGATATTAAAAATGAACACAAAATTATTCAGAATGGAAACAGTATATGAATCACATTATTTAGATCCAAGGGAAAGAAAAGAACAAAAAACATAATTTGGTATGGAACCTTGCCTGAATTCTACAATCCGCCCCGCAATATCAGAGAGTTCAAACTTCCGTGCACTGCTGGACTTCAGTTCTTCAAGAAGAGAGTGCCTTCTGGGTTCGTCAAAGCTGTAGAGTCCTCTCTGTCCTTGCCATCCAGTATATACTCCTGCATTTCTAGTTGAACCTTGTGGAAACCTCATTTCATTTCGCCGACTTAGATGATTCATCCCTCCCACTGGAGATGATGGCAATAGTGGACTAGAAAGAGGTGATGCTGGAAATTGTGTCATGACACCCAAGTTAGGAGGACTTTGAAAATAACCACTATTAGTAGTTCCCATGTTTCTTGGACTCATTATGCTCAGACTCCCATTTGTTGTAGGCTGAAGTTTCTGATCGCTCATATAAGAGGCGAAAGTTGACTCTTTCTGTAAAGCAAAAGGATCAACCTGGCCCCCTGTGGCACTTGTTGATGCCAACCGAGAATGAAATGCAATGCTATATGCATTATCAAAATGATGTGGATAGTATTGCATATGATGAGGATCCACGAAAGAAGGTTGAAGCATTAACCCTTGCTGCCCATAAGGTTTACTCAGATGCTGCGCATCACCTACAAGTGGGAAGCCTTCCCCTGTTGAAGCACTAAGCAGTTCGACCACTAAAGCTTGGACCAGAAGTAGCATCAAATGGAAAAGGAATGGCACCATGAGAAGGGAATCCGGTCATATATGGGGTAAGATGTGCTGGACTCAGCGCATATCCACCCATGCTGTATTGAGGAGCAATTATCCCCGGTGGATAAATATTAGAGTAATATGGATTTCCCGATGCCATATAAGCTGCTGCTGTTGCATATAATGGAGGTGTGAGTCCAGGAGATTGAAATGAAGGCTGTACCTCAACAGAGGAGAAATGGGGTTGACCATTCAGAACTTTTTCCATGACACCATGTGAATGATTCATTCCTTGAGAACTTACTTGAGCCTGGACCCCCTGAAATTGATATGGAGTACTACGCTGTGAAGAAGGATGGTGTTGCAGCATATTCCTCACATAAGATTGTGGCTCTTCTTGTTTGTTCCTGTTACTCTCTGCATTGGATGCTCTAGTTTCCATTCTTGAAACATCTGGCCCAAGGGCACTACTAACTGATGCATCATCCTCTAAACCAGCATCTTTCCTGTTTGATTCATTGCTTTGGAGCGTTGGTGAGGTCCCTATCCCATCAGGACTCCTTGAGCTCGTAAGAGAGGTCACCAAAGGACTATTTTCAGATATCAATCCAATAGCACGTGCGTCCAGAGCACAAGCCTCTGAACCAACATCAGTAGAGCCTGAATTTGATTCTGGTAGCTTTGAAATATTAACAGACGAAACATTTAATGAATTTGCTTGGACATCAGAATCTTCCTCTGTTGTTGCAGGGCCTGCTGAACGAGACAGAGTATATACTGGAGAAGGAGTACGAGGAAAGTCTTCCTACAAATCCACCAAGAAAATAAAATTAAACATGAATGCAAAGCATACAAACAAGAAATTGGTAGTCAGTAGTCACTTTATTGTGATCTCAGGGATTACTTAGTGAATACCAACGCTTAACAACCAATTGAAGCGCATGGTTTAAAATTATGTTCCACTCAAACTTTGTCAACGCAAAC
>OU015767.1:21202759-21238777 GCA_907173295.1 Fagus sylvatica | reverse complement strand
ATTCCTTTCCAGAGAATCTACTTTTCACTTGAATCAAATCACTGAAATCAGTCTTTCACCCCCAAAATAAAAAGCTCAAATTTTGGTCCCTTCAAAAAGATACTTTAAACAAAGTGAAAAAGGTAAAACTTAGGTATAGTCCCTTAGATTAAGTATATTAGGTTCTTTAATTGAATTCAAACACACACATGATTGCATTAACCAATAAATACAAACAATATTATTCTTTTCAAAAATTGTTAAATTTAATATATTTGAATTCAACTAAAAACCTAATATACTTGACTTAACGAATTGTAACTAAGTTTTAATAAAGTGAAAAAACATCCGCATGTCAAAACCCACCTATTATATTAATCCAAGTGGCCACAAAAACTTAAAAAAATGTATTATTTAGCAAGTTTGGCCCCGAAATACAAAACCAAATCCTGTAAACACAGCCAAAAGCAAAAACCCTCCAAAAGTTGTTTGAAGAAAGTACTTAAACCAAAGCCAAAAAGGGCAAAACCCAAAAAAAAAAAAAAAATCTCACACACCCATCTCTCTCAATGTCCCAAAAATCATCGTCTCATTCTCAGGCAAGTCAATTCTTCACAATAACTTTTCTTTGTTTCTTTCTTGTTTTCTCTGTGTTTTGTATTTTATATATGTTCTTTGACATGGGCCTATACATGGTTATAATGTGTATATGAGAATCTGTCTTTAACAGGATTGATTGCATATTCTTTTTGGGAAATTTCCATAAAGTTTTTATTTTTATTTTTATTTTTTTGTTTTGCTGATAAAACAAGAAAAAAAAATGGCATTTGAATCACAGTCGCTAAAGAAGAACTATGCTGGGGGGTTTGGAGACGTGTACAGTATGGTTATGACGGTTCCCAAAGAGCTTGAAATGGAGAAGGACAATAATTTGGATCTCAGATTTCAAGTTCCTGACCTTGGTCGTGCTTTTAAGGTCAATCTCACTCTCACATCTCTATTTTATTATCTGGGATTTTGTGTTTTTTATTATTTGTTTTTTTATTTTAGTGTTGTTTGTTGCCCTGTTTGGGAGCTGGGAAAGGGGATGGGTGATTTGAAATGAAGAGAAAATTAAGAGAGAGTATTCTGGATCGTTTTAAATGGTCCAGAAAACAAAACCCATTTCTTCAAATAGGTCGAAAATGTGAAAAAAAAGAAAAAGAAAAATTGCAACTTTTTTATTTTGGGGGTTAAATTTAGCTACTTTGTTATGGTGTTCTGTTTGATTGCTGAGAAAATGTATAGAAGCCCAGGAAAGAAAGTTTTTATTTTTTTATATTTTTTGGATAATGTAGGGATCCTTTCTAAAGAAGAGCCCTTTGAACTCGCCTCTAGGCAGTAAAATCTATGGGCAACAGGCCCCACCCGCTTGAACCGGTTGCAGGGTAATCCAAGGGCATTCACCCCTGACGGGCTAAGCAGTTTATGCTCATGCCCAAGAGCTATTTTTTTTTTAATGTGAGATATTGTTGTATTAGGTTGACTTCAGTATATCTTTAGCTCTACTGATTATATCCTTGGAATTTCCTTTAATTTCTTATTTTTATGAGTTTGATTACTGGATTGTTTTATCACATCTGTCTCTGGGTATTGTTTTCTTGTCCCATGGACATTGGCTCTATCACATTGACATGCTTTGATGTAATTCAGGGTTTCTTGAGGACTAGAGAAGTTGGTGAGTTTGTTAGTGGAGCTTTAGCAGGGGCTATGACCAAGGCTGTGCTTGCTCCTCTTGAGACCATCCGGTTGGCTTTGCTTTCTAATTATTTTCATTCATTATTTCATGAAGTAAATGTATTTTCCATCACATTTTATATTTCATGTTTATGTGCTCAAATGTCTTCAAGCATCGTACTTCACCTACCAGTTTAAATCAATAATAGAAATGTGTATAGTAGGAAAAGGGAAGTGTATGCAACTTCCCAAGCTTACTCAATAATCTTTTTTTAGTTTCTTGAAAATCTTGTAAGACAATACATCCTAAGTTGAAGGGGATTTGGGCTCATAGGATAAACAACTAGAGGTACCTCTCTCCCGACACCCCATCCCTTATTTTGCTGATTTGATCTCAGGTGTCTGGCTAAGCTAGCTGGGATCTTAATTTGACAATTTGGTGTGCTTGTCAAGTGGATATTAGTAATTACTCTGTGCAATGCCATTTGGACTATTGCACTTGTTTAGCTGCTTTGTTTTGATACACAAATGTTGTGGATTGTATAAATCTTATTCTATTAGAGCCAGTTTGAGATTGTAATTGAGTTTTTGAGGTTTGTTAGGTAATTAGTTTTTCCATCCTATGTAGTCATGTTTATAACTTTATATGATGTTTGTAGACCATATATATGTATATGCAGTGTCATTATAATAGGATATGTACAGGTAAACTTTATGATGGAGGAATTAACCGTGTTTAGAATGGTTTCATTATTTTTGGCATTTTACATACTTGTTCCTTTTTGGTACGGGGCATCAGGTCTTTTTAAATCCTTGTCTCATCAGTTCTTTATTTGCTACCTCAGTAATGTTTCCTTTTGGCTTTACCCTTTACAGCACCTTAATTTAGATCCACTTTTGACATCAAGTGCTACATTCTTACTTGGAAGTGAGCATCCTTATGTTATATATATATATATATATATATAAAAAACAGAAATCTTTTATGGATGCTTGCTTTTAAATTCTATGACCAATCTGAATTGTTTCTATGGATGTATAATTTCTTGATGAGCTGTATGGTGTATACTACACACTCACACATGTATGTATGTTAAATATATACGAAGGGGTATACAATACTAAACCAGTACACACGGTTGCAATGGTCACTGACTTATATCATCTATGACCAACATACATGCTGACATAAATCAGTGACTATTGCAACCCATCGAACTCAATCTTGGAGGTTAGAGGATGTTTTAAAGGCTTTCTTATCCATGCTAAACTTCTGAAGATATGAACTATAATTAATTTTGATATTTTGAATTCTAATTGTTTCCAAATTTATGTTAAGTATACATTAAAGTGTTAAAATATGTTGGTCTGATTTGTAACATGTGAAATATTCAGGACGAGAATGGTGGTTGGTGTTGGATCCAAAAACATTGCCGGTAGTTTCTTGGAGGTGATTGAGAAGCAGGGTTGGCAAGGATTATGGGCTGGCAATGCAATCAATATGCTCCGTATAATCCCTACCCAGGCAATTGAGCTTGGAACATTTGAATGTGTGAAACGAGCGATGACAACAGCACAAGAGAAATGGAATCAGGAGGAATGCCCGAGGTTGCAAATTGGTCGTTTCAGTTTGAAATTTTCTCTCTCCTGTCTTTCTCCAATTGCTGTGGGTGGTGCAGCTGCTGGAATAGTTAGCACACTTGTTTGCCATCCCCTTGAAGTTTTGAAGGTATTTTTTTTTTTTAATAGGTAAAGAGAAATTTCATTAAAGGAACAAAAACTTCATCTAAGAGCACAAAGTGTGCGCCTAGAAGAAGGAAATTACATAGTTATAGAATTAGAAATAAAGGAAAAACGTAAGGAAACAACAAAATCAGCAAGGGAATTAGAAATGAAGGTATTTACTTTGTACTTAATGATGATGTCATATACCTTATGTTCTTTTATTTATTTTTTTACAATTATGTCTTTATTGGTTGTCTTTAATGTAGAGGCTTCTTTCTCTTGAATGTTATTTTCGCTCCAAAACAACTTATAAAAAAAAAATCGCTCTGAAACTGATTGTTTTCTTTTTAACTTCTCTTTTACAGGATCGCTTGACTATCAGTCCTGATGTATACCCTAGTTTAAGCATTGCAATTAGCAAAATTTATAAGGATGGTGGGATTGGCGCCTTTTATGCTGGTATCTCACCTACGTTGATTGGAATGCTTCCATACAGTACTTGCTTCTATTTCATGTACGAGACCTTAAAGACATCTTACTGCCAATCGAAAAATAAAAAGTCTTTGAACCGTCCAGAGATGCTCCTGCTTGGAGCTTTTGCAGGTGAGAAACATGGCTTCAATAATGCCATTTTTTAAAATAATAATAATAAGAACATGGTTTCAATAATGTCATGTGGTATTTATGAAACACATCTCTTGGTTTTTTTCTTCCAATATAAGTGGTATATGAAAAATGTCTCTTGGTTTCTTCCGATATAAGTGGTATATGAAAAATATCTCTTTGTTTCTTCCAATATAAGCTTAAAACAAGCTCATTCAATTCTTTTGGAAATAGATAATGAAAAGCCGATGTCCTCAGTCCCCAATCCTTTTTTCCGCATCCCTTTGGTAAAGAAGAGTTTCTTTGAAAATTTTATGGATCCTAATGTCAGATCAGAACTGATCTTTCCCCATATCAGAGCTTCATAGAACATATCAATTGGGATTTGGAACTAATTAACTTGTGTTCATTAGAATGCTTGTACATGCATCTTGGAGACGAGATCTCATAAAGGTCTGTTGAAACCATTATTCTCGTTTATTTTACAATGCATTCTCTCTCTTTCTCTCTCCAAGAAAAAGCCCTAACAATCTGCAAATAGCATGTGATTGTTCTAGTGCAAGAATTAAAAAAATTCCTTGTTCTATATACCTCCTATTTTGACAGTAAGAGACTGTTGGGGCTGGTTGCACCTAGGAGCATATTATATCTTGTCACTGTACTACTTTTATGTCGTATATTTGACACTTTACGTTCTACTCTAACTATGCCGCATGTCAAAGGAACCAAAATGATAAAGATGGGCTTGTGTTTGGACTGTTGATTATGATAATATCATCACTCTCAAATAATTGGACTTTCATATACATTGCCAGGTTTTACTGCTAGCACAATTAGCTTTCCATTGGAGGTAGCCAGGAAAAGGTTAATGGTGGGAGCTCTACAGGGTAAGTGCCCACCCCACATGGCAGCAGCACTTTCAGAAGTCATCCGTGAGCAAGGTCTGTTGGGACTCTATAGGGGTTGGGGTGCTAGTTGTTTAAAGGTCATGCCATCTTCTGGCATCACCTGGATGTTTTACGAAGCTTGGAAAGACGTATTACTTGTTGGAAGAGGTCTATGACATGCCTCTAGCATTACCCCACATAAGTTCAAGTTGAGACTCATGTTGGGATCATTTATTTAAATTACAAGGTGGAAGGTGCAGACTAGAATTGCTAAAGTGTCTCTTGGTGGTTTTGACAGTCTTGAGATTTAACCTTTTTGCCTTCCTAAGGCTGGGGAAGTTGATAGTTTTCGGGAAGGGCTTCCCCATATAATCTACACCATATCTGACCCAAAAAAAAAATTAGGTGAGCTTCAACTTTTTGTGCCCTATAAGATCAAAAGTACTAATTGGTTTTTTTGTATCACTATAAAATTTTGTTTACCATATATGTTGGATTTTTCTCTTCCTGATTTGTATTTTCTTGATACTTGTCGATTTTGAACGGGGTTGTGGCTTAGACCTTATAGTCCTCATCCAAGCACAAATGTTCTAACTTCTATGTGTGCTGAGTTGGTGGGAAAGTTTTTACAGTCATCTTAGTTGTGTTCACTCCCTAAATAAGAGGATATGAATAACAATGAGTTAATATAAAAAGAAAATTACTCAACAGGATATGAATTTGCCTATTCACATGTTGAAATCAACACAAACATGATGAACAACTTCCCTCCTCACCCCTTCTTTTCTTCCCCTTCTCACCCAAGTATAATATCTGAACCTTAAGGAATGTGATAGCAGACTAGCAGTTGCTTTGGATTCCATTAGAACACATCTAACCATGTACTCTTTGATTCATTGGACAAACTTTGGGTTCAAGGAGGAATTTTAAGACATATCAGAGGTGAAAATCAATAGGCCATCAAAATTCCAAGCATACAAAGGTCTGCATTCGGGCAGAGAAATTCTTAATCCAATTCAATTCATAATGACTTCAAAAAACAAACCAGATTGGGCTGGTTGTTGGGTTTAGACTGTTTTCTTTATATTTTCATTCAACCACTTAGGTTGATTATTCAATAAATGATTGCATTTACACAATTGGGAATGGGAATGAGATGAGAGAAAAGAAAAGAAAAACAGAAGAGAAGGATCATGACCTAGAGTGTCATGTTGTGTTCATGTTATATTATTATATGTAAAAATAAATAAAATTCATATATTTTTAAAAATTAATAATTGCATGGATTGGTTGGATTACTCCAATTGAAAATTTTATTAATCCAAATTTGACTTAAACCGAGCTTTAAAAAAATTAGGATTTAACCCAACCCAAACCATCCCATCAACTTTGGAAAACCAACCCAAACATGCACCCAAAACCAGAAACAAAAGCAAGAGTAAATGGGGTCAGCATTCATTTATTATGTATATGTTCAAACAATTGCTATGTTTCCTTTTCTTTTCTTTTTTCAAAGTAATGGAAATCACGCAAGAGGGTAACCGAAATATTTGTATTTACAAACAATACGTAGCTGCATGTATCAATGCAACCACATGGTAAAGATAACAGTGGTCATATATGATAAATTACAAAACTAAACTACATGATATCCTGCTCTGAAGTAGTGTCGTTTCTTCCCCTCAGAAAATGAGACACAATTGTGCTTATGGATTCAGAGGTCTCTGCTAACATGTACAGACAAAACAAGCACAATCCTGTTGCAAGAAGAAAATAATACAAATTAAGTCATTGACATTTCACGCCAGATTCAAAGATACAGAAAAGCATTGAGATCATTTCTGTAACTATGTATATATCAGGAACTGATCATGGTATAAGCCTGACAAGAATGGAAGACAAACACAACAATTTGAACTTTGCACATTTTAAGCTGGTTATAATATCCTCTCAAGTTTATGGATGATTCTTTTTTGAAGAGGGTTTTCTACACTTTTAAGAATCCTAACAGGGCTTCAGAATTTTCTTCCAACCTACACAACTTACAAGGGGAGGTGTCAATTGAGCTAGAGCTCATTGGCCCTCCATCGTCTTTTTCTGACGATGAAGGCTACCTTTGCTGGTTGGTTTGGCTTTCTCTTCCATTGATGAACAAGTCTTGTGCTTAAGGTTGTTTACAGAGGAAGAAGTTTTGGGGGTTTGTAGCAGTACCATCAAATTTAAACGGTTATAAGTATAATTCCTACTACTGTCCATGAGTAGATATAAGTTGTTGGCTAAATATAAACAACTAAGTATAATTCCAACCGACATGTTCCAAGAAAATTTGATTCTTCCTGCAACAATGTAACATATCCTTCTTGGTCACAAACATGGAAATAAAAATGTACCAGAGCCATTTCTCACTATTAAGAGGTACAGAAAAGGCCTTCATAAAATCATCAGGATGATCAACTTTGGTTTTGATAGGTGTCCAAACAAAAGGTCTACCACAAAGAGGTGACCAGACATATGAGTCTTGGGCATCAACTACAAATTTTTCAAAATAATGACTTCATCATCATTGTAGAAAGTTATTAAAACCATCTTTTCAAGAATTCTGTACAAAAAATTGGGCCTTGGAATTGAGAAAGATTGTTGTTCAATCTCAATCACCAACAAGAAGAAATTTTTTGCAGATGACCTTTGAAAAAGCTGGTTGGTTTGCTTAATTGCTTACACCCTCTCTTCTGTTTTAAATTTTATCATTGTTTTTATTTCTAGTTTCGTCTCTGAAGCGTTCAATGATCCTTCTAGTCAAATGGATTGTGACCCTAAAAAGTAAAAAGATATATATACACCATAGAACATTGTCTGAAAGTTGAAGGGTGTAATTGGGAAAAAATAAATAAATTGTTTACAGAGGTCAAAAGCAAAATAATATAATAAGCCCTCATATTATTTGGAAAAGGGGGGAAAGAAAGAAAAAATGGGCATTCAAGCAACAAATGAATTACATTGTGTAAAACAATTCAAGTCATCAAGCTTTTATATATATACGCAGCAATAGAAAACCACACCAATTCATTTTTCGATAACATAGAGAAACGCAAAGAGCACCCCTCGTGTAGGGGGGCCAACTTTTAATACTTCCCCTGCCGGAAACGGCAGTCCCTTAAAAGGGAGTATTTATAAACGTTTTACGTGTAATCGTTTGAGATAAAGAAGAATAAGTATAATGGGAAGAAACATCCTACCCAGCGTTCTGGTTTCGGGATTCTCTTTTGGATCGCCACATTGTCTCGTGACTGTCCATGAGTAGACGTGGTTCAAAGGCAAATTGCAATTTTGTTACTAGTGGGAGATCTAAAGGAAAGGGGGTGTGATTATCCCTTGATGATCGTGGGATTAGTGTAAGCTTTACTATCGAAGGCCAAACAGTAACCACCACCGGCAAACCCTTGCAGGCAATCTAAGTAATTTTAGAAAGGAAAATAATTCGTTATTCAAGGAAATAATATCCCAAAAACCCACATCTGGAGTTGACTACGGAAGGAAGCAAAGGGTGAAGTGGTTTTGAATTTAAAAGTGATTTTAACGTGTGGCAAGGATGGTCCCAAATAGTGGGCTCTTAGAAAGCCTTGGTCCATTGCAACCTGCCCAAAATTCCAAAGACCCGCTTGAACCGGGCAAAGTAACTAAAGTATGGAAACCAAGCAACAATGTAACATATCCTTCTTGAGTCACAAACATGGAAATAAAAATGTACCAGAGCCATTTCTCACTATTAAGAGGTAGCAAAAAAGACGCCTTCATAAAATCATCATAATAGTAGTCAATTAGACGATCAACTTTGGTTTTGCATTTCACCGAAGACAATGTCCAAACAAATAGAGATTTCTACCACAAAGAGAAGAATGACCAGACATATGAGTCTTGGGCATCAACTACAAATTTTCTGCAAAATAATGACTTCATTGCATCTTCATTGTAGAAAGTTATTAAAACCATGTATTACCCATCCAAATCCAGAATTACTTCAAGGGTACAAAAAATTGGGCCTTGGAATTGAGAAAGATTGTTGTTCAATCTCAAGTCACCAACAAGACAACTTTATTGAAATTTTTTGACATGATATTCTTGTAACAGCTTATATGAAAAAGCTCATGCAAAGAAATAGATAATTACGTAATGTAATTGGCTTAATTGCATATTACACCCTCTAACTTTCACCTGTTTTAAATTTGATCATTAAAGTTTTTATTTCTAGTTTCGTCATCTGAACTTTCAGACCGTGTTCAATGAAATCCTTCAGCCCAATTTTGTCAAATGGATTGCCATTAAGACCCTAAAAAGTAAAAAGATATATATACACCATACTGAACATTGTCTGAAAGTTGAAGGGTGTAATTGGGAAAAAATAAATAAATTGAATTTTAGGGATCAAACTGAAAATGGGTCAAAGTTTGAGGGTGCAAAATAATATAATAAGCCCTCATATTATGAAATTGGAAAAGGGGGGAAAGAAAGAAAAAATAAAGAGATCAAGCATTCAAGCAACAAATGGATTACATTGATGTAAAACAATTCATATTGATGTAAGCAGCAACATACCAGCATAGGCAACAGTAACGCCTGAAACTAATCGTCCCAAAGCTGATAGTATGTAAAGACAAATCACCACCTGAACAGAGAATTACATCATATATAAATTCTCAAGTTAACTGTCAACAACAACCATTAACACAATAAATAAAAAAAAGCACTAATTTACCTATCAAAAAAAAAAAAAAAAAAGCACTAATTTCATTCTCCGATGACATAAACACAATATTACTAGTATGAATTGAGCCACCTCAGCATCTAACAAGAGCAGAAAAAGGGAGGAGTGAGAGGGTGGATTCCAAAACATCGATAATTTTGAAGCAGGGGTGGACTGCTTTACTGAAATTCCCTATTGCAAGTGGCACAAAAGTCTCGCTAATAAATTCCACCATTAAATTTGATGTTTAGCATTATTAAAAGTCAAGGAATTTTAGCATGTCAAAACATGCTTCAATATATTTAAACTTATATCAGTTGCAGCAATACCATTGTCACATTCACAGGAATAAGTTAAGTTGCTCAAATTAAAAAAAAAAACACTTAAAAGTACAAAATCTCCCCCATATGAAAAACCA
The DNA here is from genome assembly GCA_907173295.1 of Fagus sylvatica. Taxonomy (NCBI): domain Eukaryota; kingdom Viridiplantae; phylum Streptophyta; class Magnoliopsida; order Fagales; family Fagaceae; genus Fagus; species Fagus sylvatica. Next base: position 21,228,708 of record OU015767.1, on the reverse strand, counting down.
ATTATTTGTAAGCAATTGACCCAAGTCCCCCTTTATTTTTTTGTTTAAGGACTACAAATTCAGACTTCATGTTATAATCCCAAAAAGGTATTAAATTTAAATTACATACTACATTCTAAATCTTACAAATTCAACTTCAAGCTATCTAATTGTGCAAGCATAGTAACAAATTTTGTTTAATCATGTGAATTAGCCATTCAATTCCATCAAAAGTTCCAAAATTTCACTCAAATTAACCACAAAACGCATAAAGAAACCACATTTATGCCACCCCATATAAAAGAAATACCTTGAAAAAAAGCCTCTTGTCATGGCCAGTAGCTGCAACTCTCAAAACAGACTCAGCAGCCCCAATAGTATTCGCTAACCACGCCACAATGCTATTCGCAGTGTCCTGAGAGATTTGCCACTCCAGTGGATCCACAGGTACCCTATACAACAAAATCAAATTTTAACATTTCCTTAACCAAACCCATAAAATTGAATCAAAAGAGAAAGAATTTCGGTACTGGATTGTGAGTTGGCGAAAGAGGAGGCCGAGAATGGCGAGAGAGCAGAGGAGAACGATGAGAACATCGGAGAGCAAAGAGAGAAGACTCGCATCTCGATAAGCGCAGTGATAATAAACCAAGGTACCACTGACTATTACTATTACTATCAATGCTTTGCCTCCTACTATCTTCTCTCTTCCGCTTTCTCTCTTGCTGTTCTTCTTGTTTCTGTTGTTATCCATTTGAATTCTGAACCTCCAAGGATAAAGTTTTGATCTTTATGAGTTCATCTTCTTTGTGTTGTTGCAATCTCTCTCTCTTTCTTTGGTTTTTCATCAAAATGGTGGAGATGGTCAATAAGCTATAATACTGTTTATATTATATCAACACTTTGACTGACCCACCTAATGTGCTATTACTAGGCCAGGTTTGAGTGTTTGACCCAGACTCTATTGGGTCTACCATAGATTTGCTCTTTGTACTATCGAGGCTAAATTATAAATAACACTTTTTAAGTTTGGTTTGGTTTGGATTTAGTTTTTTAAGTTTGTTTTCATTTCAATTTAGTCACTTAAATTTGGTTTTATTTCAATCAATTTGAGAGAATTGATCTCACTTTAATAAGTTTTTGAAATGAAAGTAAACTCATAAGACTAAATTGAAACGAAAGTAAACTTAAAGGATTAAGTTGAAATGATGAAAATTTAGAGAACTGGATTGAAACTAAACCAAACTTAGAGGACTAAATTGAAAGAGTATGAAATTAGAGGATTTAATTAAAACAAACCAAAGTTTGTAATTTGTAATTTGGCCTACTATCAATATGAGAAAGTCTTAACATAATTGTTAAGGTGTGCTGTGTTGATTGGAGGAAAATCAAGGGAGTTTCAGTGGTGGATTCAGTGCTTTTATTGTTAGTCACTCACATGTTGCCACAACACCAAATTGTAACTTTTCGGTATACATATTATCTAGTTAAGTTATGAGATAGCTATAGATCGTATATGATTAGACATAAAAACATCTTCATCTGAGCTTTTAAATACACGTGAATCAACTCCAACCGAACCTTTCAAAACCACATGTCATATGGCATTTGAGCTCAAGGAGACAAATTTGAGTTTTTAATATTTTTTGTAGCTGTTGGTAAGTAATGTCAGACCACTTTTCATCTAAAACATTTTACTCCAGAATATTTTTAATGATTTTATAGCCCGTTGGCCACTTTCATTTAACTCCAAGCAATTAATGTGATTCCAGCCAGCTATTTATTTTTGTAGGTGGTGGTATTTGAATTATCTTTCACTTTTATATAGAAAAATATGTATTTTAGTTTGAATTGATGAGTAAGATGGGGTTCTATGATCACTGGGTGGATTTGGCTACAGCTTGTGTTTCCTCAGTGACAAATTCTGAACTCTTGAATGGTGAACCTCATGTTCTTATTACACCTTCACATGGATTAAGTTAAGGGAGTAGATACTCTATCCCCATATCTGTTTATTCTATGTGTTGAGGGACTTTCAGCTCTGCCTCTATTGCATTCTGCTGCTATGGATAATATCACACAAATCAAGCAACGTGATAAGTACATAAGTACCCTAGTTTGCCTTCGTTAATGGGGAGGTCAAAGAAAGATACTTTTGCTGATATTAAGGCCAGGGTGTGGGTAGGAAAGAACCGAAAGATGGTTTTCTTTCCCAGGCAAGGAGGGAAGTATTGATCAAGGCTGTGGCTTAATCTATTCCCACTTATACAATGAGTTGTTTTAAGCTCCCAAATTCTTTATGTGATGAGTTGCTTAGAATGATTAGTAGATGATTAGCAATTTAGCATACATTGAGATGGGTTTTTAAATGGATGTTAAAAATTTTGAGGTGTATTGGGTTTGAGTGTATTTGTAAGAAAAAAGGAGAAGAAGAAAAAGAATAGAAAATGTTGATGTTATTTTTTTATTATATCTTAGTACTTTTTTATTATATCTTAGTACTTTGTTTGCCACTTCATAAAATTTCATTAAAATTTTAACACAGAAAACTTAAAGATGAAGTTACCTTAATGTTAAAAGTCGTTTCCCAATAGCAATTTATCCAAATAAATAATTTACATACAAAGGTAAAATGAAACAGCAGTAGACAAAGAAAATCCAACATATTTTTTCAATTTAGAAATCAATGGGAAATCTAATAGTTTCTTTTTATTCATTCGATTTACATAAATATGGATAAGATAACAAGAATGGCATGCAAGACCAAGATGTCCCTCATAGCTTTTCCTAGTCAAGCAAACAGATATCAAAATTCAAGAACAAGGACAAAGACTAATGCACAAGAAACCACAGAAGAGTATAAAATCCAGCTAATAAGATTACTTTGATCAATGATTATTGATAATTTCTATACATATATATATATACATAGACACAATTTGATGATATCTAATTACATAAATATACGTGGCTATTACCAAACAGCAGCCAACTCCAGCAGATGCAATAATGGGATTACATTTGCAAAGAATGAAATCACTTTTCCCATCTTAAAGTTTTCTACTTGCAAAGTAGTTGTTGATGTGAACTTTCTGCTTCCACACCACAAGCAAAGCCTGCATTTAACCTGGAAGCAATTCTGTCCCATTCTGAGTACCTTGAGATTCTGCGGTTTCGGTTTCTGCATGTTACAAATGAAAAGAAAAAAAAAATATGAAAAAAAGAATATATTTTAATTAGATCAAGAAAACCACAGTTTAGGTGCAGCCCACCAATATCGTTTTCAGTCAAACATGGCAAAAGATCCTGTGCTTGTGGAGTGCTTGGGGGGCATGTGTGTTGGTGTGGTTGCAGGTGCAGCGGTGGGCATGCATGTGTGTGTGTAGGTGTGGGTGTGGTACTATGCATCTGGGTGTGAGTGTGTGTCTGAGAGATGCTGTTATATTGAACTACCAATTTTGAAAGCCTAATTGCAACAAAGTGATGTGTGCACAAGCTATCTTCCAAAGCATGCTAAGATGAATACAATGTCTTCTTCATGATGGTAAATTATATCGTGTACAACTAGATCAATTGATCAATTTTTCTGATACTTACTACTTCAAATTTTAAGACTTTCTAACTAAATGTACAAAAACCTTGCACTGATGACTCTAATTAGGTGATAAAAACATGATGAACCATAATCTAAATTCAACTGTTCTAAGTTTCAGCAAGTAGAGACATTGTAAAATCCTATTAAATTCTTAAAAGGAAAACAAATTAACATTATTACATAATACATAAAATAATGTTTTTCCTTCATAATAAATCAAAAGCCTGAGGTAATCATTGGCATTTTTTAGTATATAAAAAAAAAGAGGTAAGCCATTTAAGCACCCAAGGTGAGCCTGTAATGTTTGAATTAAAATGCAGAGTCAGGAGAAGGGAGACAGCAATTGCATATGGCATAGACATAATGAAAAATAAATAAAAATATATGGCGATTATCAAAATCTCACTACATGGATTAAACAAATATTGAGTCTAACTGCAATAAGTCAGTTGAAATTAAGAGACAACTAAGTTAGCGTTCCTTCTTGTGCAGTAACAAGCCTGTAGCACACTGGTGAAGGACTAAAGCATGTGTAAAGGTAGACTGCAGTGTGAATATACGGCAAATCAGAAATTGTAGCCTTAGCAATTATTTTGACTTTGCCAAAGAGGTGAGAGGACAAGCGGATGTATTGGTCAGAGATATGGAATCATACATTAATGGCTCCATACCTTTCTATTGCGACTAACGTGGAACCCATGTTATGTTCAAAGAGGACTCGTGATGACAACTATTTTGCATATTTGTTGGTCTAAAAGGTAAATAAGCATTTCGGTCAAGCTATGCCTAGGTGCCTACAAATAAGTGTGTGAACATGCACAAAGCCAGCTATCCTTTAGAGTTTATCCCCGTTTCCCTTGTAGATAAAATAGACACTTGATAATCATTGCTTTAAATATGTACATGAATTAAAGAAAGAAATTTACGCACCTTCACCAGATAGTTGTTCAAATCGAGAAACGATGTGTTTCCCATAAGTGTATTTCTTCAAAGCTATAAGATTTACTCTTACACGATTTAGTAATATTTCCCGCTGTTTATCATTGCTTATTTCAAGAATCTTCTGGACCACGTAATTCGCAAATTGGTCCTTCATCATTGCCTAGTAAATAAAAATTTAAACAACAAACTCAGTAAGCAGAAAACAAGTTGCAAGTTGCAAAATAATGTATTCAATATTATAATTCCTAGGGCCTAGCAAACTATGAACAATGTCAAGTGGAATTACAGACATATCCATATTTGATATCACAAGAAGCTCGTTAAAGAGTGAAGAATATGCAATGAGAAACTTTTTTTTATTACTGGTAAGTTAAATATGCACTCAATAGATTTGAACCCGTGAGATCACCCTTCATCCCATTATCATAAAAGGAGGAAGTGCCATTTGAGCTAGAGCTCATTGGTGCAATGACATTGAGTGAACTACGAAGTTATTTCAGCGCTTTAAAGAGTTTACAACAAGCTAAGTGAAGAGAAAATGGTTTCACATTAACATTCAGTACAAAATAAAGTTTATCATTAGTGTATGAGGAGAAATATATCTCAGCAGTCAAACAAGACAGAAAATTAAGTACTAATGCAATTGGGAATACATCAGTATTGAAAACTAAAGCAGAAACAAATCAATAAATTTGATGTCAAACTCTTAACTTCTTGGCCAAATTCGAAATACAAATAACCTTTTCTTTTGAAAGGGGGGGAGGGGGTGGCAATTTTTCTCAATGAATTTACTTCTTGTAACTCTTTTATTTTTATTGGTACATTACACACGCCCTAGAGGATCTTTGATCCACGACCCCGCCCTCCGCCTTGCTCATTAGCAATTGACTTCTTAGAGCTGTTTTTAAAAGTTTAGTTACCACTTTACAAATGAAGACCAAGGGATACAAGCATGATTTAAGACTTGACCCCCAAAAAGGCATGATATAAGATGTCTTCACAGGTAGCCTCTGAAAGCAGCAGTTGTCTGCATGCCTGATTTGGGGCCTATATATTTAAATTGACGTAAGGCAAAAGGGAGAAAAAAAGAGCTTACCAATAAATTATCATTTTCCTCAGATTGCCCAATAATCTCCTCAATCAAGAGCTCTTGTTCAGTAGGATCTCCATATATTATAGTTCCTTACCATATTCATAGTTGATAGATCTAAAAGGTTTTAAGTGGAAGAGTGAAACTTTATTTATACACAAACAACACCCAAAAGGTTACCCATTAATTTGAGACAGTTAAAAGAAAAAACCTCTGAAACGTCAACACTGTGCTAGCAAAATATCAAATGAAGAAATTAGTATAACTTGAACCAAAAAGCATCTAAAAGTTGCAGCATGTCCAAACCTCCTTTAATGCCTCAACTAAATGTTGTTTGTTTCTTGTTTATTTTTCGTTAAATTACAAATTACACCCTCCAAGTTTGGCCACTTTTCAATTTTGTCCCTAAAGTTCCATTTTTTTCTATTTTTTCCATAAGTTTAGGTTATGTGGCAAAAGCATATCGTGTAAGACTGAGTTTTTATCAAAACCAAAAATTATAATAGATTATTAAAATAATTTAAAATAAATAATGACACTTCTTTTAAATTTCTTGAAACTTTAATAGTAGATGATTAAAATAATTTAAATAAATAGTGAAACTTCATTTAAATTTCTAGAAAATTTTAGTAATAGTTTGGCAAATTATAAAAAGGTAGTATTTTTCAACTTCTTGAAACTTTGCCAATATGGTTTAAATTAGAGAAAACTATATTAATAATTTTAATGTACTTATAATGTACCACATGGCGAAAACACATCGTAAGACATGTAAGTGTACAAGGACTTTTGTTAGTTGAGATAAAGAAATCTCAAGCATGTAAAATAAAAGGGGCAAAAGGATTGTGCGCGTGGCATAAGAAAAAAAGAAGAATATATATATATATATATATAAAGAAACAAGAAGAGGACATCCATTTTGGCATAACCACAACGTTTAAAACGCAACTATTATTATATAGTATATGATATTTACTTCTTGTATCACAATTTAAATGTCCTCCTTTCCTTTTCAAGAAGTCCCAAAATAAACATTCATCTTCCAAAAGGGGAAACACTTTGACATTCATCTAATTCATAAATTAAACAAGATTCTCATTGAATTTTTTACTTTTCATTCCTAAATGTGACTTTTAAACTAAAATACTTATTTTGGGTCAAAGGGAATAATTAGCTTCCAAGATTCACCAAGGGAAAGTTAATGCTATCAGTATAAATTTTTGGAAAGCAAAGACCAACCTGTGTCACGTAATTGCCATACTGATCTTGAGCAAGAACAGAAGCAGACTCCAAGATTTCGTCCACTATGGATTGAATTTGCAGCTCATCTGAACAATGCTCCAAAACTCTCTATCACAAATCAAACATAAAAATTTCAATACCGAGACACAACAAAGTATGATTAGGATCTTTGCACCCAGCAGACTGTTATTTACCTGAATGACACGGCAACCATAGGGATGACTAGAAAGTGTGGTGACTTGACCTTTAAAAGCAGAAATAATAAATCCAATTTTCTCTGTAGGGACACATTCTATACATTTCTGTATAACATGATTTCCATTTTGATCACGTACACATTTCAGAACATGTTCATCAAGCTCATGCACAAGTCGTATTTTCTGATCAAGCTCAATAACTTCAAGGGCCTAAAATAAAAATCCAGCATAGGATCAAGAGTCAAAGAGAATGCTATTGAAGCAGAGACAATTTTACAAGGTCAGTGAGGGCCATGGCCCCTAAATTTTTTAAGCAGTGAAAATATATAATAATTTTACTTGAATCCCTTTATAATAATGTTTATACCCCAAAATTGACATATTTAGACATACCCTAGCAACAAATCAATCCATTCACTTTGGCACCCCAATTTACAATTTGCTAGATCCATCCTTGGAAAAATGTGATTGAATAAAAAATGGTTATGTTATATAGCATTTGAATTGATTCTTCAAATTCACTCAAACTCATACAGCTTGTCTCAAAGCATAAATTCAGAAAATATGTACATAAGCAAAACATATGGTGACCCCTATATACAGAGAAAATTCTTTTTTCCACACTTAAAGAAGGTAAGCTCAATAATATACTATGTAACCCAGAATATGTATTACTATACACTAAATTATTCAAAAAAGAAAAGAAAAGAAAAACATTGCAACTATGAAAGTAGGCCACTTTTTTAAAATGTGATTCCTAAGATCTATAGATGTTACCATTACCTAAAAGATCAACAACTGTTGTGTTTCATGTATAGAAATGCTATTGGTTCTGGTCATGTATCCATTTATAATGATGGACTGGAATTTGAAATGCTACAAGACTTTGGGTAATAGGGTCAAAGGTCAATATTGATGTGCATGTATTTAAATCTAGAGTTTACAAGGACCCAAATAATATTAGATGTGCATGTATTTAAATCTAATGTATGTATAGCTTTACTATACAATTGACTCTTACAAGAGGAAGTGGATCAAGAACTGAAGAACGTGATGGTTTTTATTGTATTCAGATACTTTCTTATGGATTGTTTTAGTGTCATAATATTAAGCATGGTTCTTTTAAAAAAAAAACTGCAATCCTCATAACCTTCTAAGTAAATGCCACAGTTTTAAGTGTCTCCTTTAGGAGATCATCGATGTAGTTAGATCCAAACATACCTTAGTCTTCTAATATGCTTATCATAGTTTGTGCTTCTGCTCATTGTTGAGATTTATTTAGTTGCATCTAGGAAAAGATTATTGGAAAGTTGAAAATGTGTCCATGTTTCCAGGATAAAATGGTAGGTGAACCAATAAATGTGAATGTGTTCCAAGAATTGGCTAGGGAAGCCCTTCCAAAAATGTACTATGATTTTTACGCTGGTGGAGCTGAGGACCAGTACACATTAAAAGATAATGTGGAAGCATTTCATAGAATCATGTAACGTGCTAAACCTTCTAATCTTGATACAGAAAATTGGGTATGGCATTTTATCTATTTAGTTTTTATGGCTTTCTTAGGATTTGTCCTAGAATTCTTGTGGATGTAAGCTAGAAATAGAGATGTCAACAACTGTATTGGGATACAAAATTTCAATGCCGATTCTAATTGCTCCAACTGCCTTGCATAAGTTGGCACACCCTAAAGGTCTAAATCCTGTAGAAAGAGGCCTCAGTTGAGATTTATGCATTTGAAGCTTTGGTTTCTGAGGTTTATCTTAGAATTATTGGTATGTTGATCATTGCTCATTTTAAAGTAGCTCAATTGAGATCAGAAATATGATTCTTTTTCTTTTTTTAACTTGGATTAATCTTTAGACAAGAATTAATTGTATACTTTCTTAGGTAAATTTTATAGAACATAGTTAATGTTTTCTCTCTGCTCAGTTCCTTAGAACCATAAGTTATGTAAGGTGTGTCAGCGCAGCAACCCTGTTAGGAAAAAAGGGGTCTCTCTCTTTGCTTTTCTACTGCTTTCAATTTATGCTAAATATATTGGAGTATTAAGTGTTTTTAATTGATGCCTCTTTTACTATGGATTGCAGCCAAGCAAAGTGTTTTGTTGACTCTTTATTTTGTTGTTGAAGATGATCTAAATCTTTGTAACTCCATGTTTTGCACGTGTTTGATGAAATGCCTATAAGAAGGATTTGAAAAAATTATGGTCATGCTCATGTAGAACAAATAGGAATAATGTCTGTTTTAGAATTCATACTCATTAGGGACTCTCATTTGGATTCCTGAAAAGGATATGCTTTGTTATTATGTAACTATATACCCTCCTGTAGTATCAATCTTGCATTTAAATTCATATGTGATAATTTGTTTTATAACTCCAGTTATTTCTTTGTAATTTGGTTGAAGCTTGCGTGTAAATTGCTTATTATTTAGATTTATGAGATATGAAAAAAATGAAATGCCTCTATGTTATATCATGTGTATATGCTCTAACTTGATTCCAATATCTTTATGCAATACAATTTGCCTTCCCAGTGACATTAAGGAACTTGAGTAGAATATGATGCTCCATTTGTATGTTTGTTGAATTTGAGTGGCCAATTATTGACCTTCAGTAGGTACGTTGCTTAGATTGAATAAAAAAATAAAAAATAAAAAGCCGTCAATTGCCCTAAAATTTTAAAAATGTTCAAAGTCACTCTTTTATATAAATAAAAGGCTCTCAAAATTGTACAAAAATATCCTAAAAATTATAGGATGATAATTTTTTTTTTGACAAAAATAATATCAGTGAGTTTTGTATTCTTTCCTCCACCTTCAAGAAGACCCACAAAATATTTAACTAATAAAAATCTATTCCAATTAAAACTTTATGTTGTTCTACTAGGGGTGAGTTTGGCCCCCCGTTTTCACGCTAGAAACGTGCGTTTTTGAATGAAAATGCAGAAAGCCAATCGTTTGGCACTGCGTTTTATAAAATTTACGATTTTAAATCGCGCGGTATCAAACTGGAGGCTACCCTGCGATTTTGAAAACACTTTTTAAAGCAATTTTGACGAAATACGGAACTCATTTTTTATGTGTTCTTTACCAAAAATACCCCCAACCAAACTTAAAAATAGCAGAGGTACCAGATCGGTAATGAGCTGAAGAAGAAGAAGAAGAAGACAAGGAGCAAAAGTAGATCATTGCACACAGTGAGCTGCACATCTTTGTGATTTTTTCCCATTTTTTCTGTCGTGTTCTTCTCTCATCGGGTTGCAACTGGGACATAATCGTGCAAACGAAATCACCAAAAGGCTCAGCTCATAGTCAATTGAGTAACAAACTTGAAGCTTTAAAAAAGAAATCACAAAGATGGTGATGGATTTTACTTGGGACCGAATCGTGCGAACGGATTTTACCCAAGCTGAGACCGAAGAAGAAAAGAAAGAACAGAAGAGAGTGTTCTAGACGGACGAAAAAGAGTAAAGTAAAAAAAAAAAAATGTGTGGATGTGGTTGATCAACTGAACAGATATTTTTGTTTTGGGTGAAAATCAACTGAGTAGTACCGGTGTAACCCAACTAGAGTTTATAATTTATTGTTTAACACTAAGCTAACTGACAAAAGAGAATCTTCCAACTTAAAAAAAAAGGAACACGCATTTTTTATGTGTCAATACTGTACTAAATATTTGTTTTGTGTGGCCTTTGGTCCCTCCACGTTTACAAATACTTTTTCAATTTTCAATGTAAGTCATTGCCAGCTACTAAAGTACAATGACAAATTATATATATTTTGTTAGTCAAATTGACAAATTAACTAAGATAGACATTAAAAATGATTAGCAAAAAAATGATTGGTAGTAAAAATAATGAGATATGAGCTTATCATTTTGAAGAGTTTTTAACAAATTATATTGGCCTGACAATAAACATGGAACAATATTTAGTACAGTATTGAAAACCTTACTTCAAGGGCAAGAGCAAAGGATCACACATTTGAAGGGTTTGTAAGCATTTGAAAAATTACACTATAACTTAAAAGTATAGTCAAGTCATTTTTGGTCATTTGTACCTGAAACAGCAATTTTAGATTAAAATTAACCAAACGCTCAATTGACAGAAACAACACTTTTTCATTAGTTTTGTCAAACGTTTAATTGTGATTTTCAAAATTGTGATTTTAAAACCGTACTTTTTAAAAAACGCACTTTTTCAAACAACTAACCCAAACCCACCCTAACATTATTTTAAAAAACATTTTACTAAAAATTAATATTTAAATATTAAAAACAACTCACTTAAATTTATTACCGTAGGCCAGAATTGTATTGAGTTGGACTTGAAAAAAAGGAACCATCATCAACTCTGTTATTCAAGGGAAACTATCTCGTTGCTTTTAAAGGGGTGGGTCAAGTGACAACTCAATTATTCAAGGGAGGCTTTAAATTATTCAAGGGAGGCTTTAAATAGAGTGGGTCAAGTGACAACTCAATTATTCAAGGGAGGCTTTAAATAGAGTGGGTCAAGTGACAACTCAATCACTCCCTCAGATGTGGGTGAGCCCAGGGAGGATAAAGATAATGGGCACATACCCTCTGCGGTGACAGGATGCTTACAGTTCGGCGAAGACGCAACGTCAATGACCCGAAGACTGGGCGCTGAAGCACCTAAGAAAAAATTGGTTTATCAAAAAAAAGTCAAGTGACAACTCAATTATTCAAGGGAGGCTTTAAATTATTCAAGGGAGGCTTTAAATAGAGTGGGTCAAGTGACAACTCAATTATTCAAGGGAGGCTTTAAATAGAGTGGGTCAAGTGACACGCTCTAGTGGGTGAGAATTGACATAAAGTTATTTAGCAAAAATAAAGAGAATTGACAACTATGATTATTATAAAAGCTGGAAAGAATAATATTACCCGCACCAGAAAGATTACCTTCTCTTCTTTCATTTTCTTATGTTATTATCTATCAAACTTAACTTCTCCAACTATGGTTGACGCAATGGTTTCTGATCTCGTGGACCAATTGGTTTCAATCATTGCTCAGCAAGCGAAGGAAGAGATCAAGTTGATTGTTGGTGTTGACGAAGAAGTCCAAGAGCTTAAACACAAGCTCAGAATCATCCAGGCGGTGCTGGACGATGCCGAGGAAGGACAAGTGAAGCAGCATGTTGTGAAACATTGGTTAGCTCAGCTCAAAGACGCATACTACGAGATGGATGACGTGTTGGACAGTTGGAACACTGCAAGGATCAAATCAGAGATTGAGAAAGAAGAAGGAAAATCAGCTGATAGTAACGCCACTCCTGCTGTGAAGAAGAGGAAGGTATGCTCCTTCTTATCCTCCTCATCGCGTTATGTCCGTCAAAAATGTAACCTTGCTCTGCGTCGTGACATTGGTCACAAGATTAAAAAACTGAATGAAACTTTAGATAAGATTGTCAAAGACAAAGTGTTTGGGTTTGACTTGACTAGGCAACTTGAAGTAGTTTCTGTTGACCGACCAAAAACTACCGCCTTTGTTGATGCCTCCAATATAATTGGTCGCGATAATAATAAGGCTAACCTACTGAGCAGCTTATTAGACACGGGTAGTCAGGAAGAAAGAAAACCTCGTGTTATCTCCTTAGTGGGCATGGGCGGTCTTGGAAAAACGACTCTTGCCCAACTAGCCTACAATGACCCTAGGGTGATGGCTCACTTTGAGAAAAAAATGTGGGTTTGTGTTTCTGATCCTTTTGATCAGTGTAGGGTTGCCAAAGCAATCTATCAGGAGCTTCCTCCTAAAGAGCCCGATAAAAATATTACTGAATTGCAAACTCTATTGCGAGAAATTTGTGATATGATTAGGGACAAAAAGTTCCTCATTGTCTTAGATGATGTGTGGACTGAAGACTTCACAAAGTGGGAGCCGTTCAAACTTGTTTTCGAAAATGGTGCCCAAGGTAGTAGAATTCTAATCACCACACGTAACAATAGAGTTGCAAAGATGATGGGGAGTTCCCACATGATCAATTTGGATGTATTGCCTAATGAGGAATGTTGGTTGATTTTTAGTAAAATTGCATTTTCTAATGAGGATCAACTTCAGTATCTAGAAGACCTTGGTAGACAACTAGCAAATAAGTGCAAAGGTTTGCCACTTGCTGCAAAGACTCTAGGTAGTCTCATGCACAACAAGACAAGTAGAGAACAATGGAGGGATATTGTGGATAGTAGTTTATGGGAATTAGAAGGTGTTGAAAGTGGTGTTTTTGCACCTTTATATTTGAGTTACTATGATTTGCCTTCACCAATGAAACGTTGCTTTTCATATTGTGCTACCTTTCCAAAAGATTATATCTTTTATAAAAATGAGTTGGTTGTCCTATGGATGGCACAAGGATATATCGACTCAAAAGAAAAAAATATGGAGATGAAGGCAGAAGAATATTTTGAAGTTTTAGCCATGCGCTCATTTTTCCAAGATTTTGGGAAGGATGAGAATGATGGTAGGATAGTAAGTTGCAAAATGCATGATATTGTGCATGACTTTGCACAATCAATAACAAAAAATGAATGCTTCATAATTGATGGTGATGAAGAGTCGAAGATAGACTTAAAAAGTGCACGCCATTTACATTTAAAAATTTCAGAAGAATCAAAATTTCCTAAATCTATCTATGAAGCAAAAAATCTGCACACTCTCTTTCTTACTTTTGGTGAATCGGATGATGACTTTGACATGCTCCTATCTAATTTATTCGCTCCTATCTAATTTATTCAAACATTTTAGATATTTACGGACATTATATTTGGATTGTCGAATTAAGAAACTTCCGGATACAGTGGAAAATTTGATACATTTAAGGTGTCTTCTTATGTCTAAACGTGTTCGAATGGAAGAATTGCCTGAAACGGTGTGTAATCTCTGTAATTTACAAAGTTTGAAATTTAATTGTAGAAAGCTCAAGAAATTACCGCATGGGATGGGTAAATTAATTAACTTAAGATATCTTAATATTTCTGCATATCATCATAATTGGGACGACGTGAAATTTCCAAGCCCTTTCTTTGCGTACGGGGGCGACGTAATAATTCCAAAAGGGATTGGAAAATTGACTTGTCTTAAGACATTACGTGATTTTTACATATGTGGTAAGGATGAGAGAGAAGAATGTAAACTTGGAGAATTAAAAAATTTGGATGAGCTTCGAGTTCTTCACCTAAATGGGTTGAGTAATGTTGTAGATGTAAGTGAGGCTGAGAATGCACAACTGAAGAAGAAGATATACCTCCGTCATTTGATCCTACGGTTTGGCCTCTTTACAGAAGATGAAAGGGATGAAAGAATGAAGAATGATGTATTAACTCTGAATGCCTTAGAGCCACATCCAGACTTGGAAATTTTAGGGATTGTTTGCTACCTGGGCACCACAGTGTATCCTAATTGGATGATGTCCTTGACCAAATTGAAAATACTTACTTTAAGGGTGTTTCCAAAGTTAGAGAGTTTGCCTCCTTTGGGGAAGCTGCCATCCCTCGAACGATTACGTATAAGTTATACAGGGAGTTTAAAAAAGGTGGGAGTTGAATTTTTGGGAATAGAATCCAAAAACAAGAAAGACGACATAATATTCCCAAGGTTGAAATCTCTCCTATTTGGGCTTACGACTTTGGAAGAATGGATTGGGTTTGAAGGAATGAGAGAAGATGAAGATAATGGCATTACAATAATAATGCCACGTCTTCAACAATTACAAATTCATCGCTGCAAGGACCTAAAGTCTCTGCCAGACTTCCTTCGTACTACTCCACTACTAAAGGAATTGGAGATCAATGACTGTCCAATCCTCAGCAAACGTTGCGAAAGAGGGATAGGAGAGGAGTGGCCCAAGATTTCTCATATCCCAAATATCAAGATTGATTCGAAGTATGTGCAAAGAGACGGTCTAACTCCCAGTGATTGACATTCAGAGGTAACTATTTCTTCTTTTATTTTTATAAATAGCAATTAAATATATTCTTTGTTGGTCTCATCTGTTATTGGTACTTGTTTATTTATGGTTTAATATTATATTATATGATATGGGTCTTCCGGATTTTCTTGATTTTGGGTATCTACACTAATCTAACTTTTAAATCTCTAGATTTTATAGAGAGGAAGAAGAGGAAGAAGAAGAAGAAGAGGAAGAGGAAAAAGAAGAAGGTGTTGAAGAACACAGAGAGAGTTTGAAGATGAAGAAGCAGGCAGGAGGTCAGATTCACTTTTTATTTTAATCAACATTACCTTTAAATCTCTCTCTATATTGCTACTTTATCCCTCTTATATCAATGATGTTTTGATTAATGATTATAGTCATTAAAACCATATTACATGATTGTGGCAGTGATTGGTTTTATTGAAATTGTGTGTCTGATCATGAATTTTAGCTACAAGTAAAGTTTTTATTTTTATTTTTTAATGAATTAAAATAAAGTCAATGTCATTCAATGACTTCCAACTCTCCCTTTCGCAGGTTTTCTTTTAATCTCGCCTCAGAAACAGAACGATCAATCCCTCCCTGCTGACTCCCTAGCCACTCTTTCGGTTCGTGTTTTTTTCCTAATATATCAAGTATTCTTATTGTAATATTTTTTTGGTCTTGATTTCAATTCCTTGTTTTGATCCTATGGAGCATATTACATGATTGTGGCAGTGAAGTTAATTTAAATGGTGGAAGAGTTCGACATGAAGATGATCTTTATACGAGACTGGCAACATCCAGTCCCTGCAGTACTGTTTCTGTTACAGCTGAAAACTAAGTAAGTGTAGTTGGATCTTAAATCCCATTCAAATACGATGAATTTTTAATCTTATCAGTCATCAATTCATTTTTTTTTTAAATGAAAATATTTACGTACAGGTGGATTGAATGTTGATTTTTTTATTTACCTCTTATATTTTTTTTTTATCATTTGATTGGTGTTGATGAAATTGCTCAATTTGGTTGTTGATAAAGCAGAAAGTTTTTCACTTATGAATGAACAAAATGATTATACCAAATATCTTGCCATTATTTGTATTTTTGAATGTGAAAGAATGAACAAAATGATTATCCCAAATATCTTCTGTAAAATAATTTCATCAACTTCATTATTTGTATTTTTGAATGAGAAAGTATGAAAGATTAAAAATAGGAAATCTATTTCCTCTCACTTTCTCCCCTCTATTCTTGGCATTGAAAGATTATATGCACTTAATCATAGAAATTGTTGCAAAGCATAATCTTCTTATTGAAGAATTCATGAGGTTTTTATTATTTGCATACACCCTTATTCTTTAATATTGATCGTTTCATTTCATCAAGTTCTTTTTCTTCTTTTTTTCTGCGGGTGTTTTCCAAACTTGCAGCACCCTAAATCTCATTATATCTTGCCTTTTTAAATAATGCAAAATGCCATGCGCTTTGCAAAATACTACACAACTTCCACCAATTTGACATGGTTATGAATTTATGACATCCAAAGAGAGACTAACAATTTGATTTTATTGCTCAACTTTGGGATTAGTTTGTGCTTTATTCACGATAGTGCTTATCCCATGTTCTTTTGCAAACAACTCCCATATCTGGAATTGAAAATTATTATTATCTCATGTTCTCTCAGGTTTCCATAATTGGAGGAGACGAACTCAGAAAAGGGCTTCTATAATTTTTTAGGTAATGTAGTTTAATGTGTATGCAAGGATTCTTTAACAACCCAAGTTTTGAGAGTGATGTGATTTGTGAAAATTTATGCAGAAATCATCATTATAAAATTGAGATGGAAATGATTGCTAATCATAGTATTTATTTTATAAAGCCCTGGAATACTGAAGACAAATGATAATGGCATTCCAGTACTCCTCGAGGCATTCAGATGCAAAACCTTAATTTGATATTCAAATTCTTATATTGGATATTATCCTCTTCCTAGTGTAGGTTATTAATTGTTCTTTGGTTTTGACACTGATCTCAAGGAGGCTCAATGATTTATTCATGTAGCTGCAGCCCATGTTCAATCATAAAGCATTAAGAATGATATTGTTGTCGTCAAGTTAATGGGCCGCTAGGTTGGTAACAGAACAAAGAGTTAACACCTTAGAAATTGTTGGATTGATCTGAACCTGTACTTAACTATTGAAAAAAAAGTTCTTTAAAATTAAGCCATACTCTTCTATTGATTCTGTATCTTAAGCAATTACTTACGAGTTAGAGCAGTGAATACACTCTAACTATAGATTAAATTTAGTGAAAAGACAATAGACCTTCATTTTTTGTTATTACAAAATCTGCAGAGGAAGAAGAGTAATGAGAAATGATTCATGGCACATTGTTAGAAATTTTTTATTGGGCAGTGATCCTAGAAGTTGCAGTAGAGTGCATGTTTAGTACTATAAAATAATCTTACCTGCAAATATTGACAAAATGGTTTTATGCTATTTGTTTTATTCTCTCGTGGCTTCATGTTGATTATTATTGCATGCTGAACTCAAAACTATATTCCTTATGGGTAAGCATTTCTTGCTTAGGAGGGAGTGGTCATATGGCACCATAATTGGGACGACAAGAGGTGTTAGTGGTACCTTTGAAACTGTCTAAATCATCCAGGATCATGTCCTATACTAAGTTATATCTTCATTGCATTAATAAATTTAAGATTTAGCTTTACATAGTTGTCTTGACCTTGTAAACAGCTCCAATTTATTTCTTTGATAATTTCATTTATGCATCTCACGAGTTTACTCATTGGGAGCAGATGGAGCTCAGGAAGGACTTGAGTGGTTAGTTAGGTAATGCAATTTGATGAGCAGATGGAAGCTCAGGAAGGACTTAAGTTGTTTGTTAGGTAATGCAATTTGATTTAGCATTATTGTTGGTTTTTTATGTTGTGGTCCTGTGGAGTTAAAATTTGAGTTTTTCGGGATCCCTAATTACGAGTGGACTGGGTGTGATATTAGAAGTTTCTGCACAATTATAATTTGTAGATTTGATATTTGTGTAAAGTATTACTCCTCTCTGTAGGAAATTTGGAGGATTAGCCTTAAAGTTGTTGCGGCTGGACTTCCTAAAATCAATTAACAATGTCACATTAATTGGAACTCTGGTACTCTCTATACTTCAAATGATTTGTCAACTTCACTTCAAATCTAGCTCATCTTAAGATAATCTGGTTGTCACTCATGATTCAGATAAAAGAAAAGTTCTCTGGATTTTACAAATAGCATATATGAGACCAACAAGTTTGAGTTCGAGAATCAGCCTCTCTAAAACAAAGAGGGTAAGGTTTCCTACCAATCACCTCTCCTAAATTCCTCTAAAGTGGGAGCTTTGTAAACTTAGTACAACCTTTTGTTTTTTTAATTAAGAGGGATGAAGAAGGAAGATCATTCTCAAAGAGAAAAGCCCATCTGTGCGGTCACAGATTGAGTTGTGGAAAGAAATAGGCTTGAGCCTGACACTACCTTTCATAAAGGAAAGTGGGGAAGACAAAGCTGACCAGTTATCAGATAATGCCTCTCAAAATATGGTACATGATATATTTTTCTCCTAACTTCTGTTTTGTTTGTTCAGTTGACAAATGCATACTTATTTTTGCTTATCCTACGCCTGAAAGTCTTTGGTAGCACTGTTTTGTGTTAGGAATTAGAACTATATATGCTATGTTATTTTTTTGCTCCTTATCATGCTTAGGAAGTAAATAAATAGCTGTTTTTGATTTTGATGTTTGTTAGTGTAGCTCAGCGTGGAATAATCTAACCTAAGTTATATATGGATAGAAGAAAGATGTTTCAAAAGAGCTCCAGAAAAAATGAATAGGGGCACCCTGGATGTGGGACTCGACAACACTCCCCCCCAAAAATCAATAAACGGGGGGACAAAAGATGATACCAAGAAGAAAGACAAATGCTTAACTCCACTCAAAAGACAAGATGCACAACCTCAGGACAGTAATGATGTGGAAGATGGGGCTGAGTACACATTGATGAGGGGGATTCGTGGAGCTGGATAGAACAGGGCGATTGACATGCACGAAAGAAGAAGAAGTTGATTTAAATGGTGGAAGAGCTCGATATGAAGATGATCTATATAGGATAACGACAACATCCAGTCCTTGCAGTACTGTTTCTGTTACAGCTGAAAACTAAAGAGCTACAAATAATCCTACCTGCAACTCTGCAAATATTGACAAAATGGTCTTTTGCTAAATATATATTCTTTGCATTAGTAAATTTAAGATTTAGCTTTTGTTTGCTAACTGTTATTTCCAAGCATGCCTTCATTTGTTGGCTAACTGTCATGGATAAACTTCTCACTTGTGACAGGGTTGCTAAATGGGGATACAATTATGGTCTCGTTTGTGTGTTCTACAGGAGAAAGCTACAGTCCAGAGATCACATCTTTTATGACTGTTCTTATACTAAAAGGCTGTGGCAGTATGTATTAAGGTTGTGTTTGGTAAGCAAGCAGCTGAATGATTGAAATTTTGTCTTGTGCTGAGGTATTCTTTCCTTGAAAGGCAAAATGTTTCAGAACTATTGTTTGCTAGTTAGCTTGGGCTGCTTTCATTTATCGTGTATGACTTCAACGCAATGCTAGATTCTGCAAGGGACTCATTCATAGAGAAGAGAAAATCTTGTGTTTAACAAAAAATGACATTAGACATCATTAGAGTAGTTTTAAGGGATTCAAGAAATCGGTACAAAATAGTCATTTTTGGCTGCTGGGGTATATCAGTATCTTTTTTAGAGTAGATGTATTGATTGTTTCTGAGTTTTGCAGATATTTGTTGTTTGTGTAGTGTTCTGGTTTAAAGTAGCTATGTTAACTGTTTCTATGTTCTGTAGCTGTTTGCTGCTTGTGTTCTGTCAAGGTTGAACTCTTTTGTAATATCTTTGCTTGGTTTATTTTTAATTTATCTCATTCATCCAAAAAATAAAAAGTCTGTCCTACTAGTCACCCAAAAAAAAAAAAAAATTCTGACTATACTTTGGATTGATTGAATATAGCTCATCCCTTGTTTAATGGTTAGAATTTCAAAAAAAATTTAACATGTTATATCTCCTTGAATTAGAGATTAGACTATTAAGGTTCATATTAGATCAATGTCATTGTTGTCTATGACTCTAGTCGGATTAAAGTACTATATAATTAAGCCTTCTTCAAACTTCTAATTGATGTTTGTTACCTTGAATAACCCCTCTACGGCAGACATTGGGCTTCTGATCCCCTCATCTTTTGCAATTCTGCCTCCAAGAAAAAATGTGAGCAAAAATCGACTCTAACTTTCAAGCAAGGTTGATAAGAAAGAACCCATAGAAACTGATATTGGTAAACAGAATTACCAAACAGTTATACCGGATGCTTGGGTGCGGCAAATCAAAGATCAGCTCATTAGGGCTGATTTATTCCTCCCAGCGACAAGAAACAGTCCCCATTTACAAGGAAGTTCAGCGAGCACTTAGGGATGCAAGCAAGGATTTTGAACAGCCAAGGAAGTAAGTCTTTCCTTTTTTCATATTATTTCCAATGACCAAATCTTCTCAAATTTGTCTTTCAAAAATTGGTCTGATGCTTTATTAGGTGCCCTATTTGGCACACGATTGTCTAAACTTCTTCTATCTTTCTCTGCATTAATCTGTTGCTATGGTTGTCACTCACGACTCAGATCATAGAGGAGGCTCATTAAGCTAGTTGCACAAAAAACGGAAAATGGTGTTGTGCTCTATAGTGTTGAGATTTATGGTGATGATGATTTGAAAAATTGGCCTCCAGTTTCGTCCTTTGTAGCCTTAAATGTCGTCTGATTCCTCCCCATCATCAGACTTACATTGAAGGTTATTATTCTCGACTTGAACATATATTTATTTTGATTATGTGCACAAAACCTTTGTTGTTTAGTCATCACATCTTTCTTTTGCAGTTCTATTGCCCATACTATTACTGAGTTTGTGCACAGTCAGCCACTTATTTGCAAGGTACTTGGAGCAATGTAAACATTCTAAACAGAAAATAAAATTTATGGAATAGGAAATAAGCCTTCATTTGTTTAATTACAAAATCTGCAGAGGAAAATGGATAATGAAGAACCATTCATGACCTAAAAAAATAGTAACTAGAAGTTGCTATATTTATGGCACCATAAGTAGGACAATAGGAGGTGTAAGCAGCACCTCTAAACGGACTATAGCACTTGGGATCAAGTCATTAATAACTTTAAGATTTAACTTTACACGGTTGTTTTGACCTTGCAAACAGCTCCAATTTATTTGTTTGGTAACTATTCATTTGTGCATCTCA
Source organism: Fagus sylvatica (assembly GCA_907173295.1). Lineage (NCBI taxonomy): Eukaryota > Viridiplantae > Streptophyta > Magnoliopsida > Fagales > Fagaceae > Fagus > Fagus sylvatica. The sequence goes on along the minus strand of OU015767.1, from coordinate 21,207,377 downwards.
ACAGTTTTATTTACTGGGAGTAGATAGAGCTCAGGAAGGACTTCTGTAGTTCTGTGGTTTGTGAGGTAATGCAATTTGATTTTGCATTATTGTTGGTTCTCTGTACTGTGGAGTTATAATTGGAGTTTTGAGATGCCTGATTTCTAGAGGATTGGGCTATGTGATATTAATAAGTTGCTACAAAACGATAATTTATACATTTGATACTTGTGTAAAAGAGTACTTTTCTCTGTAGGAAATTTGTAGTGCCCTCAAAGTTGTGGCTGGACATCCTAAAATCATTGACAATGTCATATAATTGGAACTCTGGTACTCTCTCTATGCTTTGAATGATATGTCAACTGCAGGTCACATCTAGGTTATCTCCTAGGTGCATTCTATGATTAAAATCTTGAGATAATTATTGACAAAGTCCTTTTATTTTTACAAATAGCATAAGACCAACAAGATTACCACAAACCATACCAACAATTAATTTACAATGGATGAGGAAGATCAAGATCAATCTCAAAGAGAAAACTCCATCAGGGAGAGCTCACAGATGCAGTTGAGGAAGGAAATAAGCATGAGCCTAAGATGACCACTCACAAATGAAAATGGGGAAGAAAATGCCTCTCGAAATATGGTATATGATATATTTTTCTCTGAACTCCGTTTTGTCTGTGTGATTGTCAAGTCAATACTTATTTCTGCTTTTCCTATGCATAAAAGTCTTTAATAGCTCTATGTGTGTGTGTCTGTGCATGTGTGCTGGGTTCCTCCAATGCTCCTTATCATGCTTAGGAATTAGATATTGCTGCTACTTGGATATAGCTCATCCCTTGTATAATGATTAGAATTTGAAATTTCTTTTAACGTGTTATATTTCTCCTAGAGGTTGAACTAGAGGTTACGAGATGGTTATCGAGATGGTTATTTTAGATTGTTATCATTGTTGTCCATTGTGATCAAAGTATTTTATTCTTATCATTGTTTTTGTTACTTCTAATTGATGCTTGTTACCATGAATAACCCCTCTATCCAGCCACAAGAAACAATACCCACTTTACAAGGGAGCTCCTAGGGCGAGCACTTGGACATATGAGCAAGGATTCTGAACTACCAAGGAAGTAAGTCTTCCCTTTGTACGTATTAATATTGCCCCGAATTTTTCCTTCAATTATCGATCTGATGCCTTATTAGGTTCTCTATTTGGCAAGCTGCTGTTCAGTTTCTTCTATCTTTCTCTACACTAATCTGTTGGTATGGTTGTCAATCATGATTCAGATCACTGACAACATTAAGCCAATAGCACAACCTGTGTTTGAAGTTATAAGCATGGAGAATGGTGTTGTGTGCTACAGTGGCGAGTTTCGTAGTGATGATGATCTGAAAGATGGCCTCCAATTCCATTCTTTATAGCCTTAGTGTCCTGTGTTTTGTAACTGTCATTATGTTTACATTGAAGGTTTGCATTTTTCTCTCTTGACTTGAAGTGTCTTGAGCATGTATTTATGTGACCGTTCATAAAGATCTTTGATGTTTAGTTACCACATCTTTTTTGTTGCAGCCCAATTGTCCATACTTTTTGCGGAGTTCGTGCACAATCTGCCACTTATAAACACTGGGTGTGCTAGTACTGCATATCTTATCTAGGATAGGTAACTATATGTTCTTCTTCTTTTCTCATGAGGTGTTTTGCTGTTAGCTTATTACCTAAAATAGAACAATATAAATGTGTAACTATCATTTTTAATTTCTACATTATTACTATAAAAATTGCTCAACATCATCCTACCATGTGGTCATCTATGTTTCAAATCATTTTGGATTGGCTTAAGTGTAAATTTATAAATTTCATAATCAGCTTTAGCATATATCTAAACCGGGCAATCCCTTCTAGCAAAGTGACTATGCATAATCAGCTTTAGCTTTTATATAACCCGTTTACATATGGTTATGTCCTGTTGTGCATGCAATAGTTGAATTGCGGATTAAGAGGTCTAGTCCAACCTTCTTTTTCCATTTTGTTTTCCCAATTTCAACTTTATCAAACTCTTCTTTTCAGTCATCTTGAATTACGGATTTATCTGAATCACGTCCATTTTGTAAATTTGTACCAAATATTATTGGTTTGCTTTTGGGCTCAAGTTCATATAAGGTTTAATTGCAAAAATTGTCTTACATCCAGCATAAAGAAAAATTTACTACAATATTCGATATTCGTGTACTCTACTCCTTATTGAGAATTGCTACAACTGGTGGGTGGGGAATTAAAACACCAGATTGATCTTTAAACAGAGTTTAGAAGAGCTTACACGTAGAGTGTCACAATGTAGTTTTCTAGAAAAGGGAAATAGAAGAGTAGTTTGTCCATTATTGTCAATTAATAGAATCATTTTGGTTTCAAAGTAAAAGTTTCTGCTGGAGTTGCAGCAGTAAACACAATCAATTTGCTCATAAATATGTTTTTCTATTTTCTCCCCTTCTTTGTCCTGAATCACTAACCTTGTTTGTAAAATTTTGCAGTCTAAACCTATTGGAGAAGCACATTTTTTACTGGTGAAAATTGTTGAGCAGAGATGTACCTCAAATAGCTTTGACTTACATGCTGATACAAGATAGCTAATTGATAAAGCTCCATAGGCAAAGCTCCTACGGCATACGGCGGAATAACGAAGCTCCTTTAATCTTCGTACTGAATCATTGACCTTGTTTATAGAGCACTATATTCATGGATGAAACAAATGCTGACAGATGAGGCTCCATTCAATATCATGAATGTAGCATGTCATGGATGTCAAGAAGAAACAATGTCAAGCAGTGACACATGAATGGGAAACTAGGCAATTGCCTTTATGCATATCTGTAAATTATTCATTCCGAATCTTTTCGTTGTTTGAATGTGAATGACTCGATATCACGATTTATCGCTATAGGAACTGGAGGTGATTTCAAGAGTATGGAAATAGCTTGTGTTAGTGGCAAAATTGATTTGTATAAATAGATGCTTTTGTTATATTTCACTTTTTCTGATGTTTAATATCCAAAGATAAAATTGATTAGTATAAACAGATGCTTTTGTTAAATTTAATTTTTCTGATGATTAATATCCAATGATAAAATTGATTTGTATAAACAGATGCTTTTGTTATATTTCAATTTTCTGATGATTAATATATATAAAATTGATTTGTATAAGTAGATGTATGCCATAAAATAACATCAGAGCATTACTAACAGAAATAATCATGGACTTCCGTGGAGTTCACTGAAAGCACCTACTAAAGTTACATGAGAAGATGATAATGCAACGTTGTTGAACCAAAGAAATTAGTTACAAAATTCCTTAAATTCAAATTTACCAAAATTTACAACAAATTGATGATAAGATTCCATTTACCCCTTCACCACACTTCTAATTCCATTATGAGACCCACCATCAACTTCTCAACACATGAAAAGTGTTAGCCTCAAGATTTCAATAATTATTAATTGGCTAATTAATCCAAGGACATTCATGTAGTTTTGATGATACCATGATTTTAAGTTGTTCATTAATGATATTTTCATATGAACTAATGATTTATGTTTTAAAGCTTAATTTGACTATTGATTTAATTGGACCAAGATGGCCAATTCAAATATCAAGCAAATGCAAAGTTGATAAGTTGCAAATTCATTGAAGATCAAAGTCATCAAGACTCAAGACAAAGAAATCAAGCTCAAAGACAATGATCCGAGACATATGAGAAGTAAGAGTTAAGGTTTTGTAAAGTTTATTAAGATTTGATCTTTAAGGCTCAATTTTAAAACCAACTTAAATTGATTTTCAAAATATTGACAAAGTCAATATTAATGGCTAGATATTTTTGATATTTAATGATAGCCATGTGAAGAACACAAATAAATCTCTACGGTTGTGAAAAATTTTTGAAACAGAAAATTGTTTTCAAAACATTGACAAAGTCAATATTAATGGCTAGATATTTTTGATATTTAAACATAGCCATGTGATGAAATCAATTACGAATGAAATTTTTTTTCTTAAGGTAGCCGACATATAAGAATTGTAAGAGCTTATTAAAGGTGATTGACAAGCTAGGTGGCTTGAATTAATTGCATGAATAACATGGGATAATAACCCATGAATTTCCAAAAGTCATACAAATTAGCTACTAGCAGATTTGGATATCTTTGGCTGAAAATTGTGCTGACAAAAAGCAGAAAAGTTTTTCAAAAGATTTCAAAGTCAATAAAAACAATTTGATTGATTGAATTAAGTATGTGTCCGTTGGAGAATCAAAGCTCTGCCAAAGACTTGCAGCAAAGTTTGGTGCAGAAAAGTAATGAATATAAGCTGCCGTTTATTTTAAAAAGTTATGCAAAATATTTAACAGAGAACAGAGCATACAAGAGAAATCAGAGAAAGAAAAGAAAATATCTTTTACATCAATCCATCCTTCTCAAGCTTATATTTTCATATCATTCAAAATCTTTGATTGAAAATCAAATTCCTCTAAATACTCTTTGAGCCATATTGATCAAATCTTTGATAAATTATTAGAGTGAGCATATTGTGTACAACTACTCTTTGAGAGAGCCATATTTTGTACAACAATTCTTTGTTGAAATTATT